>CAVNZK010000259.1:0-130965 GCA_963693345.1 Pieris melete
ATATCATCTAAACTTGAATTGAATACACAAAGTCTATTATTAAGACTTTGTGTATTGTTTATAACAAATTACTACAAGACACTACAATATCTGTATCGGTGAGATTCAAAAACAAGCCGTGAGCTATGTTTCCCCTATGTCAAAACTCAATAGACTTAACCAGATTCACGTTTAGAATTACATCTCGTTTCATAATCTTTCGCCACAGGAACATTTTACATATTAGAAAAATGGAGCGGCTTCTCTGTATATAAGAACGCGATAGACTAACCATCATTGTTGAAGAGGTCGCAAAAAACTTTGCCAAAATAAAATAAACCCGATCATGTGGGCGAAAGGTTGTATGACAAAAATATAACCGTCAGCTTCATCATCATACTCAATACTTATGCTCTTTATATACGTTGTATGTTTCCCTTATTGTACTATAAAGATTGGTTCGGTGGCCGTTGTTACACAATTTTAACTTAACACGATGAAAGACGTAGGTACCATTGTCAGTCGTAGTAAGGAAAAATTGTATGGGAACAATTAGAGGTTAGACTGATAATATTGCTGATACTTTGCGTTTAAATAGTTCACAATACGCACAAACACTCTAAAAATTATTATATTGAGGGCGTAACTACACTCTAAACTAACAAATAGAATTATCTTCAAGCCTAACCCAAGCGAAACAAATAAGCGAGTGATTCGAGTTTGACGGTCGACCGAGTTAAAATATTATACCCTCATCGAAATTTATAAAATCTAAATTAAATTACAAATACTTTACCGACTAACATATATATCATCATACTGTAGGTGTGGTTTTGATAAAGACACCAGAACTATTAAATATTTTTTTCTCAATAAAACAAACATAAAAATATATTTAGGTTTATGACTAATTAATTTAATTCTTGACAAAATTCACGTCCTCATAATAAATGTGAGAACGGAATTAACAACACGTCACAATAAATTATTATTTGGGAAGCAGCAAAAATTGATTAAAACTCCTGTATGCGCAAATTACATTAACATACGTTTGGAAATTAAAAGGATCTTTGATTTACGCAAGTTACCAAATATTCAAAACTTCTTTTTTATAAACGTGGGGTTATTTCATTATTTACATAACTCCACGGTTCGAGGGCTTTTCAGCAATCGTTGTCAGCGAGAGAATGCGGCTAGCATATTCGTGCTTATAACCGTTTACGTACGTATAATTTTAATAGAATACTGTGAAATAAAACCACAGTTTAACGTTATAAAAGTTTTTATATGTAAATATATATATATACCATGACGTCTTTATATTTACTTATCACACTGACATATACACCATTCTGTCTTCATAAACGTGGATTAAACATGACTTGTAATCATGGTAATATTATGGCAAACGATATGTTTCAATATTTGCATTTGTTAGGTTCAGCTAGCTTATATTTTATTTCAGTAAAACTACAGTCTAACTATTCTTTGGAAGAACAAAGAACTTACTTGGATGTTAAAATTTGATTTACAAAAACAAGTTTTTCAGTTCCGTTTATGTTCGCAAAGTAGCTTATACAAAGAGTGCGCAATGTTGAGAAGGCAACACGACATTCTGTGACGGCAACAACATGTCAAGAGGTTGTACTGTCGCGCCGTCACACCGTCTACCGGAAGTTAATATTTGTTAAATAACATGTGTATTAAATTCGGTCTTTAGAAATAGTCATTTGCGTTTCTTAGTATACAGAAATAATATGTTTGATTATAGAATTTGATGTGCTGATGTTAGTGAGTTTACTTTATAAGTGTTTATTTATTAATTAAACAAGGTACACACATAAACAGTAATAGATGTATAAAAATGTTATTTATTTATTTTTACATAGTAAATACGTTCTTAATAGTGTGTATTATACGTCCAACACATTTACAAGTTATCTACTAAAGTTAAAAGCAATGACAGTTTAATTGTTACAATTAAATTAAATGATGCGCGCTGTTGTACATCTGTTACTAAACAATTCAAGATATTGTTGCATAACAGATAGCCATTACAAAAACGGAGAACTAAAATACTACACAGAAGGAAATTTAATACAACATAACACAAAAACAAACGAAAATCAAAAAGAGCAAACAAAACTCCTATTATATAAGGGCATCTACGTATACATATATGTTATTTATATCCACGTCATACATCACGATTAATTGTCACACAATTAAATTAAAAATCTAATACCGTTTTCATGGTAAGGTTTTGTTTTCGTCACGCAACATTACCACAGATTAGGTAGAATCCGATGAGAAATATAATTAGGCGAGTGTTCAATTCTACAATGGGGCTACTACCACACACAAATACACTGAAACGTTGCCTTTAAAATGTATTAGATAAGTATTTTACAAAGACTCATCTACATAAATGCTTTGTAAATGATTCCTTAGCGCAAACTAGCTTAAATCCAACTCAATAAAATATAATTTCAATATTAGCACTGGCTTTATTCGGATTGCTTTTAAGCTTGGACTGTAATACTAAGGCTTCAGATTAGCTTTGAAATGTAGCGGTTTTGAATATTCGGAATATCAAACACATACACATGTACATAGATATGTCAAACATGTTTCACATACTGTCGATTTGGTTTTATGATCTTCATACGGTTTTAAGACGTTACAACTTACCTCAAAAGACATATACCAGAATTAAAAATGCATTCGCCCTAAAAATCATAGCTAATAGCGCATAATATCCAGAAATACTATCCAAGAAATAGATTGACAAAATTCATTTGTTTAGACTCTTGACACCAAAAACTGTGGTAAAGGTGTTTGATTTTACAAAAAAATCTAATATCTCGAAAACTTTACTAAACATAAAACATATGTTTCTACGCCGCTACAACGTATTCTGCCAGGTACCATATTATCCATTCATTACGCCACAGCCCAGTATAATTGTTTTTCTTATTTACATGTAGATATATGATACACATTCACATATCAACACATTGCTTGGGTCTCAATCTTGTCTTCAGTCATTAAAAACTGGTGCTAAACCTAAAAGAATAAATGTTTAGAAAGCATGAAGTTTTTCCTTATTGCGATTTGATAATTCACAGATATTTACATAAATTTTTGTTACAATTTGGCGTACTATTAAAAATAAATATGCTTGGCGAAAGCGTAAAACTCAAGTATTTAAGTATATTATCAAGAAAATCTCTAACAATTTTGTAAATTTCAATTTCTTGTATACTGAATTGCGACCTGTCAAATGTCAATTTAGCCAAACGTCAAATTGGGCGGCAAGTTCTTGTGGCACTTCATCTGCAAAATCGCGTACACAATGACCTATGGTAGAAGGGTTTAATTTGGTTTCCTTTGTGTTGAACTGTTCTGTGTGTGGCAAACGTCATTGAGAGTAAATAAAACGGGTCCAATGCCTGCTGTTGGCAACCGCATTATTTCATAACCCTCTCATGCTACCTATAAAGGAAATTTTTCTTTATATTAAACCATAGTTAGACTGAACCTAGTTTGTTGTTGACATTAATCAAATTATAGAATGCAGAAGCAGACTAGATTACATTTCCTAGAGTAAAAAATTGATACAATCGTGGAAGATAAAATCTCAATTTTATTCTAAAGTTTACATTAAAATTGAGATAAATAGATTCTAAACTGTTATTATCCATATTATTGTCTTTGATTAACATAACCTTTACACATTTAAAGAAAAAAGCTTTTACCGGATTAAAGTTATGTATTATTATAAATTTACAATTATTTGACATAATTTTAAATTTATATGACGTTTCGCGTGCTTTACAGCGTGCGTGGTCACGGTGACTGAAGACAAAAGATGTTGAATGTCAAAAAGTATCACAGCTGCAGAGAAAGTTGCATTATCTGTATTTGTTTCCCCGGAGTTGGTATCGACTAAAAAATTATAATAATACATAACTTTAATCCGGTAAAAGCTTTTTTCTTTAAATGTTATTATTTACCACAGACCATGAAGGTTTTTTAGTAATCAATTATTCTATACGTGAGCGAAGCCGCACATAACGGCAAGTAACTATCATAAATAAAACCATTCCTTAAAAACAAAGAAATTTAAAGTAAAAAATATATGTTGTTAAAATGTTAGATAATATGAGAAGTGATTATAATCGTAATTTTTATTTAAATACCTATTTGTCGATAAAATTGATTATTTGAATGTAATCTCAACTCAATAAAATCAAAAACGCAAATTTTATATTAAAAATTCTTCTTAAGCGACTTCTAAATATCGTCTATTATACCTCTACAGATTTATTTGATTCCATTCCAATCACGAGGAAAACTCTGCTGGAGTTTTCGCATCCCGTAGTTCTTCCTGGAATTTATTACAGTTGAATGCTTTATAGTTTATGGACAAACTGACTACAGACAATTTTAAATTATTACAAGAATCGTTTTAACTTAGACATTTACATGTATTTGTTTCTGGTACAAAGTAATGTTGGTGCTGCGGGCAAGTCTCATGCTTCAGCCGGCTGTGTCAATAAACTATTGGCGTATGTGCGAATTTGAACGCTCGTACGAGAGCGACATCACCGTCAGGAAACCGGCATGCGACCCAAAAAGTCGACGGTGTATGTCAGGCACAGATGGCTGTAACCTACTTGACTGTTAAGAAAAATTAATCACAAAACAGATACAGAAATCTGAGGCCTAGGCCTAAATTTATATTGTTTAAATAACGTTATATTTAGGTATATATATATATTGTGAGCCTTATTTAAGTAATGATAACTAACAAAATTATAGAAAAAGGTAGCTATAACACTTTTTATAAGTTCAATAGTGCAAAGAGGAAACTGAACAATACTTCTTTGTTCAAACAAAATTATGATAATTATTTCAGAGTTCACAAAAAAAAACAGTTTCAAATCTGTCCCGTTAAAAAATATAAAAAAAACACTTTCCACAGTATCTAATTTCTCACCTTCTCAAATGCGTAAAAAGCATATTACAAATTTAATTTCTGTTTCGAAATATAATTCTAAAATGAATATTAAACTAATAATGGAAAGGGACGTAGTGAAAAGTTCGGCTGTCGCTTTCGATATCAAAATTAAATTCGACTTTCTAAGTAAATTGCATCATGGAAACTCTTTTAATTCTTGGCACGAATTGGAAATTCCGTATTCTCAATATGGCGCTGACGGTCCAGTAAAAGTCATAAATCACACAACTTTGTCCTTAGCACATCTTATAGTTGATTTAAGTCTGAGCATACCTTGGTGGCAGTTCAAGTCAAACATTGCATAGCATTCGAATCTCTATAATTAAACGTACGTAAACTTAGTTCCGACTTGCTGAAGCATTAGGTAATGCGGTACGTAAATTATTGCTCGTATTTATCTTGACTTGAATTATCGTTTAGAAAATACTGTTAAAAATACAATAGGTCAGTGGCGTGCTTAAACACCATTGTTACTTTTGTTACTGATTGTATCGCTTGCAAAATATCGCCATTGGAGTCTACCATTACTGCCCTACGTTTAAACATATTGCTTGCATCCTTATTTATTTACTTAATCCATGATCGACTTTTCTGAACCGTCAAGGACTAAAATTCCGGGTTTTCAGGCCATATTCAAAGATCAAATAGAATCCCTACAACATTTAATTGATACAATAGTTTAATTATTTTCTATAAATATTAGGTCCTTACATATGAAATTGGCGTTTTGTATGGGAGGAACAAAAAGTCGAATATTTTTAAATATAATATATTTAATTAATCAAAGTATGAACCATTGTTTTCTATGCACTTTTGCCATCTCATAGGTAGTTCATTGATCCCTTTACTAAAAAAACCAGTCGGACGGGAATCAATAAAATATGTGAAGGAGATTTGGACTGCCCCGTCATCGAAGCACAAATACCTACATGAGTAAATAGCTGTACAAATTTGAAATTGAAATACCTTACCAAAGAAGAGAACATCGTGATTAAAGTGGCCAGTACGAAAACCCCAATTTCATATGTAAGGACCTAATATAATAACGTTTTAAGAATGCTTTATGCTGGCATCGATTAATTGCTTTTGATGATGGAGTAATAACAGTCTACATTCAAAATCTAGAGACAAAATGGTTTCGTAATTATCCCTTCTCGGAATTCGATATACCCCTTCAAAATAATTGCGGTAGATGAAATACTTGATCCATTGTAACAAGATCTAGTTGTTAGTTGTGTTTACTATTATTTATAGCTATTAGCACATACGGCTGATACAATTATGTCTTAGTCTGGCTAATGAAAGAAGATAATTGAATTATTAGAAAACTTTCGGATGGCAACAGAGAATGTCATTGAATTTCTTAGGTTAGTATGATTTATTGTCTTGATGCAATTACTCATTTTTATTTCTATTATATGTTTTTTCCGAATAGTTAACAGGTATGATAGCCTGCTTACTTATTTAACTTTGTTTTATTTGATATTTCGTTTCTTTCGCAGGACTTGATTATTCCGAGTAAAGTTGTGTTTTATAATAAATATAGTTTTAGTTTTCCATGCAATGCATTTTAAGTATGAATAGTAAAAGACTAAATACGTATAGTATTTAATTTCATAGAAATACAGTTACTATCAATGTTAAAAATGATAAAATAATATCAAGTAAGTTTAATCCACAAAATATATCAAAGTTTTAAAAAAGGACTACGGACGGACTACAAAGGATACCATACTATTTTTTTTTAATTTGCCGCGCTTTTTCGTTATCTTTCTTTAACCAGACTCTAGTAACATTTTGCTTAATGAGCGACTCTCATTGTTATGTCAAAACTAAGTCAACTCACCAATTCGAATATTGTCTAATAACTGTAAGAGTTTGTCCATGTTCACTAGCGTTTAATCTTTTGAGTCCACTTGCAACACTTATAGTTGCAAAACTACACTATCTCAAAAGGCTAAGTCCTTTGGAATCGCACTAGGCCCGAAGTTGTATAACGCTAGACGTCCTCGTCGTGAAAAAGAAAGAAACCATAGCAAGATCTTAAATAGTAATATTATTTCCGACTTGAATAATTTTAATATATTTCACGTTCATTATTAATTCATCCCTTACGCTATGAGTTAGGGTGAAGGTTGTATGTCATATTAATTACCGCAAACAGCATCCGGGCTGCGGTACCTGTCTTGTTGTCCACATGTCGGGAACATACGCTGCTCGTGTAATCCGATTAACGTCCACACCTAATTCTAAAAAATATATGAAATCTCCTTTACATTTACATTCCTCCAAGAACGTAGGTACATTTGTTCTGTGCAACATTATCGCGATTATTATTTAAAATATGTTTTATTTTGTGTATTATGTTTTGGGTTAGTAACCAAACAAATGATTAATTAAAAATATGTTTTCTGTCCTGTTTAACTATAATTTGAGTGCTCTCGATTTAAGAGTTGATTAATTTTTTAGAATATTAAAAATTAATCAAACTTTGAACCCTTTTAATTATTATTCTTAAACTTTTTGGTGGAACCAACGAGTATTGACTTTATTAGTACACGTTTGTGTTTGCTTACGTTTTTTTAAAACTAAAAATTTCTGTTCCTAATAACACAGAGTTCTGAACACTAGAGGCCGGGCGATCGTCAATTGTTTGCTCCGCATAAGCACCTATTACTTGCAGTGAGACCTGTAAAATTTCCTTTGGGTTGCAGTATTTTGTGACAATTTTCATATAAATTGGCGATTTATTTAAGTGATTTTTCTAAGAAAGTAATTTTTAGTTAATTTTTACTTATTGCATTCATTCTAACAACGTGAATATTCGTAAAACTTAATCTTTTTCTGAGTATCGTTTTAATTTATGAAAGTTGACCTGGTTCTCTTAAAAGAGAATCGGTAAAAAGATTAATCCAATTAACGTGCGATTTATTTGTCCAAACCAAACATTTCGAGGTTCAATCATAGCAGTAACTAATTAGATGCTCGGTGATAGTTATCAAATATTTCTCTGTCTATAGTCTTAAAAGCAAATAAAATATATTTATATATATTTTATTTCTATAAATATCGTATTATTTTAGACCTCGGAATGTTGATGTTTAATATATATATACTTAATAATTTAAAACAACGCCATCTATTCAGGCGGGCTTTTAACCAAACCTATGCCTTGTGTTGAGAAATGACACAAGGTAACAGTTTTTTTCAACCCACGATAGATGGCGTGGATGTAAAATTTTCAGTACGAAACTTAGTACGGAATGTAGTCCAAATAGTTCTAAGGAAACGCACAAGATGGCGCTATTATTCATTAATGTCAACGATTAAAAATATTTTTCTTTGTTTTCAGGTAAGCAAATACAACCCTTGAAGATTCACTGACTACAAGTAATTCAAAACTGGCGCTGGTATGAGAAATTACTTATTTAAAAAAAACATTAGAAATCTCTGTTTTTGTTATTCCGGTTTTTGCAAGATGAATTTTTATTATTACTTCTCTTTTACTGCGAGTCCTACAGTTTCACAATTATTGGAAAGCAGACTCCTTTTTTCTACAACACAATTATACGCATTAAATAAAATAAATTCATTTACCGAAACAATTTCATTTTAAAATTGATGTAGGTTACTACTTGGTTAAAAATGTTTGAAGATTAATAACAGATCATGGACGTAGGAAGTGGATGGGGGGTCACGTTTCGATTGTTGCGGCCGGATGCGGTCACCATTTCCGCTTTCCACATCGCACTATTCACGTATTGAACGTATATCACTCGATACATAGCGTTAATTATATTCTGTAAAGAATGAGCGATTTTAATTTTCCTGTACGCCCGACGTATGAATTGAAGACTGCTTTCAAAACGAAACGCATTATTTCGTAATACATTTTCCAAAGATATTTTAATTAATTTCGATCATGAAACCATAAGTGCAGGTTTTATTAATTTTACATATACGAGTATAATATATCTATACTTTGTGAATGATTCAAGTATATTCTAAAGGTGTTTTTTTTTTAATTTAGAACGATTTGATGAAACGTGGACAATCTAATGTGTTAAATCACGCCTAACCAAGAAATTATCTTTTTATCTTTGTTATATCCTCAACTGTCAACATAGAATAATTAAGAATAAATATCACGAATTTTAATAGAGATAATAAATGCGGTGCAATAAGAATAAAAAAGAAGTGCATGGAACCAAATCGTTAGGAACCATAATAAAACCACTCTAGAACATCTGGCGGACTAACTTCTTATAGAACTGTCTAATGTAGGTAGATTAACTGCGGGGCGCGGCGATGCCTAGTCAAGCGTAACAAAACTGAGGGTAGACTTGTGGGTGAATATGAAAATATTAAACTATACGTCTAACAAACGAAATATGTATTAAGATTGTACAGGATCGGGATATATATTAGAAATTTTCATTAAATGGGCGTTAACACTAAAAGAGTGGCGGAGAGGTTATTGCTAGTTCTTCTCTTCCGTTCTACGCCCTTGATTTGAGAACTGGCACTAAATGTAAACTTAAAAGCATTAATATGTATTTCTTTACTGACGAAATTCAATGATTTTTGAATTTTTTACCAAGACTATTAAGTTTTTTGTTTAAATGTGAGACGTATTTGTACTTAGACATACTGCCCAACACTTATTTGACTTTATGTCGCAGTGTTTAATGAATTAACTATATAGTTGTATACCGAGTTATTTATGCAAATTAAGTTTCAGCTATTCTGGTAATATGTGAGATCTCGTTACACAAATCATATAATTATAATTATTTCAATATTCTGATGTACAAACCACAACTACTAAACAGTCACATTGTGGTGTTATGTATTATGATTTATCCGACCCTTCTTTTCCTATTTTTACTAGTCTCGTCGCCTTGAGCTTCCCGATCACGGTTTTGATTTTAACTACTTACCAAAAATTCCTATAAAATTTCTTTGTAAATGTTTATTGTTGTTTTAATGTTCAATTTGATGTTTAAAATTACATTTTATAATGCAATATAAGCTACTTTTTAAACTCGTCAGTAAAAATATTGTCTTGCGAAGCTCAATAAAGAAATTGAAGTCTATTCCAGAACAATCGTATTTAGTGCTTGCGGTCTTTTTGGAATAATTACAGGTATTGTGCGGTACGACCACAGTTAGTACGTGCATTGCTTTCCGGAGTAATTTCGTACAAGTAGAGAACATGAAAGCATGGATAATAAAGCCTTACCGAAAATAGCACGATGCATGTGCTCCGCTTGCAAATATATTGCGTCGCTGTATTTTGCCGAGAAAATGAGCGATTCTTATGCGTTAAAAACCATAATTTGTAGATTTTTTATTTATACTATCGCGTTACATAAAATCAAGATTTAAATAATATAATGTCCAATAAAAGCAAGCCTTATAAGGTACATAAATTACTATTATTTTATGCTGAAGAATACGGTAAAGAGCAGTTTAAAGAGGAGATTTAAAGGAAGAAAACGTGAGAGCCAAACCGATATAATTTCTGCAATTTTTGTCTACTAGAGGAAAAATATTCCTGTTATAAAATTACACCTTATTGCCGTAAATAATTGCCGTAAAAAAATTCGTTCATAACAAGAACTAAATTAAAAGGAAAAATTTCACGTTCGGTTTACAAAACGAAAAAATTATTCGCGAAAATTCACGGTAATTTTTTTACTTAAATAATTTTTTGCTCTTATCTACTTTACAATATGTAATAAAAAGGGTATTCGAAATTTAGGTTCATCGGAAATCGTACCCAATTTCACTAAAAATTATATTTGACTAAATCGTGAAATCTGGTTTATCGTTATAAATAACAATTATGTCAGCCATGATATTACTCGTATAAATTCTATGTGAAATTACATCTGTGGCAAGCTCAATTTAGTACACTTAATTTAAAAATGTATCATTTAATGCAACAATTTAAATACAATGATGAACTTTCATATATAATTATATAGATTATGTTAAAAACTATTTTGCTTAACCTTACGACTAATAAGCGATCAAATCCAGGCATTTATGAAAGTTTATAAATCTAAAACAAATATGCACATGAAGTGTAAATTTACTTGGAAAAATTAGTATTTTAAATGTTATGGATTGACTATTTAATTTAAAAAAAACTAACCTTTTTTTCGGACCTTAAGTAAAACGATAAATAAATAATAATTTACACACAATATATTAAAAAAATATTGACAAAGACCTGGTCTGCCCATTCTGCCCTTTTTCGCCAAACCTCAACCTGCAACTAGTTTTATATCTTACCATCTCTTACACTGTTTTACCATTTCTTGCTTTTTTTCCTGTTTTCAGTTTATGGTCACTCGGAAAGTGATTGGGATTGATATATTGTATAAGAAAATTACATAACATCTATGAATTTCCACTTATACCTATGTTGTATTCTAGTCCTCTAGACCACTCCACTCAATCGATGTTACAAAATTTTAACACTGAAAAATAGCTAGATGATAGCGAAACCCATTAATTTTACACGTCACTCGTAGTTGACCGCTTATCACAATATTTCCTAAAAACCTTGCAGAAAAATAACAGTTTGCGGGAAACTGAACGATAAATAACAACTTTATGATCAAATATGTTTTGAATAAACTTTTACACTTTTTGTCACGTTTTGTAAACTTAAAATATTTATACTACAAAAAATCTCTTTTTTGGATATCATTTAAGGGAACAAAACAGGAAAACTGGTCCAAAAGTATACATTGCTTTTCAGAGCTATAAAAATAAGAAGCCTTCTAGACAAGTGTTCTACATGTTCGCTCGGATGCTTCGTTCCATTCATACAAGATGTATGAAAGTTCATAACAGGACTGTCATTCTTTCGGCTCATAACACAAGTACCCTCTTAGCAAGTCGCTGCGTACCTAATATGTCTACATCTTGATATATATAAAAACACTACTATGCACCTTTTAAAATAAAGCGAAAAAAAGTCATCTTTTCTTTGGGCTGCACATAATTTTAAGTTAAAATCTAATATCTAAAATTCTCGTGTCGCGGTGTTTGTGTTTAAACTCCTCCGAAACGGCTCGACCGATTCTCATGAAATTTTGTGTGCATATTGGGTATGTCTGAGAATCGGACAACATCTATCATTAACATCATTTATCCCCCTAGATGTTAAGGGTAATCCACCCCTAAATTTTTTTTTTTCAATTTTAGATAAAAAACATTTATGATACAGCATTAAAAATACATACAACCTCTTATTTTCACCCCTCTACGATCTTCACCCTATTTTTTATTATGAATGATATACATGGCAAAACGACGTTTGCCAAGTCAGCTAGTAGTGTTATAAGTGTAATGATTCAAATACCTAACGATTAATAGAATGTACAAAAATCGATACTTATTTCGTCATTACATTAATAAGAAATGATAACAATAAGGGAAAATAAGTTTGTATGGCCCTAATCTTATGAAAAGAACTTTCTTTTATGCAGACCGTTAAAAATATTTTAAAAGAATACTATGCGTACTGGCTCGGTAACAATAGAAGGGCCATAAACAAAATACGTTTTCCTGTTTGTTCCTGTTGGGCCGGTGACAAAGCATTCGTTAAGTATGTGCTTACAGCGAGTAACCGTGTTTCTCGTGTGCTTGAAGGAAACCAGTCATGTGCAAAAGGGGAAAATATTGTTATCTGTAGCGCTTTCATGGCTTAGTTGGTTACACACATGGGTTATACCTGCTTATTTTGCTTTCCACTGTCGAGGAATCAATAATATTTTAGTTTTAAAGAACATAAATGCCATGGATTAAATGCTCTTATAACCAGCGGCACGTAAGTCTAGCGCTGGCCGATACGTGGAGGGGATTGCTGCGCATGTGTACTGTCGCGCGGGGGACAAAATGCGACTGGAGAGCCAATCGACGCTCTTCATTCCGTTAGCCCCCCTCAGGTACCTTATTTTTGACTTCTGCGCAATAACGGTCAGCACTAGAGTTTCGTGCCGCTACTTATACCTAATCGGTGTGTGACGGGACTTCATATATATTGCAGTAGTTAATTATAATATTACTAGCTGATCCCGCAAACGTCATTTTGCCATTTATATCATTTATAATAAAAAATAGGGGTTGATCGTAGAGGGGTGAAAATTAGGGGTTGTATGTATTTTTTAATGTTGTATCATAAAAAAATAAAAAATAAGTAATTTATCTAAAAATTAAAAAAAATAATTTAGGGTTGGACTACCCTTAACATTTAGGGGGATGAAAAATAGATGTTGTCTGATTCTTAGACATACCCAATAAGCGCACAAAATTTCATGAGAATCGGTCTAGCCGTTTCGGAGGAGTTTAACTACAAACACCGCGACACGAGAATTTTATATATTAGATATTACTAACATCGATATAAATATTGATGTGTTTTACAACAGTCTGCCAACTTACAGTAACTTTGTGTATCATACTCTAAATGAGGCAGTGGCGGATTTACCAGCAGGCTGAGTAGGCTGGAGCCTAGGGCGGCAAATTTTAAGGGGCGGCAAATTTAGTTCATAATTTTTTTATTTCGGTTTACAAATTTAAAAAAATTATTATACAGACACATAATACGAATTTATTTTATTTTATTTATTTGGTACCATAGTTCTCAATATTATTGATAACTATATGGGAAAAGTTGATGTAACGAGGATGATGGAGCACAAATTATAAAGTTTGAATTTTATTGATAGAAAATTGATATGATTGTGGACTAAGATATCAAAATTTAGAGGCGGCAAAAATTGAATAGCCTACGGGCGGCAAATCTATAAATCCGCCACTGAAATGAGGTTTAAGTTTTCATTAAGTTTTGGTTATTATTGTTATTTTTATCTTTTTAGTTTTAGTTATTATTACTGTTTAATTATTATTTTATTTTTATTTTGTGGTTGTTTGTTTAATTTTTTCCTTTGATAGATTGTTTATGTTCTAATGTAATTGATGTGTATGTGTGTACAATTTGTGATATCTTATTTTCTTGTTTTAGAACGTAGAAATAAATAAATACTGCCTCCTACCAAATAACCGAATCTATCTCTGCGTAAACTTATTTATGAAACAATTACCTTACTTTGTGAGCCTATATATTGCGAGGTCTTAAGAATAATTGGTTGTAAGCTAAGAAGGCTGGTTTTGCCTGCCTTCAAAATGATCACTAACAGAAGACTGTCCGATATTGAGATAACACAAACACATGGCTTCATACAATTTTCTACAAGAGGTCACACAATTTTTGTAATAAAAAAATAATTTAGAAATACATAATAACACTTGTGGACCCCACAGACGTTGTCCTGCATGATATTTCAACCGATTAAGATATTATGGTCTAAGATCCCGCTATACAACGACCTTCACCGAGATGCTTATTTAATGAAACTTATTTTATATATAATTTAATATGGCAATAAATATAATCCATATGGGTTGCCTAGCAAATTTCAGTCCAGAGTATGTTTAATTAATTTAAAAAAAAAAATTTTTTTAAACATTTCACCGGTATGATTATTAGATAAATTCTATACCAATCGAAAGTATGAAGCCCATAGAATATGCAAACGTTAGGTTGTTTTTAATCAATCAATTATTTATGTGTATATTTTTTATGTGACACTAAAGTATATATACATCTTTAGTATAAAAGAAGGTTATAGTGATACATATATAATACTACTCTGATTAAAAATATTGATTGAAAAAAGTTCAAAAAGTTTACTACATGCAAATTATAATTTTTTTTTTTTTTTAATATTAATTAAACATACTCTGGACTGAAATTTGCTAGGCAACCCATATGGATTATATTTATTGACATATTTAATTAAATATAAAATAAGTTTCATTAAATAAGCATCTCGGTGAAGGTCGTTGTATAGCGGGATCTTATACTATTAAACAAAGTATGAAAGTACCGACTGCAGCGCCATCTGTCGGGCTGATTTGTGAATCTAAACCATTCCCAGATCCCCTTGAAGACACACAAAAAATTTCCGGGCTGATTTGTGAATCTAAACCATTCCCAGATCCCCTTGAAGACACACAAAAAATTTCATCAAAATTGGTCCAGTTGTTTAGGAGGAGTTCAGTCACATACACACGCACACAAGAAATATATATATTAAGATAATGAAAGTATGCAGTTTCAAACATCACCGACAAATTTAATTCAAAGTACTGAAAAACAGATTCCGCTCTCTTGTTATGTGAATAGATTAAAAATTTAATAATTTAGCCAACCGTATTCAGTCACAACAGAAATTCAAGTTATAAAATTATTAAGCAAGAATAATTAAAACGTGACTTGGAAAATTTGAAAGCAACAAACATTTTAGCTAGCATTGTACTTGTCCTCAAAATGAAATTATAAACAAAAATGGAATACACAGATAACAAAAGTTTGTTTTGACACAATCGACATTACACAGATAACAAATGTAATGGTAAGTTGTGTTTGACACATTCGAAATTCAAAAAACGTTTAGATATTAGTCCTAAGTGGATTTAAATAGCCGAGTAATTGACGTTGCGCAATATATAACGCCAAAGGCTACAGCGGCTGGTCCGAGCCATTACGATGAGTTACTGTGTTTATCTTGACAGTTTTAAATTCCGTTAGAGTCAACTCGCCGTATCTGATGACGCTACGTCACGGCCCCGCTTTATATTTTAGTCGTGTAAGCTTTTATAATTTTTGAGTCACTTTATTGTGTTGTAAACGTTAGACTATTAGATAATTAGTACAATAATACTCTATGTCTCATGTAAGAACTCTGTCTCTTATGCTTGTCGCACGAGTTACGCCCTTGGGAATAACTTAAAAATAATGTAAGTTTCTAAATTAATTAGACACTTTGATTTTTTTTTAATTTTGACGTTCGCAACAAAGTTTTTATTTGTACCTAATATTACTACTACTACTACTTACCTACTTTTACTCCACTTTTCTTCTATCTTTCAGTTTTCTATGTTCCACTAAGCTGTCTGTTGGCACAGATTGCTTGGTATAAATTGCTTTTAAGCACGTTGAACGTAGCCTTAGATTTATCATATTTTAATGTCAATAACCTACTTAATGTTTATCAACCTTCCATTAGAATATTAAACTTATTTTCTTAATGAAATAATATCAATAATTGTTTGTGTGCAATATAGCAAGATTGCCCTTGCATGTAAATTTTAACAAGATTTATTTTTAGACAAGATTAAGGTTAAGTATTTATCCAGTTCACGCCCCCGCCTTCAATCGAGACACACCCTTGTTCTTATCAAGCAGTGTTATAATTCACTGCGCGTTCACCATTTGCAATTTCCACTGTCCAACCAACGCAATTTTCCTATCCAAACATTTTGTCTTTGTACCTTTTTTCATTAAGCATATTAAAATGTCACGTTCACGCTGCACTCTATTCATGTTATTCTGTTAGTCTGAGTCTGCATTTGCACCACATCATATTTTAAATTTCATGTCATGTGTGTTGCCTAGTCCAAAACTATAATATATATAAGCAATTGTAAAATATTGCACCATTATTTGGGATGCCCATATCTTAAAAACTATATGTTCCTAGATGATTTAAATTACTTTTAATTTCACACGTACGTAATGTTATACTGATGCTTAGAAACTTAGATACTCAAATATTTTGGAATTTCCTTTTCTTTGAAAATATACATAATACAGATAACCTTTTTGTCTGTTTAAACAAAATTTGGCCTCTTTGTGGTTAACCGCGTGATCCAACCCTGGTGCATGTTTCATTCTATGTGCGCACTTATCACTTGGTCAGAAGAAAATCTTTAAGAAAAAATACAATATAAGTGATATATTGTAGCACTACCAAATTATTATTATAAAATAAAAGGTAATATCATCGGAAAGGCTCTTATCATTTTGATCTGAATATAATTATGATACAGTTCAAATAATTAATAAAATCGGTTGTTATACACATATGTAGTGGTAAACATAGTGATTATCATAATACGTTTACTCTTTGAATATTTTTAAAATAAACTCTTTTTAATATTTATGATCTTAATTTTTTATTCATTCGTATAAAACGAAAGTTCTAAGCTTTAGCATTATTAACTCTCGTCCACGTCGCCACAAAGTTTCATATTAAGTAAGCACTAAGCAGAAACGACGGCTTTATGAATGTGAAATCAGTTTGAACTTATACATTTCGAAAGCTCATTATAATATGATGAAGACACATAAAAAGCTAATAGTAATTTTTAATTTATAGGACGCTTGGTTAAAGCTAGCTAGCATATACCTTAAGTATACCCGATTTTTGTTGACTTTAAAATTAATATTATTTGTTCTCTTTGGATGATGTTCGCGTTTCGTTTAAGGAGGTCATGAGCTTGATTTCTTTCAAAACTTTGCCAACGGCGAGATTCCTAAAAAAAAAATAGATGACCAAATGTATGGTCGGTCGCGACTGAATTTTATCGAAAAAAATATAAGAAGTTATGTGTATTACTCTGATAAGATTATATTATAAGCCTTTATAAATAAAATAAAAACAAATGAGTATGAATCATTTGTTTTTCTTTAATTTGATTTTTACTTACGTATATTAGTTAGTTACGTTCTATACATTGTGTTTGATTTGCCATAGTAATGCGTAGACATTCATCTAAGTTTAAATAAAACAAAAAGACTAAATTCCTAGACTAGGAAATAATTTCAGAGTTCAAATATTAAGCACTTTATACGACATTCATTCGATTTTACGATTCTATTTGCAGGTGAGAATTGTAGAACTTACATTATTTTCATATCTACTTGATTGCATAGTACTTTTACGGCAGCTCGATTTTATGACTAGTGCCTCAATTTCCCGCAAGGGGGCAGCAATTTCCTCTCGTTTGTCGCACACATCCTTAACATATTCTTCACTGGACCGATTTTCTCATATCCTTAGACCACAAAAATATTTTATTTACAAAGGTAGAGTCGTGTATGTAATTAAAATAATTTATGAAATGAAATAATTCGAATTACTTGTTTGTTGATATTGTATAGATGTTATGTCGAGTTCTCCTTAATGAAAGTCTAGACATGCTATGATAGCTTTATGCTAGAAATATTTTCTATAATGTTTTGATGAATCGTTACCAAGTACATATAAGGTAACCTTCGAAACCCATATGTATATGGTATTATTATATTTAATTATCTACTTCATGACTATTTCTATGTATCTGTGTGACAATCTATATATATAAAAATGGATCCCTATTTTCCTTGGTCATGGCAATTAGAAAATTTAAGTATACTTAACCACCACACAATTCAAACTTTTTTGAGGATATGAACCTTATTGCGTATGTTATAACATTGACAGAATGCTTGCTGCAAATATCGTCAAAGAGGATGTAAGTAAAATGAATATCGTTTAAAACAAATGCTTCGATCGGAGTTATTATATTGATGAAATATATATAAAATAATTATATACGAGCCAGGAAAACAAACAAAGAATGATATATAACATAAAGCATAAGATTAATAAACACTTTGTTTCTGAAATATTTTTATAGTTAATTATACTAATCTGAAATCAATATTCATAGTTAAGACAGGACGTCTGTCGGATCCGCTATTTAGGGTCGATTCGACCAAACAAGAGTAAATCTTAATCTTAGAATAAATCGTCAGTTAATCGAGAGTAAATCAATTTTACGTTTTACCATCTACAAATTGTAAGAATAGTGGGCTTATTCGGGAATAGCTACTATACCGCCGTTTCGCACGGAATAACAGCTATTCCTAGAATAATTTAATGGCGTCAGTCACTCCAATCAGCTGATTTCTGTCATTTCACAAATATGTATTCTGTGTTTTAATTTCAAGTCAACCCAATGTACTAAATTAATAGTCTGGCATTGTATAATTAAACGTTTAAACAATTTATTATTTATTTATTTGTAGATTTTTTATTTTCTATAATATTATAATTAAATTCAACTAGGCTCAACAAAAGTTCCTTTTTAGACGATAGCCTCAAACAAACAACAAATAAAAACTTTTTGTTGGCGTTTGACCTGTTAAAAGCTACTTTTTCACACAATAATACGGCAAAATCGAGTTGGCATGATGTATGCTCTTACACTGTCCCGTTGTAGAACAACATTTATTTGCCGAGTTTTATTTTCGTTCACCATTCTCTTTGCTATTCGCGTATTGTTATTCCTAGCGCAATTATACTATCGATTACGTGGATAAACGACTGTGGATTTACTCGAGATTAAAATCATGGAATAGTCGTGTATAAATTGAAGTTTGGTCGAATCGACCCTAAGACATACAATTTCAAATTAAGAACGCAGTTCTAAAATATTTATAAAGGAAATGGACGGCTTCATCTTCTGCTTGGTCAAAGTATAAAGTTTAATAAAAACAAGCCGCCACGATCCATCGTTTCATTTTTAAAATCCCATCCCCTTTTCTTATATCGTGTTCCAATCTTCACTAAGAAAATATTATGATGCTTCTTTGTATGTCATGTATGTTCGTGATGTGTAATCGATATTGCTCGGAGGCATCATGCAATGCAGTTTAACAAGATATATGGAAGTCGTTTTGTTATTGGCTGATTTCGAAGCAAAAGTAAATATGTTTTTAACATTGATACGGATGTCATGATTTCATGTTTCATATAATGATTTCATTATAATTTTATTTTATAAATTTTTCATGATTAGAAATGTTTTAACCATGGCAAAGAGAACTGCGACTCTCTTCTCGGGATTTATTTGAATAGTCGGTAATTTCTAGATCTAGCAACATTGAAAAATCACCATTAATATTATTAACGGTTTTGAACTAATTTTACTTTGATGTTATTAAATTATAATGACAATGGCAGCTGATACCAGCGCCATTGCTCCGACATATATATAATACAAGAAAACGACGCAATTTTTTATTTTATTGGATTTGGTGCTTCAGATGTTAAGTTTAATTGCTTTCTGTCGAGTACG
Organism: Pieris melete; assembly: GCA_963693345.1. Classification (NCBI taxonomy): domain Eukaryota; kingdom Metazoa; phylum Arthropoda; class Insecta; order Lepidoptera; family Pieridae; genus Pieris; species Pieris melete. The sequence continues at coordinate 20,051 of CAVNZK010000259.1, forward strand.
CCTTGATGTCGGCACTTAGCTCCGAACATCAGCTGACTATGTGGCATGACGATGTCTGTCTTCTCATAAATACATTTAACTGTACGGTGTACGCTCTAAATTAGATAGTCGGTTCTAATTTATTAGTAGTAGGTTATATAAGGTGTGCTTAGTAAATAAATAGGAGTTTTCAAAATAGAGTGTTGTATGGGAGTGCTGATTTGTATGGGAATGAATGCATGCACAAAGACGTCGGAAGAGAAAAGTTACAATAGGAAATTAATGTCTATTGTTGTAGCTTAAAATAAAGTGGATTCAATTAATATTAATTATTTACTTATATTTAATTATATTGGCTACTATTTCAGGCACACACATTTATTATACTTAAGTAAATTTTATTTTAGCATCTGTTTGATTGTATTATTTTTTTATCTTTATGGCAGTTTGGTATACAGCCGTCAGACTGTCGCCGACTTTTAATCCAAAATAGGTACTAGTATTTAAAAAAAAACTAATTTAAAATTTAAGTTTTAAATACAAAATATGTTATTTACTTAATTTATCTCTGCCTTTCATATGCTTGTACTTACTGTTGATACAACTTTCAACTCACGAAAGTTTTATATAAATCTTTTAAAAGTTTTTCATATAAACTATTTGCGACTTAGTTCGTTAAATTAGATTAGATAAATTAGATTTGTCTAGACTAGAAACTAAACAATCCAAAATTATAACTAAGCTAAACAAAGACAAATATTAATTACAAGAGTCTCACTAGAAGTATTTTTTTTCAATGGCTATGTCTACTATTTGTCTTGGCCACACAACAGAAAAATCAGTTATATTACATACATATATAAGGGTAGGAATTACAGTCGACTAATTGCTATGACGTCTAAGGGTCTCCGCACACGGGCCACCGGCCACAACCACAAAACGCCGCCACTGGCATATTTCCTGTAATTTTCATACATTTTATATGGACTCGCCGCACACGGTTGGCGCCGGTGGCGGCCACACGCTACAAATCATTGCAGCTTGCTTCTTGTGGCTCGCACCGGCCACTAAACACCGACACAAAAAGCCACGACGACGTCTTTTTATCAAAAGTAGCGCAATTAAACCTTCTTCGTCAGAGTCCATTATGATACTGCAGGCAAGGGTTAAAAAAGTAGCAGCCACCGACCGCAAGTGTCGACCATCGGCCACAAGTGGCTGTCGCGCGCTTTAGCTACCTTTGTAGCCGCTTCTAGGTTCTCGTGGCGGCTATTGTGGCTGTGCGTGTGGCCCGTGTGCGGCGACACTAATAGGCTATTGTATTCTGACATACGGTAATCGTATGGCTATGGATCTTACCCGTAAATATCTTAATAATGAGTTATATTGTACGTCGTCGTTGACATAATTGACTACTACGGTCTGCCTATAGGATACAGAAAAACATTCTGTGTCATTCTAGTATTCATATTGTTATTAGGATTATCCCTATCAGATCAGTTTCATCAAAAAGTGGCGCCACTTGATACACTACTAAATTTTGTAAACTAAATTGAAGTGCGAGAACTATATTTTCAAATTATATATTTTGTAAAATATGGGTTAATTTACTGAGTTTCTAGGACTCTAGAGGATACACGTTATTGTACAATACTCACGCGACCTGAACTTAATGATTCAGTAAGAAATAATGTCTTAGCTGAATAACTTGATAAATTTTATGTAATTAGTTTGAATGAGTGAGTTCTTTATTAAGTTACTCAAGAGGTTGTGTGTACAAGTTTACTTTTTTTTATTATTACTATCCCGAAGTAATAAACGTTTGCCGTGAGATATATATGAAAAAAAATACAATGTCGACCACGCCTATACGATAAAATATATGTCGAATATTTTGTATATATATTCTTAAATCAAATATGGTAGTTTTACCTTATAAAGATCATAGGCTCCCATATTCCCTCACTAATAACAAACATACATTATTGAACACATCTTGATCGTATAAAAGTTATAATAGAACCCGACTTTGAACCGGGTCACTGAATTAATGGAACGATTTTTATAAACGAAAATCTTTCATCAAAATATTTTTGTGGAAATATTTAACGCCGCTTTCAATTACTTCATGATATTGAGATAAATTCTATTGATTTCAAATTTCAATCTTTATTATACTTTAAAACAGCTATTAAAAAAGTAATTATATTCATGATAATTATATCTTTTAATATTTGTGTTTACTACTAACACCCAAGCGAATTGATACAAATTTATTAAAATAAATTTAAGATCATTCTTTAACGAAATATTACTACAACTTATTATAAAACTATCTTTATATACACTCACGCGTTTTTCTAGAAGGTGTTGGCAGAGATCACGAATCTACACTTGCTACGGTGACATACTTCTCTCGCTTCATACATGATATTCACCATGCATGTTCATCGGTTGTTGGTACTTTTGACCTGTCCTTTCGTACTGGTCTAGGTACGTACGATAAGACCTGCTCCACCCGACCTTACCATCCACGGTTACCACCTACCTTACCTTATCCTACTCATAAGCCGCTTCTCATTTAACCTTTCCATGGTCAAACCACCTAAGCATTCTCTTTCGTATCCTCGTCACTACGTCCACTTTTATTCCACTGCTTACGTCTCTCACTATAGCTTGAATTATATGAAGCTAGTTATCAACATACCGTTAACGCTTAAGAATTGATTGCTCCAGTCCAGGATATACCCTTGTTATATATTTGGAAACAAAAAAGGCAACCATAGATGTTTATGGCACTTCTCTGATGACGTAGAAGTCTGTAATAGATTTATTTGGCTTAAATTTAGTATGAATGTGAACCATTTACATGATTATTCGAATTGAATTTGCCATTGATCAAGTTATGATAGTATACAGTCAGTATTAGTGCAAATCTGTAGTCTCTAAGGTATAACCATTACAAGCAAGTTTAACATACACAATGTACAAACAGGTTAACCACATCTCTGGAGTTGGACATAAAGTAGACACACTTACTCTGAGTGTTAAGCATTTTAGAGTCAAGTGGTTTTTGAAGTAATTTTCAACTACGTTCGGTACTGAAATATGCTTTACCTTCAGCTTTACAAAAGATGGGAAAAACATTCCAATATCCCAACTCAAACCTCAAGAAGTTGTGACAAAGAATTTTTGACATTTTCAATATAAGTTAGGAATTTTTTATCCTTTAATATGCGGTACAGTTCAGGTACCGTCTCGTTTGTAACATTGAGTATTTATTCATTCATTTACAACTAACGAACTATAAACGCCTTACGTGTGATTTATGTAGTTCACTACTAAATGTAAAAATCATGTAATACGCGCCGTAGGCTTTTGTATGATATAATAAACTCATTATTTCTTCCAATGTATACTTCATATTGTTCTGTATAAATTGTTTATTTATCTTTCCCTTTTAAAGTATCAAAGGAGGTTTTATTAATTAATTCTCTTACATGGCGAGCTTTTTCTTATATATCGATTTAAAAAATCTTCGCACGTTTCCTCCACATACTATTAGATAGGTATGACTTTTGTCACATATCATCATACTTTTTCAACTTATTTACACTTTTTAAATTTTCGTTAAACGGTATGTATACGAACAAGCAACCTGCGTTATATTTAACCGTTGTATATTAGTTTTATTTTAGAACTTCAAAACTAGTGTGAATGACCTATGAGTAGTTATGAAGCGGAACTAAATTTTGTGTTAATATTTACACTCTATTAATGAAGTCAAATAAAAACGAATTAATAAAATTATTGTAAACTTGTTAGATATCTTCATAAACAAAACTAGACAAAGTTTTCTCGTTTAATTTTTTTAAAGTTTTTAAATTCCATGTGTCACTCACTGTTGTCAGTTTCAAATTGAAGGCAATTTCTTTTTCGATATTTATTTTATACCTTACTAAACAAATATTTATAAGTAGTATAAAATAAACTAATTAATATTTTGAGAAAAATAAATGATCTATTATAACTATGTTATTTTTAGGAAATTTAAGATTATACTAATTGATTCTGTGCCTCGCGCTTTTGATATTATATTAATTATGAAAAATAACAAGGCGAGCAAGAATTTTGAATAAAAATAAACCCTTGCAAATCAAAGTATGCGTTATTACCGGCAGATTTTTGTTTTTAATAAATTAAAAAAGTAAGAACACACAACCGTCGCCTTATAAATCATTGTATCTTATATTATGCATATCTTAGTCAGCCTGAGTTCTATACGCGCTAATACTGGGTGGCGGAAAAGTACCTACTGGCCCTAAAGAAAATTTGTTTATTTTTTTTATATGTTGTTGAAAATTGTGTAGTGAACAAATGTAAAATATATACAATAATTATAATAATTCCACGTTCTTGGGGAGTAAAACGGTCCATGTTTATTTTCAGTGTATTTTACATTTGTTCACTACACAATTTTCAACAACAGAATGACAGGAAATGTCATATAAAAAAAATAAACAAATTTTCTTTAGTGCCAGTACTTTTGCGCCACGCAGTACAACCACAGTCAATATAAAGTATGATAGTTGAAACCAGTCTAAAGTTACTTAAGCTAATTTATCGTTGCATGCAACTGTAGCTTATTTATGTCCACATTCAAACAAGCCTTTCGCTCTCTCAATTACCAACGCTTATAAAGCCCGACCCTCAAATGAAAACTATGCAATTTCAATATATTACTTAGAAATATAGCACTTGTATATTTTATTAATCGAACTGGCTGTGGGTGTAAATATTTAGGTTTGCTAGTGATTCGTCTTTATATAGACTCAAATATAGCCTATCTTTTCTAAGACTCATATAAATGTAACGCAACTTGCACAGTTGTAGGGAAGCAGAGTGTGCACTGGGCGTATTTAATTAGCTTTTGCCTTTCAATATTCTTTAGTAAGAAATGTAATAATTTTATAAAGGAATATTAAAATAGAAGGTATCCTTTTTAAAGTTTGCTTTTCAAATGTAATTAATATAGTTAAGAAACAGTATACCATCCTGTTAAAAGTGGTTGTATCCGCTAACTAGGAGAGTCTGTATCACTGAATGTTCTTATACCTTTAAACCAATAAAAAAAACATGTAAATCTTACACAAAAGAAAGTAAACACCTTATTAAACTAGTTAATAAGCATAAGAGTAACCAAACAATTTCAGAACGAATAGTTATATACCAAAATGTACCCGATAATAGAACTCGTCGTACTGAGCTGTTTCATATCCCCCTATCGAGGTCCAAACTATAACTATATATATGTAAGTATATTAATTATATAATATGTATTTTATTCTATATAATATGGAGTACGTGAGCCTCGGCTTATTGTACAGAGATGAGCAAATGAATGGATTTTTAGGATCCCATACAAACACACTCTCACACACTTACACATTCCCACACTTCCAATAAATTCACACACACTTAAACCAATAAATTGTCTTAGTACATATTGCCCTTCATATTTATATGTTGTGTCCATTTTATTTGTTTATTAAAACTTACTTACATTACAGATAAAAACTAGTAACATAGTTTAATCTATATTTTTATTTAAAAATTGTGAATGTTATCTTTAAACAAGGTGTGGATTATCAATCAACTGTAAAATAAATAAATTTGATCTCGTGTAACCTACTAATAGGGAAGAATACAAAAAAAAATATTGAAGCGCGAAACAGTGATTGTTTCAAATACATGACCTTAGATAAATCACGTTATCAACTAAACCACTGAGGCAAAAAAAATTACAAGTAAACATTATGCCTACGTCAAATTTGTTTGTTTGTATGTATACAAATAAACAATTTCTAAGTACCTTTAAGCCTTAGTTTACAGACTTCGAGAACATACTCCAATCAGTATTTCCATTTTATCATCATATTGTTTACATTTATAGAACTGGAGCTCCGAATAATAACTTTTTGGGTAATATGTGTAATCTGCTTTTAATTGGATAATGCCTACAATTACTACAGCAGATTCAAGTAGTAGCTACTAAATCATTATCATAAAGTGTGTCAAGAGGGCGTCCATTGCAGGCAAATTCACAGGGCTTATTTTTCATGGCCCGTGCTTACCTGCACTGAATACCCGGCTGCTTTGTTTATTTTATTTCCAACGCTAACTACCTCGTAGTAAGATATTCTTGATTGCATATGCTGACGCATAAACACTTCCTCCTTAAGATCTTTTTTAATGCATGCAAAAATGTAATTATGATTTTTTTAATTTTGAAACAGAACGTTAACTATTCTACTTAGAATTTTTTACCGCTGTATTGAATATACCTACACTTAAATTTTTAATTTTGTTATAAAATTCTTTATTTGTATTTTACATATTAAATTTGAAACAAAGCTAATATTTAAAGAACTTTCGGGTTTCAAAGCGTTTACTTATTAAAACTTAATCATAAAATTAAAAAACCGTATGTGCCGTGAGTTTTAAAATGCTTAGAGTCAGTGTTGGCCTAGTGGTTTGAACGCGTGTCTCTGAACCCTGAGGTGTTGTGTTGGTATGCTGTGCACCAATGGAGTTTCTGTCCTTAATGTGTACATAACACATTTCGTACGGAGAAAGAAAATATCGTGAAGAAACTGACATGCCACAGACCCAAAAAAAGGCAAAGGCGTGTATCGGACACGAAGACTGATCTACTAGCCTTATAGAAAAAATAAATGATAGCGAAACAAATATATATATCTGATACCTAGATCTAAAAAGGATGTAGCGCCACTGTTTCTTTTACTAAATGCTTATATTTGAATAACGTTCACGTTAGAGAATAAATTCAGTAGAAATGAGAGCCTTAAGAAGTATGTGTGGTGTTACATTGCGTGATGGGATAAATAACAATGGGATACGTGGGTAGTGTGGATTAAAAGAGGATGTAGTGAAAAGGAAACGAAAGGGAATGCTTAGGTGGTTTGGCCGTTTAGAACGGAGGAATCAGAAGTGGTATACATGTAGGATGTACAAGGCAACCGTGGATGGTGAAGTGGGGTTAGGCCAGCCTTATCGTACATACCTGGATGGATCAAATCCAGGAGGTACTGGAGAAGGAACAAGTAAAAGTACCCTTAACTGACGTGCATGCATGGTGAATGTCATGAAAGTGGAAGAAGCGAAAGAGGTATGTCAAGAACTTAGCAAGTGGAGAGCCCTGATCTCTGCTTCCACCTTCGGGAAAATGGCGTGAAGATACTAAATAAAATAACTATATGGTGTATTATCTACATTTATAATAATAATAATAAAAGCCTTTATTGCTGTAATTACTTATACCTACTAGTACATACAAATGTGAAATACAAAAACTTAACACTAAAAGTAAAAATATAAATACTAATAATAATTAATCGGCAAGCCGGTTGGTTGGTATCTGTTCTACAGCTTATCCTTGGACATACGCCTCCTCTAAGGGCTTCCACTCTTGTCTGTTTCTAGCTTTATGTAGCCACATAGGGCCAGCTACTCTTCGCACATCATCTTCCCATCTTTTTATCTGTCTTCCTCGTTTTCTTTTGTCATAGCGAGGAAGCCATTCCGTCACTTTCTTCGTCCATTTACCTTTATCTTCTCTCATAATGTGCCCTGTCTATTTCCATTTCAATCTTTTACTAGAAGTAACAGCATTTCTAAACTTTGTCATGTCACATTTAAGTAATTTTATAAACTAAGTCTTTTATATATTCTGTAGAAAGAAAACGATCTGACGCAGACGTGGATTCTCGTTTTAACGGGCTTCCTATGTATTTTACGGCTTAATATTAACGGTCTAATAACGTTATTTGGAGGCTTGAAAGCTTTGTAATAATTGTGTTGGGTAAATTTCCAGAAGGGGTAGGCAACGCATTTAAAATAATTGATCTTTCAACGAAACCTCTGAAGTCCAATAACAATTCAGTTGGGATTGCGTTGCTTTGTGAATACTAATAGGAACTCAGTAAATAACAAAGTGAGACAGAATAAATGTTAAACTAAAATAGCCTAAGTCTTAAGTAGTTTTATAGAAAAAATGGTTTTAAAGTTTTCTCATATATACGTAATCATAAATAACTTTTCTGTACTTGTAGTTTAGTTTATTTCATATAAATTTGATTGCGTGGCTAGTATTGTTAATATTTTAAATAAGTACATTTTCCATCACGTTTTGACTCGATGAAGTATATCTTCTTTGAAACTGTTGGCCTAAAACGTCTGCCCTAAGATCCTGCGTTTGAATCATGGCACTGATAGACTTTTCTTTTTATGTGTATAACTAATACTCGCTCGTACGGTAAAGGAAAGCGTCGTAAGAAAACCGGCATGGCCTTTTTTTATACAACAGAGGCAAACGGGCAGGAGGTTAGGCCCGTCCTTGTCTTAATAGAACAAAACGAAGGAGATGCAAAAATCTGAGGACAGATCTGAGAATATGCCTCCAATATGATTCTTGTTATGTTCTTTATACGAGTAAAAACATAAGATGAATTTTTAGTTTTATTCTAAAGTTGGAACTTAACACAATTATCAAATTAAGGAACGATTCTGATTCTGATTATTTTAATGAACAAGACCTTAAAGTTCCGGCCACATTTTTAATTTGTTATTGAGAAATATAAAGCGACAGCAAAGTTCCTAAAATATATTTAATAAGTCGCTTGGAACAGAGCCAAAAAGGAAGGTATTGTTTACAAGTATACCCCGTGGAAATAAGCGTTGAATTAAATAAGAATTTAATAATGAAGTTCGAAAATTGGATAGGCCTTTGAAGCTTAAAATAACTTCCTTCGGGATAATCATCATACCACAAATGGGATGTATTACTCGAACAACGTGAAAAATTTTATATTTAATTTCGTAGTATATTTTGTAAATGCAGTGTTGGCCTAGTGGCCTGGTCGTGCGATTCGTATGCTTGAGGTTCGATCCCCAGCCGTGCACAATTGGACTTTTTGTTAATGTATCTTAAACTCGATCGTACTGTGAAAAAATTGACGACATGTGTCAGATAGACCTACTTGTCGATGAAATAAAGATGATCAACGAAATGGATCTAATTTGAGGCCAAAACAAATATAGTATTGTAGCGCCATTATTAATATATTTTGTGCATAGATTTAGTACCGCTTGGAGGTAATTATTTGTAATGTAAGGTAAGAACTTTCTGAAATCAAACGTGTGTGTGTGTATATGTCGATCATCTCACCAATAACAATCAAGTAAAATTCACCAGTCTTAAACAATAGTGAAGTATCGTAAATAAAAGATAAAAAGTACACATTAAACATACTAATACGTCAAGTTCGTTCTGAATCTTGCTTACAATTGTACGAACATTCATCCCTCAGGCGACACAGGTACATATTGACACCCGTATAATATGAGATCCACATTTCCCCTGAAACTTGTTTCAATAGAAAAAATCTGCTTTGAGAATACTATTCGATCACGAACAATCCTGATACAAGAATGTTTCACGTGGTACTGTTAAATCGTAAACAATTTTTATATTAAAACTGAAATGGCAGATAAATGTGCCTTTTTCAATTTCTTATTTTTTATCCAGATTTAGATTAGTACTCAGTTTATAATATTGATTTAACTTAACAAACTTAATATATATAAATTACGTGTCACGTTGTTTGTCCGCTATGGACTCCTAAACTACCGAACCGATATCAATCAAATTTGCACAACGTGTGCAGTTTGATCTAACTTAAAAGATAGGATAGCTTACATCTCAATTTATACCCGCAATATTATTTTATTGCAAAATATTTGTTTATTATTTAATAGTCACAATTCTTACAGATGGCGCTGTGTTGAAAGTACCAACGTTTCACATAAGCTACAATTCAATGGCATAACCACCAATAAAGCATGGTGGTCTTGAATAGTTTACACTTTACTACTATGTAATATAACAAAAACCTTAGCCACAGCAACGCTTGGCTGGTCTGCTCGTTCGTTTATATAAAACTAGCTATATACAGCAACCATTATACACCATAGCATTGTTAACAATTTTTTACTAATGCTTTTAATCTTGCTTTAGAAAATCCAATAGTGTTAATAATTATCTAATTCGATATTAAAAAATAAATATGTTACGATAAATATCGATATTATTGAGTATATTGTATGTCATTCGAAATATCTACATAATATACCAGTACATTGTTATATTAAATTGCATACTAATCTTTTCGTTTTGTTACTTAAATATTTGTACTGAATTAAGCGATATTGGCATATAATAATAAATTTATTAAAGCGATCATAGAGCGCATAGAATTTAACGCTATCTCGCACTAACGGGCTCATAATAATAACAAAAGATATTTCCATTGCAAACTAGTTAATAAAATTGCATAATACGGGCTAATAATGTTGTAGTGGTATTTGGTAATAACGAACGGATAATTTCAAAATATTTTACCTACCCTTCTATTATCTTTACATACAATTTGTATAGAGACCAGTTTGCATATAATATATTTTTTGCGGATAATAAAATTTTCGTACTGAGTTTGGCTTTCTGTCTTGTTATTTTGAAAATATATAACTCAATAAATGTTTTATTTAACATTACAACGCTTAAAAGAGCAACATTATTCAATATGGCAGGTTCCGAGGCTTTTATGTGTTAAGTCTTCGTAGGGTCATAAGCCTGTCACGAAGATTCTTTCACATAGTACCAAATATTTTCTACAATCATTTATTGCGAATGTAATACGTGCAATACGGCTTAAGTTTGAGTAAGGACCGTCATAAATTTTTCTAAATAGACGGCGTTAGTACGGTCCATTATCGGGATCACACTTCATACTATTGGTTAAATGCGCCATATGTTTCGTTATAACGATGTCTTGCAAAAAATTCGTGGACCAGACAAAATGGATTTGAAATTTCTAGTGGTGAGATTCAGAATCGAGGCGTAGCGGTAAGTCTGGTCAGTATGTTAAAATCAAATGTGGATTTTTAGATACGGGTCAAAGGTCGCGCGGTACCGAATAGTTAATTATTTTTATTTAACAATGTTTCAAGGTGTTTGGTAGTTTTTATAGATTAAGGTTACTTATACATATACGTATGGCTAAATGTATATAATGTTTTTATATGCCTGAGTCGCGAATATATATATATATATATATATATATTTGATTCAGGATTTATGTAATATAGAATATTACGCTATTATTCATTAAAAAATCAGCGCTTTTGCACTATTTACTAAAGCTTTTTTATCCCTTTCCGTCTAATTGTATTTACGCTGTCATTTAAAGAGACAGATCAGTGATTTTAAATGGTGTGTTTAGACTGATTTTTATGAATAAGGGGAATAACGTGTAATTAGGTGATTATCAATAAATAAAGAATCCATTGTCAATAAATACAGTCTCAATAACAATTTTGAATTTATGTAAACTATTATATTATTTACTGCAAAGCTACATCACAGAGCATAAAAATTAATCTACGTTGAATTCGTTTTAGATTAAAAATAAACGAAACGAACGGACTATTGTTTCCAATCATTATTATACACGCCATTTGAAACAAATGCTTTTAAATAAAGCACACTTTAAAATACCTTTTTAGATCGGGCTTTGAATACTGACTGTTTATTGTTCATTTTTGGATATCTAATTGAATTGCTAAATAATGAGGTTTTAGTTCCTAAATTGAATATTAAAACAGTTGTTGTAATTATTATTATCTCTATTTATAATAATTTGTTTAAATCCTATTCCTTGAAAAATTCATCATATTGTCAACGGAAAAGAGCAACGAAAATTGATATAGAAGATTTAATATTACGCTAGTATAAAAACAATCCGAGTATTATTCAGAAGTCAGAACAAAGCTGGGAAATAGATTTATTTACCAACGATATTTTCTCCACTAAAAAGGTTGTTCTGTCAAACACAAACATAAATCTTGAACAACAGGATATCGATATTCGGAATCAAACATTAAGTTTTCAATCGCGAAGAAGATCCATTTATATCAGTAGTTCGAGATAAGGCGATCACGGAAAGCTAAGCTTATGTATTCAAAGTCGTGCGACTCACGTACGGAAGCGAAAATACCTTACTCCGTTCAATTTAGGATGTTTTATATGTTTCTCGGATGACAAGTCACGTGAGATCAATATTCATTTAATTGACGTCACCTTTCCACTTGGGTGGGTTTGAGTTCTAATGAAATGAATGGGACTATAGGAGAACCAAGCCATTGTAGTATTGCTCGCTAAGTCCTTACCTAATGGTATGTCAAATTACAATAAAGATATTGTATATATTGAAATTGGTTTTGTGAACACGTACAAAGAAAAAATCAATAATTTAGTGTTAGCGTAAGATGAGTAGAAAGCTCCAAAATGTTTGTGGTAAAATAATATTTTTTCATATAGTTGAGATACATATCCAGTAAGGTATATGAAGATCTCATTAAATATCTTTCGTGTTGGCAAAACTAAATAGTCCCTCGTTGATTCCGTGTACCTTTTCCCCATTCCATACGAAGAATTCGCAGTACCACACCCATATTTATGAGTACCCTGCTTATATGGCTATGCGTAATCAAGGTTTTAATATCATAAGTTATACTTTTTTAAATTACATTGATTAAAATTCTAACAAATTCTGGACTTCTGTTTTAAGACGGTAAAAAATTAAGTAGCAAAAGACTTACCTGGGTGCTCATAATAAAACGTAACTTCAAGTTTTATAATTCGAATTTCAAATGCAGTAGAGACGGCAAGTGGTCACGTAGAAACTGCGCAAGATATAAAGGAAGAAATGCGTTTGTGGAATACCATGACTCATTAGATTTCAACACCCTATTGACTTAATTTATTAGAAACATAGGTTTACTAACATAGATAATACTAATGGGCTATATAAAAATATATCGTTTTGTTTTATAGTACTAAAAACGATTACGGCGGCTAGGAAAATTATTTGGTGCTTCTTACGTAATCCAAGTTTGTTAACTACGATAGCTACTTCAAAATTCGTTGATTAACAATTTATCAGTGTCTATATTGATAAGCAAAAACAATTGTTAACTGAGATAATAACAGCCTTGCTGAATTGGATCCGAGTCTCAACTCTAAAGGACGTGATCACGTGTTTTCAAGGACTCGTTCAAATAACTTTTATTACTAATATTAAATTTTATCCAGAATTAGCTGGACATATTATAAATACTTAAAACCTATGATATTATAAGAAATCTTTACTTGGAATGATAAGATTATATGCGCCTATCTCAGAACCTACGGTTTCTACTTATTTTCTTGTATAATGTAAATATCATTGTTTTTATCAACAGAAATCGCACTAGTAGCTAATAAAAGCTCAAGAAGTTCTGTGACGAAGTTACAAGTGGCAAGATTAAATCTTCTCGCCCGCGAAATGTTGAGACTCGTGTGTCGTTTAATGAATACGCACGTTTATTCGTGTATGCTAAAAGGCTGTGGAATATTAAATGGAGTACCGGGTTGTTCGCGTCAATTTTTACGAGCTGGCACAGTTTACCGTTAGTTAGACCGTCTCCTGACAAAAAGTATCCGCAGTGATATATTTTTTGTCATAAATTGGTTTTTATTTACAGGATTTTTCCTTTCAAGACTTAATATTTAGAAAGGAATTTTGGCATTAAATTTCTTTAGCGTCTGTTTACCCGATATGCCTATTGTCAATGGACAAATAAAATATTATTAAAAGGATAAAGAATGAAGACGTCATATTACTAAGATTCTTTTAAGAAAACGTTGAATAAACTCCGCCTTTAAGACGCTCATAAGACTATGACGTGAAACCGTTACTCATAATTAAAATAGCAAATCGAAATAATAAACTAAATTCCTCATTAAAAGTATGAAAAAAAATTAACATAATAAACTCTAATAGAAAAAAAAATTTTGCTAACAGAACGGAAAAAATATTATATTAATGTTCGCACCGAGGCATAAATTATTTTATCACGACCCGAAGGCAGGCGCAGAAGTTTTATGACATCAACATGTGGGTCGGATTAGGGTGGAAAAACCACAAAGTGTTTGTATATTAAGGCTAAAGAAAATTTTCTTGAGGACGTCCCCTAATTTATCATTCCTTTAACTCAGCCGTAAAAAATTATAAGCAATACTTCTTCGTTTTTCATTGTATTTTTAAGGGTCTCTTAACTTTAAAATATGTTAAATCGGCGTTATTTTTATATAAAGTAATTGGAACCATTGTACCTACGTTCTAACTTTAGTCCACGATTTATAATACCCCTGCATAGCAATAGATTTGTGGCAGAATATCGGTCTTATAAATGTGATATAAGCCTGAATAAGATTTCATCAAGTTTTTGAAGTTATACTTCTTTAGGCGCGTTATGAAAATTTGATGAGAGTGAAATTTTACGATGCGCGCGCACCTATGACACAAAATTGGGAGTGTGATTATAGCGTGCGCAATCTACAAAAGAAATAGAATATAAGCTAACTTCACGCATATTCTATTTCTTAGCTTAGCAGCTTAACAAGAATTTTGAATATCCATGACAATTGACATCTGACAATGACATTTACCTTTTAAACAAATATAGGAGTTTGAATTATTGTTTAAAATAAAAGATTCTAAAAGTACCTAGTTATTTTCATTATACAAGTGCGAATTTTATATGTGCGTCTGAATTATAATCAGAAATTGAATATCTAAATCAATACTAATTAATATGATAAAATATTTGTGAAAAAACTGTGCCAACCTTCCTGAGTGCTTCAATACAATTGAGGTTAACTATCCGTATGTATTATCGAGTATTATTGTTGATTAAAACTGAAACATGAACTTAATTAACTTTTGTTTATTTCGTTTGTTACAGCAACTTTTTAGAAATATTCTACGACCCTATATATCAATAATTGAGAACAAAGATTTAAGCACGAATACTAATAAGGAGAAAATGAAGGCTTGGAGCGATATTACAGAGAAGTAAACATTTTAATAAGTACCTGCATCTCAAAAAAATAATTACATTATTTAATCAAAACATGTAATTTTTCAGATTTAATCTAGCAAATATAAGGACAAGAGACAAAAAACAATTTCAGTGGAAGTGCACTAAATTGAATAAAAAAAAAGAGTTATCATTTTATCGCCGTGAAACATCAAAAACTAGAGGTGGAACAAAGCCACCATCACCTTCTCCAGACACAATGGATATGGCAGAGATGATACCGCAACGGTTTGAAGTAGATTTCAATGAATTTGATTGTGATGGTGTCGAGGTAGGAATGTTAATTATAAATATGATGTATGGTGATGTTCAAGGTTCAACCTTTCAAGCATAGGCATATGCTCACAACAGTACTTTATTCCCCTACAGGGTAGTTAGAGATATTGTAATACCTCAAAACATCCATGTTGCACTTGTAGTACCGAAACTCTGTCCAGCCAGAAGTGAGCCCATTCCCACTTATAATGGACAGTGGGTATAATACACCTTAATACCTGAGTGCGAACCACTCACCATGACACTTAAATTAATAGATGTTATTTATATATTTCAGGATATTACAAATAAAATCATTTTGGAAACAATTGCTATCCCAAAAGCAAATAAAGCCAACAATGACAAGGTAATAAATCAGTTTTGACATAACTTGAATACTAAAAAAGCCAAACAAAGGTGTGCACAACAGTGACAACATAACTTAACAATTTCATTATTTTGTAGGATTAAAGAAAGGTTAAAGAAAATCATGTCGAACTGATCAACAAGAATCCCCAAACAACTCAAAAGAAACCTACAAGGAAGACACCGGTATTATATTTAAATTATCTCTATCTCTAAATAGAATAAAAGAAAGTTGCTATCCAGGTCTGTAGCATGTGCTACAAATTATATTATTAACACATTTATATAATTATATTAATATAAATGTGTTAAAAATTTTATAATATGAATTATAAAAAATTTTAAGTTTTGCATGGACAGAGCTTAAATTAATATTCTCTTATTTGTTGCAGAAAGCAAGTAGTAGTTTTAGTTTTGGAGAAGCCTCGTAGATGCACAACCAAGTAATGATTAATTTAAAATTACAACCAAAATTCTGATGAAGACATTAGAGTCACTTAAAAATAAATAGTATAATGAAATAAAAATGTTTTAAAGATAAATAGGGTTTTATTTGTTTAATGTAAGAGAATAATAATAAATATTTATTTATTTAATTTTTCAAATGTAAACTGAACTTTATTGACTTTAATGACTCCTTTTCCAGTCTTTGATTATTTAATTGTAATTAATTATTTGCATGCAATCAAAAACTATTTTTAATAATGCCAAAGAAGTATAACTTCTTACGCGCGTACATAAGTACACGCACCCTTTTTTTTTATATGTAAAGTTAGATGACAGAGATAAGGATAAATCAGCCAATAAAAAAAATATCTTAAAGTTTATTTAATAACGACGTTAAAGTATTGCATAAAAATGTAATAGTAAAAGCATAAATTGTATATTCGGCTCGTATTTAATGGAACTAAGTTCACAAGATACTGTTATTGTAATTAACAAAATGTATCAATTTATAAGGTTTTTTTATAAATAATAATACTTAATTAAGGTTAGGCGGGGAAGCGTTTTAAACTTGTTTCCAATTCTTAAAAGGCCGGCAACGCACTCGCGAGCCCTCTGGCATTGAGAGTGTCCATGGGCGGCGGTATCACTTATCATCAGGTGAGCCTCCTGCCCGTTTGCACCCCGTTCTATATAAAAAAAAACGTGTCCATAAGTTTAAATATGAAAAGCAAAGAACACATATACCAATATAAATTAATTAATTTTGATTTGATTTGAAAAAATACGCTAATTTAATTTTCAAAATATCATGGAAATGAGCGTTAATTTTACATTTTGATATAATATTTGATACGTTTGGATAAAGAATTAACAAAATGAATTAAAGTTGAACCCAGAAGTTTTATAATGAGAGTAGGACCCATTTCAGGAAATTCTGGACTGCATTGACGTATTTGCTATGTAATTTCCAACGAATCATTTGGGAGCTTTTCGTGATAACAACTTATATATTAAATATTCGAATATTGAATTAAAACCGTTTCCCAATTCTACCGGAACAACAGAACGAAAATCATTTCTGAATTATTCATGCAAGACCGCAATAATTTATAATTTCAATTCAACTATCAAGATAATGACGTACAAAATTAGCTGTGTTAAATAATGTTCGTAATAATGAAACAGGTGTCGAAGTAATAACGTAATAGAGTGCTGCACTCTTTAAGTTGATTTTGGCTTCAGAAAGTTTGCTCAACGAACTTTATCTGAAGATATCTCTCGAACGAAGTAGGTGAAACAGTTTTAAACTTATTCAGGAAATAAATTGTATTTATTCTCACTGATTAAATGAACGCAACCTGCATTTGGAAGACGGTATTATAAATGCTGTAATGCAACCGCTGTGCTCATCGATCGTGCAGCAAATGGGAATGACAATCGTACATAATGCACTATTTGTAGAACGCTGAACTTCAACCCTGCTTTTAACCTAACCATTGTGCTTTCATCATTATAATCGCTTAATATATAATACTTATTTGTTTCTGTTTATTAATACACTTAATCCGGATGTTGGACATCCGGTTTACCAATAATTATTTCCGGTTAGCACCGAAGGCTAGTATTATTGCTTGTAAAGAAAAATATTTAACTAAGAAACATAAATAGAAGTTGCTACATTCATAGTTTAAATAACTATAGTTAAAAATAATCTTTTGTTAATTAGACTCGTTTATAAATATAACTTCTAAATCTTATTGTTAAAGAAAAACATTATATCGAGATTTAACTAAAATATGTTAGTGTATATAAAAATTTAAATTTCTTATTTCAATAGTATAAAATATAGTAACAATTTCTTATATCTCATCAACCATAAGACACGGTACAAGAACCACATTAAAACTTCATAACCTTAATAAATAACAGTATGTACTTCCTAATCTTATATCACTCTCCCTAATTGTTACATGAATAAAACAAATGACAAATTAACATTACGGATGTTTTTATTCAAAATTAGATTCTTCTGAATTTATTCCACATCATATCTTAATAAATAACCCCTTACATCTTTTAGCGATTGCTCGCAGTGACTTTTATGTTTTATCTTTGTAAGTGCAAATAAGTAATAAAACTTAACTAACGCCCAACAAAACTCCATTATGTACCTACCCTTCACCTGTCATTCTATTATTTTCTCAATAAATAGACGTTCATTAATTAAATTCCTTTGAAATCCTCAATGCGTTTAATTAATGAGTTTGAATAGATGCTTCAAGTGCATTATTTTATCATGTCGTATTGTAGTTTTCTTTTTCAAATACTTAGTCATAAAACTAAATATATCTCACAATAGGGCTTAATCTTAAGATTTCGTCTTGCCTAAATCCAATGTATTACGGATTGGCTTAATTCTCTCTCTACGATGGTATAAGACCCATTTAGTGTTTAAAATAAGGGTCTTATGCCTTAATAATGCTAAGCTCACACATTTATTCATATAAAAATCCATCTTATTATTAGAGCGTTAACAATGTTTAAATAAATAAATGAATGGTGCTCTATTTTTTTTATGAATGAGGGAATTAAAATCTCCACTTATACTTAATATCTCTATATATATTGTCTATTTTATAATTATGTTTTGTTTGCAGTGACAAAATTCATCCGTATTGGAATAGCAGACAAGAATGACAACCCGCCGTATTTCGATAAGGAGTTGTACGAAGCTGAAGTCGACGAAAATGAAGATATACAGCACACTGTTCTCACAGTCACCGCCAAAGATCACGACGAATGTGAGTACTAGATATACTTCTATATGATAGTTTTACTTTATTACCTACATATTTTTACTCGCCTAGTCTTTTTGAGATTTGAGAGCACGGACTTATTGCTGCAATTATACTTTGATATTAAAATTACATCTCTATCTACTTTTGGAAAAATTTGAATATACAGCTTTGAATATGTAGCTTAGGCATTCAAACTAAACCAAACATATGTCGTTCGTATATTATTCGTGTAGTGTACCAGATGTATGGAAAATGTAATCGTTTGAGCTGCCTTTATCATACAGACGTATACAACAAAACTTCTAATAAATTTGTGCTAAAGTTATTGTCGATAATAAAAACTAATTTAGAAAAATTAAACTATAACTAACCTAACAGGTTTTAGTTGGTTTTAGTTTACAAAAATCATAAGACAATACAAAATACTTTATATTGTTAATATACACATTGTACAATACACAATGTTTGAACGCTGTCAAACTCGACAGCGACCGTACCGCCAGCTCGACATGACACCCAATGCACTTCGAACTAAAATCTATGTTTGCGAAGGTGTTCCATTTCTCTGCATTTATGTAGCTCACGAAACTCAAGCATGCATTGACCTAATCTTTAGTTGGGTTGACAGTTTTGTTATAACAGAAGTGTGTCACCCGTTCATTGCACAGAAGATCAACTCACAATGGATTTGCCTCAGTCACTCGAGAAATCGACCGCCGTTTTATCAGATTCATGTAAAGCCTATTGGAGTGTTTAATTTCCGTGACAGACTGTCTTTAGGATGATATTCTTTTTTCAAAATTTAGTTTTATTAATCTTTATTTAAATTTAGTTTCCGAGTACTGATCGTTTACATTTTTATATCAAACATTCTTAAGAATTCATTTCATTCTTTGTTAGTGTAAACACCTATTGTATTTCTCAAGTGGCTTTGTACGTTTCTTCTCCAATTCATATTGGAATTGATTAAATTCCCTTTGAAGTATAAACAACCTTACTCGATATTGGCAACTGTTTCGTCTTGAGCAAATAATTATGTAAAATAGGTAATAAAAAGCCATTTCTTGTATCTCTGCTATCATTGAATTATTGCAGAATATTATTTTAACCTACTTATAGTCAGAGTAGTTTGGTTTTCATTGTTAAATAGAAATTTACTTCGATGTTAAAGTATGGTGTATGGACAAATTGACTTCATAGACGCAGGTCTGTTGCATTATCTAATAGGCAAGTAGATTAACTTTCTGTGATCGACATGAAACAATTAATGTTATATTATGATGATATCTTAATATATATAAATTACGTGTCACGTTGTTTGTCCGCTATGGACTTCTTAACTACCGAACCGATTTCATTGAAATTTGCACACCGTGTGCAGTTTGATCTAACTTAAAAGATAGGATAGCTTACATCTCAATTTATACCCGCAATATTATTTTATTGCAAAATATTTGATTATTATTTGATAGTCACAATTCTAACAGATGGCGCTGTGTTGAAAGTACCAACGTTTCACATAAGCTACAACGTAATGGCATTACTACCAAAACAGCATGGTGGTCCCCATGACTGATGTTCTGCTACCGTTTCCCTTGAATAGGTTACTACTATGTAATATAACTAAAACCTTAGCCACAGCAACGCTTGGCCGGTCTGCTAGTATATATATATATATATATATATATATATATAATGATACAATATCATTTCATTATTATAAAATCATAATATTTCCATAAAACAAAAGAAATACAGCTGAATTTCCGAATTCGATGTTCTTCACAACGAATGCATTTTAGTGGAACTAATGTAATACCAATCTGGTATCCGTGCTCTCGAAGCTGACATTCCAGGTACAGTTTGACGCGTTCGTGATGGATGACTTCTTAGGTCATAGTTATGATAGATTTGACATTGCTTAGCTTTTATAACCTGCCTGTGAAGAATGATTTATTTCTAATATGGAGTCAATAACTTTTTCGTAAACTAACGTATCGGCCATAGAAAAGAAATCAATCAGTTTGGACTAACTCAGCCAAAAATGACAGTGAAAGACAGACGTTAAATTCATAAGTGAAACTTAATAAATTATTCAAACCCTTATAGCACTCAGCCCCAAACACCATGAACATCGGTTCTAGTCAGTATAATTTGAAAATAAATTTAAAAAAAACTTTTACTTAAGGATAAAATAAGGTGTGTGTAATATTTCTAATACTGTAACTTATATTTTCATAAAATTCTTGCCGTGTAACGATTTGCGAGCGTCGCTAACGATGAAAATAACTGTTATATTTTTAAAAATTCTTGGAACCTTATAGGAACTTGACAACATTTCGCCTTTATATAATATTGATAAGGTTATTTGGTAAAATTACAAGAATTATTAACATTTTTTTTAATGCTGTAATAGGAGGCAAACGCGCAGAAGGCACACAAGTGCGTTGCCGGCCTTTTAAGAATAATTGGTCCGCTCTTTTCATGAAGGACCCTAAGTCGAATTGGTTCGGAAATACTTCAGTGGGCAGCTGGTTCCACATAGTTTTCCCGCGACTAGCGCAAGGGCATCTCCTGCGAGACACGGACCTCGGCTTGGTCCGTCGCGGGGTGGTCAATCGCCTGAAGGGCAGGACGGAAGCTCACTGGAGTGAGCGAAGTGCGATGTAACGATGGACGACGCCTTCCCGGTGAAGTTGTTTTTTTTCCCTAATCTGATTTTGGCTATTATTATGTGCCGCGGCTTAAAATTTGTCCATGGCTATCGTGATTGGAACATTCGTATCCGTTAAGGAATGTCGGAGCCTCCTTCGGGCTTTTTTTGTAGGGAAGAGGTAATAATTGATGCTTTTACGCACCAACGGGTTGGGATGGTGTTAAGCCTTGTCGAAGTGGCGTTTGGACGCCAACTTTATCCATTAGGCTATGGTAGGGAGCTCCAAATCGACGTTCCTCACGTAGAAGGGCGCACCGGTCGCGATTCTCATGAGCGTATCTCGCGAGCGCGTGTGTAGTTCTTGTTTGTTCTGCGCCTTCATATTTCTTGGGGAGTGGGGATGGGCATTAACATTACAAAGAAGTGACCTCAAATATATTTAAGACAAAGGTCTGAATCTATTTTTGATTTAATGCTTTATTTCCACCTTCAACGCTAGCTAAATTAACATAGTTAGCATTGAAAAGTTTCATGCTGTCATACCTTAACAAAAGTATAATAAAATTGCTTTGGTTATGAATAAAAGGGATGATTACTAGATAGTATTAGAGTAGAAAAAGTCAAAGCATTTTTACATCTGCAAACTTTAAACAATTGTTTCTACAATTAATCACTCTCCGCTAACGAGCTAGCGTGATTTATTTGTACAAAATAACAAACGATCGTGTATTTTTAGGTTCTCTAGTTAATTAATTTCGGAAGGGAGCAATTTGGGTAGCGTTGATAGCGTGAAGTTGTTAAACTTTTATTTTTTTTACAAAGAATTACATTGTTAGTGTAGCTTGCGAGATATTCGCTAAGTCTCCATTTAACCGCATCTCGTACTCTGTAGTTCTTAGTGGAATGCACGTGCTATATACCGTATGTAGAGCTTTCAGATTCTGTAACATTCACAGTTTAATGGATTAGCTTTTGTTCAAACCAGAGTTTAAAATCAAATTTTGACCTACGTCGATTGACATTGACGTGATTATAACCCGGAACGTTTAGGTCTTTTATCACCTAAACTAATATTTAAACAAATAGATGCTGAAATATCCATACTACAATGGTAAATGACGGGCCTTGAAACAAGAAGACTTATAGTAATTCTAATTAATAATCGTGAATTTTCTCGCGAAATTTTTTCACACCTAAAATGACTGAATGCTACGGTTACCT
This sequence comes from Pieris melete, assembly GCA_963693345.1. Taxonomy (NCBI): domain Eukaryota; kingdom Metazoa; phylum Arthropoda; class Insecta; order Lepidoptera; family Pieridae; genus Pieris; species Pieris melete. Next base: position 42,833 of record CAVNZK010000259.1, read on the forward strand.
GCTCAAATGATGCAAACTTGACTTGTTCTGTACGTTAGATAACGGCTTGAACAGAAGCAAGGGGTAGGTCATATAAAAAAATAAGTATAATTTATTATAATTTAAAAAAGCTACTTTCATTCTTATATTTCGATAAAGATCGCCTCTTCAGCTATTTGATGAAAAACATTCCATATTACCCAAGTAAATATTTCTGCAATAAATAAAATGATCCCGCTAAAAGGTTTGGCCTTATCAAAGAGTGATGTAACTAAATTAATCATCCCTTTAAAATTAATAAGTAGCTAATAAATTATTTCAGTGAAGGGGATTTGAATAATTATTTATCTTATCGAGTTTAACGAGACGTCTGGAAGCGAACTGTATCTAAATGATATCTGCAGGGGATAATCATTCTACGGTCATTAGTCTTAAGAGATTAAAGATCAATCAATAATTAGTATTCTGTAAACATTGATCATTTCTGAAATGGTTTTAGATACGTAATCGATCAATCAATCAATTATGATTGATTCGTGTAATGCTTCAAAGCACTTAGCATTGATACTTTTAATATATTTTTTAAGTATCGAATCAGCATAATATAGCATTCACTAAGAACTCAGCGGTGATTTAAGTCACGTAAAACCAGATAGATACTATATATATGACCATTTCTAACAAAAAATAAAATTAGGTTAACGTCTATTTGAACGATAGATATAGTTTTTCTTTCGTTAAACATATTTCTTTGTGGTTAGTTTTTTGAAGTGCAGTCATGTAAAACATATTTGAAACCCTGAAATTATTTTCAGTGTTTATTTTTATAATATCTATACAGTGTTTTAAAACTAACCCACGAAGACATACCGTCTCATATCGTCATACATATATCCAAATATCAGAAAGACAAAACATAAAAATCTCCATTTGACGTAGCAATAATAGTTAATATTAGGGCGGAGGAAAACCGCTTACTTGATATTATCTCAAATGGCGTTCATCGTATTTTATCATAATTTATACGATTAGGCCTTGGCCTGGTCAAGCGAAGATTTCCAGACGTCTGCTTTCGTTACATTTTAATGGGTTAAGTGTGAGAATTCTTAATCAAGGACTTTCAAAAGATAAAGCTATTTACAGTCTTTTTGTAAGGTTATATCAATGATTGTAGACAATTCGATCTTTGATTAAAATGCTACCAAAATGATTTTCAGCGATCTGTGCCTTAAATTGCCGTTGGTTAAGAATTTCTTAGTTGCTTTGGAAACCGACATCAGTGTTGGATGACTTTGTTTTAAAATTATTTTAACAAAGCAAACAGGAAAAATCACGCAAAAGAGTTATAAAGCAAAGAAAATGTGAACACTTTTGCAGCGGTCAAATATAAAGTAAAAAAATTCAACGAGAGAAGAAATTATGAAACTTTACCGGCTGAATAATTTTATGATTTACGTAAAATTGGATTGAAGAAAGGATTTCTTTGATATAGAGCATTTTCAGCTAGTCTTTGAGAAAAGTTTATTATCACTATAAAGGTGGAAACATACTACTAAAACGCCACGCGACGCAACGTGTCGACACCCGATGTCCATCGTGCACATTACCAACACGCGACACCACGACACACTTGCAAATTCATAAGTCATTTAGCTGACAATTGGCATTTGTGACAAAAACTCGAACGTTTGACGCTTGGCGTCAACAACACGACAACACGCCGATCCAAATCGATTGGATGTTACCGCGTGTGATCACATGGCGTGTTGTCTATGTGCATCTGACCATATTAAATATGTGGGATTGATAAGTACTGACATGCGTCGGATGGCGTGGTGTAGCGTCGCGTTTTGGTAGTATGTTTCCGCCTTAAAGCTCTTGGGGGAATTGAGTATAACGTATGATAACGTATGTTGACTCATTTTCGTTGATTTTAATAAACACTCATATTAATTGTTGCATATTATTTTATCCGAATTATAGTATTTTAAATTTATTTTCATTGTACAGCAATACGCAATTGTATCGATTTCAATAATTAGTATTTAAATCAGCAGTTAATAAGTTTTGTTTTCAAACTGAAACTATATAATCTGTGTAGATTTTGAAACTTTGCACGTGTTTTGGTTTTCTTTTAGAATAGGATACTTTTCTTAGCTGTTTAGCGTTCGATATAACATAATTATAATAATAATTGCTAGTATAAATACTATAAAGAATTTATTTTCCCTTGTATTTAATTTCTAATATATTTTCTCATTCAAAGTTGACATTCGCTAAACTATTAAAGCAGAATTACATACACTATACATTTAATTTATTTTGTATGAAAAATGGTACATAGTAGAGGAACTATTCTTTAGAGACTTTACTTAGCTTTATTCTATAACACTTCCATTTCTTTTTGGATACCAGCTTATAACTATATCCTAGACATATATATGCATATTTGGTATGGCCTGTTCGTACAGGTTAAAGCCTATAGGAATTGCGCAAGTTAGCACCAATTATTACGTACTTCCGAAAATTACTCATTCCTCCTTTGCTATTAGGCGCCTTATTAATTTTGCCAGGGGCACATTAATAACTTCCCTAACAGCCTTAGCTGAAGACATCATGCCTCCCTCGCGATAATGCGAGGGTAGATTTCCTCTAAATGGATGATTAAACCGCTATGTATAAGAGCAAACATTGTGATTTATAACGAGGATTTTTTTTGTATGACGAATCGTTCCGCCGCAAATTTTAAACACAGTTGATAAGGTTGCAGGTGCCTTCAGTCGAAATATTTTACGCTTGTTTTATACCACACTAAGAGCTATATACCCTGTCTAAGTAGTGCATAGTCATCACCCAAAGATGTCTCTGTCATGGACGGGACTTGGTGTGCCCCCTTAGGGGGAACGTGACCGCACTAAAGATGCGAAATTGCTTTATATTTGCAGCGTGTTTGTCGTGCTTACATTGCCATGCCAACATTATTTATCTATATAGAATCACGTATAATTTATTTTATATTCAAGTGTTTTTCTATAATATTTTCAAAACCCTATAGTAATGTAGGTAACAATTTTTTAACTATTTTATAGTATTTAAAGAAAACACTTTTTGAACGGATTATAGTTATGTAATTTAAACTTTAAACTTCCGCGACAAACAAACAATCCGCGAAAATAGAGGACACCACGAGTCATTTCTGCAAAAACCCTTCATCTTTTAGTCGATATCAACTCCGGGGAAATAAATACAGATAATATAACTTTTTCTACAGCTGTGATACTTTTTGACAATCAACACCTTTTGTCTTCATTCACCGAGACCACGCACGCTGTAAAGCACACAAATCGTCGGAAAAAATTTTAAATTATGTAAAATAATTATAAGTTAAACATAACTGAAAAAGTGTTTTCTTTAAATGTGTAAAAGTTTTGTCAATAAAAGACAATACTATATTTTATAATATATGAACACATATATGTGTTAATATGTATAAAGGTTTAAAGTAAGCCTACAATTAGTCTCAACTCCGAGGAAGATACTTTATTACTGTGTGACTGTATATAACTTTGTAATCCATTTCAAACTTCGTTATTGGTTTACGTATATATTATGGGGTCAACTAATTCTCAGTAGAGGCCACTCATGTGAAGAACAATTCGCCATTAATTGCGGTCGATGGATGACTGGCTCCGTTCGATCTCTGCGCGTGAGCGATTGTTCTGTTAATTCATAGCGACGCGAGACACGCTTTGTCTTCGATGATCCTCAACACATTCTGATTAATAAAGATACGGGAAGCTAATTGAAATGGAAGCCAAGGATATACTTTCTACTATGATGAGGATAAGTGTTTTGTATGTGTGCTTTTAATAGTGATAATTAGAAGCTCTGTGTATATCTGTCCTGAGTCCCGAGTAAATGAAAAGTTATGTTTTAGCAATTTGGCTTCTTATCCCATAGCAATCATACAGAGAGTTCACTACAGGTTTTTACTATCTCTTCTCTTCTACTCAGTTATATATATCTGTATTTCTATTATGCTCCGGAGCACACTTATAGCGGTATTTTTATTAAAAAATATATTAAAAAAAATATTTTTCAAATTTAGCCACGGCAACTGGTCTTTATAATATAATTTGTTCGAGGCCATTTCATGTCTAGACTCCAACTATTTAATGAATATTAAGGAAAGTTACAGATGTCTTGAAGTTGTTGGAACTTTTTGTTGAATTATATATTGTGTTGTGATTTATTAAAGGAACCCTTTGTTTAAAATTTATGTAATGGACTGACTTATTGTACCATCTCTCATATACATCTATATGAGATGATCATATAATTATTGTGTAACATAAATGAAAAATCTTATAAAACAAAAGAAGTATTTAAAAATAAATTCCTACACATAAAATGCTCTTATACGGGGGATGTTCAATAAATAGCGATACATTCTCCTGGGAAAGAAAAAAAATACTGGCAGGCCCAGACTTTAGAATTATTAATAATAAAAAAGTTAATTCCCTTTAGTTTTTTAACAATAGAAGTTATTTATTTGTGTCGTGTTCGTGTTCTTAAAAATGGATAAAATAGACGTTAATAATATATCTCTGCTTGAAAATTTTTACCACGGAGCAGATAAATCAAGACTTAAGAGCGAAACTAGGGGTTCGTGCTCCTCCATTTTCTCGATTCATGATTCATATATATTGACGAAACATGGCTTCACCATTATGGCCCAGAAACAAAAAAACAGTCTATGACTTAGAAGAGACCGTCATCCATTAGCCGGTAAGATCTAATATATAAATAGTATAAACCTGAAAGGTTATCACGTTGAAAAATAACTTTTGAGAAAAGATAATTGCGTCATCTTCATTATCACTTTTTAGTGAACGCTCTTAGTCAAAATTCAAAATGTACAAAATTGCACGAGCCGTATCAATTCAAAATTTTATCAACATCACCTTGGTGGCTGGAAGTCTTCCACAGTCCGTTTCACAAAGCACTTTCTTTTACTACGAACTAGCGAACAGTAGAATCGACTCTCGGTGGGGGTCTTCCCTAAGAAATACGACCTCCAAATATTCAAAGTTATAGTGTACTCCTCTCTCCAAGGCCGGCAACGCACCCACTAAATATGGGCGTCCATGGGCTGCGATGACTGCCCTTTTTGGGCGTCCCTTTTTTGCCCCAAAAAAATACTAAAATATTAGAACGAGGGTACTAAGTCTACAAAGCTTTGTAAAAAAAACCTAACAAATCCAATTATGTACAAAATCACGTTAAAATTATAATTATAATTAGTTTGAGGGGTTAATTTAATAAATAATAAATATGAAAAAAAATTTTAATATAATATATTTAATGGGGGTTAAAGTATTTTTATAGAAAAAATTTTAAAATTTATAGTGAAATAGTATTGTGAAAGAAAAATTGAAAATATTGAAATAAAAATTTATTTAAAAGTAAATTTTATTTATTGTATCTTGTGTATCAGAGTTTTTTAAAAAAAAAAATTGGGTAAATTTATTTCGAAATTTAAAGAGTTAATTAATTAAAAAAGTTAATATTGCATAATTATTTTAAATAATTAATTGGAAATGAAAAGTTAATCGTTTTGAATGATATCTAATTTTTTTAGAAAAAAGTTTAATTTTAAATAAATTTATAAATAAGTAATTAATTAATTATTTTTAAAATTTAATTTTATATTTTAGGGGATAAGCTTTAAATTAGAATTTTATAATAAAAGTAAAAAAAATTGAAATTTTTAAAATTTATATTTTTTATAAATTATAGTTTATTATCAATAATTTCATTTGATTAAAATTTTATTTTAATTTAAATTTTTATAAAAAAATATTTTTTAATTTAATAAAAATAGGTATAATGATAAAATTAGTATATAATCTATAAATAAAATAAAAATTATTTAAATTAATAAAAAGGAATTCGGCAAAAATTTATATTCACTTGTTTATCAAAAACATGTCTTTTTGAAAATAATTTAAAGTCTAATCTGCCCACTGAATTATTTTAAAGGGCTGCAGTATATTGACTGTACAAAGGTAGCATAATCATTAGTCTTTTAATTGAAGACTTGTATGAATGATTTGATGAAATATAAACTGTCTCTTTATTAAAAATAGAATTTAATTTTTTAGTTAAAAAGCTAAAATTTATTTAAAAGACGAGAAGACCCTATAGAGTTTTATACTTAAAATTATATTAATTTTGTATAAAATTTTTATTTAATATTTTTTTAAGTATTTTATTGGGGTGATAGAAAAATTTAATAAACTTTTTTTAAAAATTTTACATTAATATATGAAATTTTGATCCATAATTTATGATTAAAAGATTAAATTACCTTAGGGATAACAGCGTAATTTTTTTTTTTAGTTCTTATAAGAAAAAAAGTTTGCGACCTCGATGTTGGATTAAGATAAAATTTAGATGCAAAAGTTTAAAATTTTGATCTGTTCGATCATTAAAATCTTACATGATCTGAGTTCAAACCGGTGTGAGCCAGGTTGGTTTCTATCTTTATAAAAATTTAATAATTTAGTACGAAAGGATCAATTATTGAAAATAATTTTTTATTAGGGAATATTATTAATTTTTTTGCTATTTTGGCAGAAAAATGTAATGGTTTTAGAAATCATAAATATATAATTATTTATATAAGTAGTAGTGATAATAATTGAAAAATTTAGTATTATTTTAGGTTTAATAATTTTATTTATTGGGGTTTTAGTGGGTGTTGCTTTTTTAACATTATTAGAACGAAAAGTTTTAGGTTATATTCAAATTCGAAAAGGTCCTAATAAAATTGGGTTTATAGGAATTTTACAACCTTTTTCTGATGGAATTAAATTATTTAGAAAGGAGCAAACTTATCTAAATTATTCTAGTTATTTGTATTATTATTATTCTCCTGTTATTGGGTTTTTTTTATCCTTAATTATTTGGATATTAATTCCTTATTCATTTAATATTATTATATTTAATTTAGGGGTTTTATTTTTTTTTTGTTGTACAAGAGTAGGAGTTTATATTTTATTAATTGCTGGTTGGTCTTCAAATTCTAATTATTCAATATTGGGGGGTTTACGTGCAGTTGCTCAAACTATTTCTTATGAAGTTAGATTAGCTTTAATTTTTGGGTCTTCTTTAATTTTAATTATAGATTTTAATTTATTAAGTTTAAATATTTTTCAAGAAAATATTTGATTTTTATTTTTGATGTTTCCTTTATCTTTATGTATATTTTCTTCAATATTAGCGGAAACTAATCGAACTCCCTTTGATTTTGCTGAAGGTGAAAGAGAATTAGTTTCAGGGTTTAATGTTGAATATAGAAGAGGGGGATTTGCTTTAATTTTTTTGGCAGAGTATTCAAGAATTTTATTTATAAGAATAATATTTGTTTTACTTTATATAGGAGGGTATAGATTAAGATTAGAATTTTATTTAAAGTTAAGATTTATTTCTTTTTTATTTATTTGAGTTCGTGGGACATTGCCTCGTTATCGTTATGATAAATTAATATATTTATGTTGAAAGGTTTATTTACCTATTTCTTTAAATATAATAATTTTATATTTAGGGTTAAAAATATTTATTATTTAATAAATATTTTTAGTATAAATTAATAGAATAATAATTCTTTCTTAAGTTTTCAAAATAATTCATTTAGGAAAAAATCCTAAAAATGGAGGTAAACCTCCTAAAGAAAAAAAATTAATTATTAAAGATATTTTAATAATTGTAATTAAATTAAAATTTATAATTTGATTAATATAAAAAATATTTAATATTGAAAATATAAAACATAAAATTAAATTTAAAAATGAATATAAAAAAAAATATATTAGTCAAATATTTTCTCTAATTATTATTCTAGCTATTAATCATGCTAAATTATTAATTGAAGAAAAAGCTATTAATTTTCGAATTGAAGTTTGATTAAAGCCACTAATAGCTCCAATTATTGCATTTAACATTATAATGATTATAATAAAATTATTATTTATATAATAAGAAAGGAGAATTATAGGGGAAATTTTTTGTCATGTTATTAAAATAAAGCAATTTATTCAAGAAAGTCCTTCTATAATATTAGGAAATCAAAAATAAAATGGAGCAGATCCTATTTTTATTAATAAAGAAGAATTAATTATAATTGAAAGAAAATTATTTATTTCAAAATTTTTGAATAAAATTATTTTTAAAAGAATAGAAAATAGAAAATTAATTGAAGCAATTGATTGGGTAAGAAAATATTTTAATGCTGCTTCTGTATTTAATAAATTTTTTGTATTAGAAATTAGGGGGATAAATCTTAACAAATTAATTTCTAGTCCTATTCAACATCCTAATCATGAATTAGATGAAATAGAAATTAAAGTTCTAAAAAATAAAATAAAAATAAAAAATATTTTATTAGAATTTGCATAAAAATAAATTTAAAATAAAAAAATTTAAAAGAAATTTAAGTTCTATTTATTTAAATATATTTTAGTGTAAGATGCACAATAATTTTTGATATTATTAGGTTTAGTTTAATTCTAAAAAATATAATAAAGGTAAAAAATTACATAATTTATCCTATCAGAATAATCCTTTTATCAGGCACTTTATTTAAGAAAAAGTATATCTTTATATTTGAGGTATGAGCCCAATAGCTTAATTTAGCTTATTCTTAATTTTTTTTTATATATAAAAATTATTGAGAAAGGTTTAAAAATTAAATAAAGGTTAATTGTATAAATATATATATATATACGTACGCGTATAAATATATATATATATACATATATACTTACATATTAAATATTTAATTTATAATAAATATAATAATAAATTTAAATATTTAATTTATTATTATAAATTTATATACAATAAATTGTTAAAAAAATAAATATTATATTTATAATTTTTTTCATTTATTCTTATTATTCTGTGTATGATAGTGAATTTGTATTTATATACATATTATGAGAAAAAAAAAAAAGAATTATATAAAATTTATTATAAATGTAAATATTTAAAGTAAAAAAAAAAAAAAAAAAATCTATGTAGTAATATAAAAAAATAGATAAAAATTTATGATTTAAAAAATTTATTTTAAGTTTAATTTACATATAAATTTTAGTGTTAATTTTATTAAATTTAAATAATTTGATAATAAATTTCATAGTAATTAAAATTAAAAATTTAAGAAATTAAGATTTAGTAATATTTATATTTAAATAACAAATTTTGTGCCAGCAGTTGCGGTTATACAAAAATTTAAATAAATTTTATTAGTAAAAATAAATAATAATAAATTAAATTAAAAAAAAAATTATTAAGTGAAATTTTAATTTTAATTAAATTTAAATTAAAATTATGAATTTAAAAATTTTATAAAAAACTAGGATTAGATACCCTATTATAAAAAATTAAAATAAATTACTAAAATAGTATATAATTATTTATTGAAACTTAAATAATTTGGCGGTATTTTAGTTCATTTAGAGGAATCTGTCTAGTAATTGATAATCCACGAATAATCATATTTAATTTATAATTTTATATATCGTTGTTAAAAAAATATTTTTAAATAAAAATAATATTTTAAAATTTTAATAATAAAATTAATTCAGATCAAGATGTAGATAATAATTAAAATATAAGATGGATTACAATATAAATATATAAATGGATATTAATTTTGAAATAGTTAGTTAAAAGTGGATTTAAATGTAATTTTAAATAATTTTTTAAAATGATTAATAATTGAAATATGTACATATTGCCCCTCACTTTCATTTAAAAATTGAAATAAGTCGTAACAAAGTAGGGGTACTGGAAAGTGTTCCTAGAAAGAACAAATTAGAGCTTGTTAAAGTATTTCATTTACATTGAAAAGTTCATTTACATTTACGTTCAAAGGAACCTTTGACATTTGACTAATGACGTTATGATTTTGTTTTTTAACAACAGCTTGCAATTTTCAACTAATTTACTTACGCGTGTTATGCTAAGCGATGAAGTTTGCGCAGTTTCCTGCATGTTCCGACGGACGTTTTCTGTTATTTTAATGGAATTACTTATTCACAAAGTTCCGTTGTTAAGTTAAAGAACGGCTTGTGGATTAGTGTTTGTTACTTAAGCCATAAAGAATTAAACAAGCTTCAATCGGCAGATAATAAAGTACATCACTGTTTTAAATCATAGGGTAAATAACTGCTCATATAATATTGTCAAAACGGCAGTGTTGGGGGCGTTGGAATCACGGCTGTGAACCAATGGACTTTCTGTCTATGTGCGCATAACACTCGCTCGAACGGAAGGAAAACCGGCATGCCATAGATCGATAAATCAATGGCGTGTCTCAGGCACAGGAGGGATCACCTACTTGCGTATTAAGAAAATACAAATCGGAGGCAAAACAAATATAATCTTTCAAATATAAAACAAGCAAGTGAAGTGAGTTGACTCTGGTTAAGGCAGCAATTCTAAAAATATTGCAATTATTTAGTTTTATCCACATCACCTTAGATCACTTGATAAAATACTTGTTATTTATATAATATAAACAGCGCATCACTGAAAAACCTATCTGAAATATATTTTCATTTTTTATTTTGTCCATCAAAGTATTGGACATCACTTATCTTTTTATCGATACCATTTCCAATAATTGGGATGGCTATAATCGTTTGTTTTTATAGATGAAATAATATGAGCAATATCTATCAAATACATATATTATTCATGCTCACATATATGACGATGCCAATCGACGTTATTTTTTATATGTTAAATATCCTAATTGATATTTATATATATTATTAAATATATTTTAGTCCGTTCTTTTAAAATATGTGCTCAATTATATCGTAGATTGATCAATTAGAATCAAATATTTCCTAGCACTCTTTCTCGATATATCAAGTCTGAATCTTAACGATGTGACACGTTGAACCAATGGTTCCTTGCTTGATATCTTCTCAGTTTATTTATATTAAAAACGAGCTGCGACTTGCTTTTTGAAAACTACTTTTAAAAAACTTAATTTAGCTTTTTTGATATTTGAATTGTTTAAGAGAATAGTATCACCCTTATAAATTGAATTTACACTTTTAAGATAATAGTAGTTTATGCAACAGCTGTCATATAATAGAGGGTATCAAAACATGAGTGTAGTTTTTTGAAACGAGCGGCATACGAGTTTCAAAATAAGATTACACGAGTGTTTTAATACCTAATTATATGCAGTTGTATTTACTACTTTATTTAATCTCATGGCTAAATAAAATGCAATATAAAAGAAACAAAAGTATGTTATTGGTCTATTGGCCCGGAACCAGCGCGTCGCGCGCGCAGCGCGCTCATCACATATCATGTGTACTTAAATTGAATTAAAACCTCCTTGGTCGGGACACATTGTACTTTAATCATTTAAAATATTTTAAAACATTGTTTTGTAAGGAGAATTATGCTTTAATTTAATTTTTTAATTTCCTTAAAGAAGTATGTAAATAAAATATGCCTATAAAAGTCTGTATTTCATTTCATAATTAGAATATTACCATTATTAATATTGTATAAAATATTATAAACACGAATACTCTGCACACAGACCATTAGTTGAGTTTTTATATTTAAAAAATCTAATATGAAGCCATTGATGGGAGGAATATTCTAGAATTTATTCTATACATGACATTGCACACTATAGTATACTCGATTTAGACTATTGTCTGTGTTCACATAACAAATTAAACTAAGTAAATCGGCCTTTGACTTGGACAAATACGAAAGCGACTATAACATTGACTTTCACATTCATTTGGCTTTCAAGTATTCTATTTCGCTGTATTGTTTAGTATGAGGTCCTAACGTTCATTAGTATTATACTTAACTTAAATATTACCGACACAGAATCTTATGTGTAAGGCTAGGGATACACATGCCAGTAAATCGGGAAAGTAGCTGGCATGAAAGTTACTGGCATGTACGAGTAATTGGCACACTGCGGATACATTTGCAAGTAGTACTGGCATGCATACTGTGCCCTTGCATGCCAGTATTACCATCGCGTATACACAGGACAGTTCGTGAGAGTATTTCGTACCTACCTATTCTTGCGCGCTAAACATGGATAACAATCGAAGGGAATTAAACAAAATTGTGTTGTTACTAGCAATTGAATGTGTAGCTAAATTAATGAGAGATAAAAAGAAAAAACGAAGACGGGTTTGGGTAAGAGAGTCGGCTACTGGCATGCCCGTAGCTGTCGCGTCTGTTCACACGTGCCAGGTTAGCAGTCCCCCCGCGGCCCCTCCATCAACGGGCATGCAAGAAAATCAAATGTTGTGCTAGCTACTTATTATATATATTCATTTTTTCTTTTTCTACAATACTGACATGTTTTGTGCTTTTGCATACAATATTTTACACTTTGACATGCCAAGTGAATAATGTTTATATTTTTCAATTTCATTATTTTTTCCTTGCTTTAAGGTACACCTTAAAAATACATTTTGTATCCATTGTAAGTGTAAACATTATGCGGGTATATCATAAACTCTTTTGCTTGATTTATAATTTGATACATTTTAGTCTATAGTTACTTTGGGCTGGCGATCTCAGTGAGTTGTTGCCCCACATATTTTTATGGTGCCACTGGCGGTATTGTTGTGTACCGGGTTGTGCAGCTCCCTCAAAAATGGTTGAGCTGCATGAGCTATTCGGGGCATGCTAGCCGTCTGCTGGCACAGGCTTGCTCAGATCGATCTGGTTCTTTCTTCCAAAGACCAGTCCAGTAAATACTCTGCATTTGTTTACACCAACTTATTAATTTATTATTGTATTATCTGGACTATAAAAGAGACTAAGACCCCTGAGTTTGTTTCGACATTTCTTCTCAGGGCAGTCAGTTAGGAAATGTCGACTTCATCTAGTTTAGGAAGACATTGTAAAAGTGATTTATATAGTCCTACTTGCAAGAATAAACTATTTCATTTCATTTCATTTCATTTCATTTCATTTCATTTCATTACTTGCAACTAGCTAGCTTCCAGTTACAGGCATGCCAGTTAGTGAATACACATGACTGTAGCTGGCACTTGCAAGGAGCTGGTATGCTAGTGTGCAAGCTACGGGCATGTGTATCCCCAGCTTAAGGCATTTATTACTAGAAAACTGTGACTAGGACACATCTATACTGCAATGAAATGATAAGTCATAGGGCACTAGGCCCTTGTATTCGTTACTGACCCATAACGATATTTCCTTCTTGGCATTCAGTGAGTTAATTTAAATAATTATATGAAATATTAATTTATTTTTGGCGCTTAAAGAAGTCATGAAAAATAAGAAAACGGGCATGGTAATTAAAAGAAAGCTCTTCAATACTTGTATATTACCTGTAATGGATCTCAAACTTGGGCGCCTACTAAAGCGAAGCATACAAAGCTGTGTCAAAGATCGATCGAACGTTGTATGATAGGGAAGAAAAGAAAATATAAGAAAAGAAGATAACAATAAATAAACTAAAGTTTAAATGGGCGGGACACACGTCAAGAGGAACAGAAAGTAAAAAGAAGGTGCCCAACTTACAGCAAACAAAAAGAGGGAGAAAACTCAGAAGGCGGATAGACCACATTAAAGAAAAAGAAGGTGGTACATGACAGAGAGTGGCACAGGGCAGAGAGGAATAGCAGGATTTGGAGGTGGCCTTTGCCAAAAAAGGGCACACAAATACACTAGAGGATTGAAGTGGAAATGTGTTAAAATGTAAATGTATGAATTATGAGTTAAAGGCTATATATTATATTATTAGTACATATATATATACTAAAGACATTATCGTAAAAAGCGTTAATTAAAAGGTAAATTTGTTTATACGAACTAAAATATCTATATAAAAACACTTGTTTTATCGAAATCAGATATGAAGAAAACTCCTAGTGCCTACTAGTGTATTGGCCTCAGGTAGAGATCTGACATCAAATCTCTATCTGCAGAAGCATTTGTTTTTTTGATCACGTTTTTTATGCGCAAGTATTTTTATGCCTTCGTAGGGTAAGATTAAATCGAAACTTTTCAAGTCCTTTACATTTCTGAACAACACTTAGCGCTAATTCTTGACTCTAAATCTAAATATTATCCGTGCTGGTTTCCTCGGTGGTGTAAATTCTAAAAATGTATTTGCTTACTTATTGAATTTAGCATTCAGCTAGCTTTATCCTAATATGTTAAAAACGAGTCCCGGTCATAGAGTTCTTTGAACGAAGTCACAGACATACATTTTTTAATAAAACCTTGTTAAATTTTAGTCTTCATATTGCATGAAATATTTGCTCTGTACACTCTGTGGGATGCAGTTTCTCAAATTACGTAATGTGTCTGCGCTTCATTATGATGATATAAAGTGGTGGAGCTGTATGCATTCTTTATGGCGCAAAGTGTTTTCAAATTTGTATGGACAAAAACAAATTTTGGTTTATTCAACATTTTTAATATTTGTTTTTAAACAAAAATAAACGACAATACACACTTTTGTCTAGGAAAGAGATTCAGAGTTCGATCTTATAATAAGATATTTAAACAATTATTGTCTTAATTCGTTTTATGCCATATCTGGTAAAAAACATAGTAAATAAATTTCGTAGAACCAATCATGTTTTTTTAATAAATAAATGTGTTTATAAAATAAAAATAAATATTATTAAATCTTGCGACTTACGGTCTATGGACGTTAGCGACCATACCACGAAGTCTTACATAAGATGTTAAAAAAAATCATAATTTTTCATAACGGCTTTTATTTTGTGCCTAAGAACAATTATAAAGATAAAAGAAGAAAATTAGTTGCTATAAGCTTGATAGGGCAAAAGAAACTTAAGATAGATCATTTATCTTAATTAAAAGTTAATTAGATGGTGTAGTATTAGATTCTTCGAGTTCGAAGAATTATTATATAAGATTGAGATTAATAGGAATTTTGTTATTGAATAAATTGCCTTCACATGAAATGCTGAACTTTGATTAATACCAAATGTAAAATAACGTCGTCAATCAGCACGTAGCTGAGCAGCACGGCTACTCTGTAAAACTGATACCGATGCCAATTATTGACTTAATAATTAGTTAATTGTTTTAATAATAACGATATACAATGACTGTCTATGTAGTTCTAGCTTATATCTATACAGCTGATGTCGGATAACTTGGATGTCCAAGGAACGAAAACTTGATATTAAAAACTTTTATATTACGGGTAAGCCTTAAGGTTGTCAAAATAGTTTATAGATTGGTTATTATGATGTGTTCAAATCCCTCACTTGCGTAACTAATACAATATTCTAGTTAGCCACCATAGTTCCGTTTTTCAGTTGATTTTCTTTAGCTTGTTTTTCATAATAAATTTATTTGTTTATTTATTTCGTGCGTGATTTTTTTCTCTTCATTCTTGTTAGCTTAGGATCTCCGGTTAAGACAAGACTGTGGTTTTGTAAATTAAATAAAAATTACTGAACTGTAATCAACGAAGCCACGGGCATTAGTAATTATATAAGGACACGAATTTCGCCAGCGCCAAATGAATGTCGCAATAAAACCTCTTTGAATAAACATGGCTGACTCAGGACCGTGACAAATTACCACTCGCTACCAAAAGCTAAAATGATAACAATAATTGTGAATGTTTATGTATTGAAGGTAAATTAATTATTTCCGTTTTATGTTAAACGTAGAGACAATACTTTGACAGTATGTATTGAACCGTCTTCATGGCTTTGTGGTGGAAATGTCGATTTCTGGTGAAATTTACTCGTATATATATATATTAGTATATTAATTAATGACATAGTATGTTGAAAACTTACCCATTGGGATAATTTACAGCACATCTGCAAAAACAAGAGCGTTAGTTTTATATTAATGTCATATGTATCAGAACTATTCAGAGCAGTGTTGTCCTAGTGGATTCAGCGTGTGACTCTCATACCTGAGGTCGTAGGTTCGATCCCCGGCTGTGCACCAATGGACTTTATTTCTATGTGCGCATTTAACATTTGCTCGAACGGTGAAGGAAAACATCGTGAAACCGACATGTCTTAGACCCAAAAAGTCGTCGGCGTGTGTCAGGCACTGGAGGCTGATCACCTACTTGCCTGTTAGTTGACAAATGATCATGAAACAGATACAGAAATCTGAGGCATAGGTTGTAGCCCCACTGATTTATTTTATCAGAACTATTCACAACCCCAATCTTAGACATCCGAGTAAATATCCGTAATAATATAATTAATCAAATATCCAATTTCATAGTCCAATTTTACCCAATTCAAATATTTACTGACGAGTCTTTCGGAAAATAGCTAAGGTTGAGTTCTATATTGAAGTAGATCGAAGGTTCTAACAAAAACTAATTAAACTGAACATCGGCATGTGTAGTCGAGTAATGAATAGTGGACCGGGAAGCCGGCCCCGGGCTGTCTTGTAAAAAACAGCTTTAATTAAAGCGATCTTTGCACAGTTCGCTAATATAAATTGAAATTGCATCCTTTATATTGTATTTATATATTTCATTTGTTAGTTTAAGGAAAGTTTACATGGTTTCATCTTACTCTTGTTAAATTTTATATTTAAATGCGTCTGTTAATAGTGCGAATGTCAATCCTGAGTACGTTTGCTCTGAAAAAACATCATTTATTCATGTCGCTAACTTAATGAACACTTATGAACGTTATTAAAAAGTTAACGCTTCTTAATTTACCAGTACCAGTTCTTAAATCAAGGGCATAGAAGGGACGAGAAGAACTGCCAATAAACTCTCCTTAATCGCCAAGGTTTTTTACATAATGTTTGTAAGATGATCATGTAATGATGCATCATACTCGTCATCACATTTTAAAGCAGTAATTTATTGTAATTAAATTTAATAATTGGATTTCTACTATGTACATAATTGACCCAAGCTCTCTTAAAAACAAATAATAAATCAGAGGCGCTACAACCTCTATAGGTTTTGCCTCAGATTTCTGAATCTGTCATGATCATTTTTAAATCTAATAGGCAAGTAGGTGATCGGCCTCCAGTGCCTGACACACGCCGTCGACTATTTGGGTCTAAGACATGTCGGTTTCCTCACGATGTTTTCCTTCACCGTTCGAGCAAATGTTAAATGCGCACATAGAAAGAAATTACCTTGGTGCACATCCGGGGATCGAACTCAGGTATGAGAGTCGCACGCTGAAGCAACTAGGCCAACACTGCTCTAATAGTAGAACATATTGTCGTAAGAAAAATGGTATGTTAACCAAAACTATAAAACAATACATATTCAATAATATAGTATTACCAATACAGGGTCGTAGTGCGATTGTGTTTTTTTTCTTTTTATAAATCCTGTGAGCATATAAATGACATTTGCTCAACCTAGAATTGGAGAAAAGTACTTCATAAATTGAATAAGTTTCGAACCAGTAGTTTTTCGAACTGTTAATAGCGGTTGTATAAAAGTTTGAAATGTGAATGTACGGCAAAACGACTTGACATAAGAAGTAGCTGAGACGTACAATTGTTCTTACTTATATAGTTGTACATGAGATGTGCTGACGCGGCACATTTGCTGACTGCGTTCGTCTTTGTCCCACATATCTCGTGCTTGCTAGGCGCCATGCCAGTTTCTGAGTGATATAGCTTGATTGTATTCTGAACATATTGAGCTTATGTAAAAGTTATATTAGTTACGTAAAAATGCTTTAACCTTATCACCATTCCAATAAATGTGCGAATATATCGCATATTTAGTTGATACTTATTTTAAAAATATACAAATATTCTTTTACTTCACTATGTTTCTTTCTGATAAATATCTATTTCGGTTAGTGTTTGCGCTGAATCGGTTTCACTCATTCAAGGATGACAATAATTGTCGATTTTGACTTTGACACCCGAGCCGGAAGCGAGCCGGAAGCATAGATACGCACTGACATTGAACGCATACCGTACCGCATTATTTCATTACAATTATAAAGGACCAGTGCTTGGAGTAGGACACACCACTATTAATTAATTACTGTAACTACAATTCTTTTTCCGCATGTCTTTTAAGATCGACTTTTAATGAACGTAGGCAAAGCAAAGGGGCTAGTCTACTTTAGAGAATATTATTTAAATTCCTACGTAATCGCATTCGCGGATAGTTATTGTTAATAAATAGGGAACATTTTTAAAACTAAATATTTATTTAAAGTTCCACAGCTTATCAGGTCTTTTGAATGCTATAACCCAGTAGTTTTTAGTATAAAATAACCTCAAACCTATTCATTGTGTTAAAACATTGTTGTATAAATAGAACAACTAGACCATGGTTGCGTAATCAAGCGACGACACTGAGAAAGAAAAGAATCGTCTAAGTGAATATTTTTCAACAATGTTCTTGTATCTTAAATAAAATAGAATTCCTTTTTTTACAAATTGTTGACTAATATAGAAGACGAGATAAATCCTTTTGAATCTATACTCTCTCTATAAGTTATATGAAATTTATTATTGAATTATGAGACATTGAAATTGTTTTTTTTTTAATTTATGGTAGTAAAATCCTAAGCCTTACCCGATTAGCCGAACACATTATCTTAATGATACATATAGACTACTTTTTTCTTTAACTCTACGCACTCATACACTATTTGTACTAACGATATTCTTAAATAAAACTTCTTTAATAATAAACGCGAATGTATCATGTATGTTAGTATGTATATTTGCAATATTCCGTTAAATTTTTACAAGATTTGATTCTTGGTCTAGTCTAGTCTTGGTTAGTCTTCTTTATGGTTTACATACTTTATAGAAGTTCTTTTCATCTGTAAAACTTTTAAACCCAAAGACTAATATTATGCCGCTAATTCATCTTTCGAACTATATTTTCCAAACAGCAACGATTTGTTTTGTCCTTGTAACTCTTGCGTCAATGGATTATAAGGCGTGACAAATAGTTCTTAAACAACTTAAGTCTAGTATTTTAATAAGGCACAATGAAGCCAGCCATTTCTGTTAAGTCACCCATTTCTGTTAAGTCAATATTTAGGTATTGTGGAAACTTGCCAACTCTCAATTTCAACCACATTTACAGCTAGGTCAATAATGACCTCTTTAAAACGTAAAAAACCGGAAGTCGTTTCGTATAATTTGCACGTTTTACTTATTAAGATATTCAGAATAAAATTATTGGTTTAAATTCTTTTCAACTAAGAAATGGGATATTTAAAAAATATATGTTATTTTGAGAATAATTCTTTAACTGTTGGTTTTGAATGATAACATTCACGACACTATATATATACTAATATAATCACAAAAGTATATAGATGCCTTACATTATGCCCTAAAACAGAAGTGGCAAGATACACCGATAATAGGTGGACCTTAAAGACGTATGGAAAGGACCAAGAGGAAGAAGAAGAAGAGGTCGCCCAAAAAAAGGTGGATAGAAGAAATAGAAGCGATAGCAGGAAACGAATGGAGAAAGAGAGCCATAGACAGAGTCAGTTGGAAAAAGCTGGAGGAGGCCTTTACCCGTGAAGGGGTTCCGATCGACGGTACTGAAGGAAGCTAGAATATAGAATAACAAGCAAAAGAAAAAAAAATGTATAAAAATGTAAAATAATCTAAGCTATGTATTATAATTTGTTTTTGTCATGATTGGAAATAAAACGGGCCTTATTATTATTATTATTATTAATCACAATTTTTTTACACTAATGCTATTAAAATGTAATTTTAAATATATATTAGCTGTAGTCTTACGTATAGAAACTTCTATATTATATTTTTGACATAACAATTTTGACCAATTATGGCAATTTTTTTTCCATTTCTAGTCCTGTAGATCTAAGTAATCTACAGGACTAGAAATGGAAAAATTGTTCTTTATGTAATATATAAGTCTTGGACCCCGAGGTGAATTTTCATTAGGATTATTAATTTAAATCGCAATAATATTTTGTGTTATTTGTCATTCCTCTAAAAGTAGTTAGCATAAAAGAGTAATTAATTTACGACAAAATAAAACCTTTGAAGTAAAAATATTAACTTGAGTGCTTTTTCATTGATCAAGTAAAACGAGTGGCTGTTTCCTGGAAAAAGATTTCCTTGCTTCATTGTTTTGTGTAAAAATAGGAGAGAGAACTCTCGGAAGATCTACTTTAACTGATGCTATGCTATTTATTGATTGTTTTTGTATGATATTATAATGCAATCGTTGACTAAATTCTATGTGAGAATTTGGAAGACTGAAGAGATATATTATTTCTTTGTTATTTTTATATAATAAATTGCATATATAATATATAATAAATTATATATATTCTATAGTGGCATATGATATTTAGAAATATGAAACTTATGCTATGCAAAAATATAGGCTATTTTTTGTGAAGTCAAAAACTTTTTAGCCAGTGCTTTATTATTTTCTACTAATATTGATATATAAGCGTATTTTAAATAATATATTGTCCGAATATCTTCTACATATGAACATAGAAATCGCAAAAATCTGTCCGCTGAATTAAGCTGACTAAAGTGTCTTTATAATTAATAAGTCATTATTCTTGACTTCGTCCTCAACTATAATCTAGGTCAGGTCAGGGGCATCTCATAAATTGTATACTTTTTTTTTTAAGCCTTTGGTGAGCAAATGAATTTCCAGCATTTCATGTGATTTCTATTACAATAGTTTTGGTTGAAAGAAAGGACACCGTCTCTTGATTCGCAGTGGCCGCTGCGGTGAAAGCATTATCCCGACCGGACCGTCCATGCATATTCATGCAACCGATCCAGAAACGCGTATTAATTTGCATCCTGATCCGACAGCGTTGCTATCGTTGTCCAGTTCCGTTTCTTTAGTGAAATTTTAGAGAATCGTTGCGGTTCAATGACACATGAAATCGAGGTTTTGAGGAATATCGAACTAGCGAAAAAGGAAATGCGGCGAATAAATTCTCAATATGAATGTTCAGTGATTGTGAAACATTCTGTATCATATATGCCAAGATTGTGTAACCCATAGTTTAAAATTTAATACAATCACAAGTCTACTTTACTGCTGGTATATTAAATTGATTTTCTATACTAGAGTAACACTTAATTATAAATTATAAAATATGTTAACTAAAACTTTCAAAATCTCATTTTTTTCCAAATCTTAGCTATTTATTCTCCTTCGTGATTCAGTGGTTAAAAAACATAGAGTTAGCGCAAGTTCATTGCTTCCCAGCGAAACAATATTTATAGTAGATGGCTGATTTAATAAATAAAAAAACAGACTTTAAAATGTTCGCAGGACTTCAAAAAATGGTTATTTACTGTCAGTTTTACGCTTTAGAAAAACCAGTGGAGCTACAACCTTTTAGGTCTGAGCCTAAAATTTCGTATTTGTATTCGTTCGTGACTATTTTTTTTTAATAGGCAAGTAGGTGGTTAGCCTTCAGTTCTTTACACAGCCGTCGACATTTTTGGGGTCTAAGGCTACATGCTTTGTGCGAGCGAGTGTTAAATGCGCACATAGACAAAAATTAGGTGCAAAGCCAGGGTTTGCATCTAAAACCTTAGGCATAAAAGTCGTACGCGGAAACCTGTAGGCCAACACTGCTCTATTAAAAATACATAAAAATTCTTTGTATCCCAGTAGATATTACAATAGTTGAAAGGCACAAGTGGTGGAAATTGTTTCGTTGTAAGAGTGTAATATGGTCGCTTAGAAGAAAACCGCCCATAAGCGTAGCCTGTTACTATCAAATCTGTACGTGACTTGCAAAACATAAAGTACGAGAAATTGCGTCCTCATAAACACAGCTGGAACTTCGACCGTAATGTATGAAGCTTCATTTGTTTTTTTATATCCCAATTAAAGGAAATCGGTGCAGCGGTTGGGGTAACGCGTGCTATGTTTTATTTATGCCATAATGAAGTCTGCCTTATAACTTTGATCAAGTAATAAGAGAGTTATAGAAATTACTCTACATTTGAAGGCTTTTATATTAAATAAGCTAGGTCTGATGTTTTGCAAGCATTTCGTTACTGAGATAATCTTTTGATGCTAATTGTAAAGCTTTTTAGCTTTTTGTTTGGTACTTAATCCAAACAAACACATCTGAATTAGGCTATTTTGTCATCTAGTACTGCTGGCTTACACAGAACGAATATTTATATGTAAATATGATTTAAGAAGCCTGTAAATATAGAGTAATTTAAAGAGAAACGAACCTACACCGTAAAGTTAGAAATATTAAATGTTTACTAAAACATCATAATACGTTATATTTTGTTTTCCTTTGAAATACCCATTTTTAGGTTGTAAACGTTATTAAAGCTGCAAAACTCAATTTTTGTACCTCATTTTTATTCATATCTCTACACGTTCCCTTTGGGTATACGCTTTAATAACTGCTAACACATTGTGCGCATTAAATACTTACATAGACGATTATTCCCTAGGCTACGATGAGCTGGCGTGATACGGGTCATATCTAGGAACGAAAATTCGTGCCAAAAAGCGCAGCATTTAGAAATGTTATAGCACATGCACTCATCTTTTCCCAACTAAGGCTATAAGGAAATTTGTGGGTGAAGGTTTGCTTAACAATAGCAGAGGCAATATAGCGATAGCTTTCTAGATATAGGGCATATACAGGATATAAGAGAGATCTATATCTTATTGTGCCTACTAGACGGCTATAGGTATATGGGTTTCAATCATGCTATTCTCTGTAGTCGGAGGAGGCAGACGTCCTTGTCTCAAAATCCAAGGGCGTTGCCAACCAATTGCGAGGGGGGGGGGGAAGGGCACTATAAACTATAGGCCTAGTAAAGTAGTTATGGGATGGGAAATTTAAGGGTTAACGGTTGTATTAACGCAAGTAAAAACTTCACTTACACCATTCAATAACGTAAAGATCTAAGAAGACTAATCAGATATATTAAATTATTTTTTTATTTATTTATTAAATAAATAAAAAATTAACACCTCTCTGGCGACGTCTTTGGCTATACACACTAAAACAACCTCGGGTTCTTCCATGAGGCCAATGGGCCATTAACACCTGCTACTACAGAGATTATAGTTTATACATTGCGACTTGAAATTTAAAACTTTTCTACGTATACAGTAATATGATCGTTATTTACTTGCACAGTCAATCTATGTACAAACATAGAAATCTTTAATTCGTTTAATTTAGGCATTTATTATAATTTAAGTTCGGTATTTAGGGTATATTGATTTGGCGTGAGAGCGAAGCGTACCATTGTGTAATAAACAACTTTCTTTAATATTCAAGGAAAAGCTGATAGTGACTTTGTATGGGAAATCTAAAGCTATTGTTATCTTTTGAGAAAACTCTCGAAGACTCGAGATTTTGTTTTCAGAACAAACATTGTTTTATTTTGTTATGTTATAATTACAATTACATTATTTAAGCGAGTATAAACTAATAGGTAATTCGACTTAGGGTCCTTCAAGAAAAGAGCGTACCAATTCTTAAAAGGCCGGCAACGCACCTCCGAGTCCTCTGGCAATGTTAACATCAGGTGAGCCTCCTGTTACATAAAAATAAAAAAGACGTCCCTTATATAAATTTATATTATATTAAATTGTTATGTACTAACTTTATAAGAGTTAAAAGCTAAAGCTTAATTATATTGAAAATACTGATTTTTTTATGGAGGCTCATCTGGTTTTAAGTGGTACCGCCGCCCATGGACATTCTCAATGGCAGAGGGCTCGTGAATGCGTTGTCGGCCTATAAAATTAATTTAAAATTAAGTTTCGTTTGATATTAGTATTTTCCAGTTTTCAACAATATTAAGTGAACTTCTTAGTTATACAAAAGATATAAACTATTTGCATAAAATTTCCATCTCATAAACTGTACCAAATTTAAACCAATTTGCTTCGAACCAAAAACCGCAAATAAAGCTGTAATTCAAGAATACGTTCATCTCATTTTCTTGTATTCATCAATTATGTGTCGAAATTGATTTTGATTTTTGCTCATCATCATTTGATGGACAAAATGCAAGAAGAAACGGTCTGGTAGAACGAAGTGGACGTACGTGACGTGTAGCGGCATCACTACGATTGAGAGAACTTCATCAGAAACATTGGAATGAGTAACGCTGTCATCATTGGAAGTTACAGAGCAACGCGTTGTTGTTACGGGAATCGTACCAAGGTTCAGTATGCGAGCCGCTTATCCAATGAGCTAATGTGGTGAAACGTAAATCTAACATAATTCTAATTAAAACCTTAAAGCAATATTTAAAAAGTAATATATTTATATAACTATTATTTTTGGATACTAAGCAACGCCAGACTTTTGGTAGATCTTGAATTATACAAGAGTGATAAACGACTATTTGTCTACAGCGTACATACCGTACCAATATTCACAAATGTACAGTTGGGATTTGTTATATACATTTTATATTATTATTCTAATATCCTAACTTCCTTCAGTACCTTCACGGGTTTAGGCCTCCTTCATATTTATCTATCCATGGCATTCTTTCTACATTCGCTTTCTTCCCTTTATATCGCCTTTTCCTTTTTCCCTTGGTCCTTACCATATAGCTGTCTTTAGAGTTCAACTACATGCTGCATACCACAAATTTACCAAAAAAAACAAAAACTATTTAGATTTAGCTACACCTTAAATATTTATTACAAATTGTAAAATTCCATAATTTAGTCGCAATTAAAAACAATTTCACAATCAGTTTGTCAAGTGAACACTATACAGGATGTTACACAAGAACCGGTCCAACAAAGCCCCATTTAAAATTCCCAGTAAATGGCTAGTTATGATGTTATTCTGGTTTTGCCGCGACTTCTAACTTCTATGAATAAATTGTTGGGTTACGCAATACCTTACAAACCCTTTCATATTTTTTTAATTTCCTTGACTATGAAGCAAAAGATATACATATTTCAGAAAAATTACCTATAAATAGTGTAAGAATATTCAAACTTTAACTTTGAATAGTCAACTTTATTATTACTAATAGACATATATCGTTTGAATGATGCATCTCTGCTTTAAAAGATAATGCCTACTGAGCTAGTGACTGAAAGAAAGATTTTGTTACATATTAATTTAACCTAACTAAACAATTACTTTAATGAACGACAATGAGTGGAACTTGAAGGATATTTCTAAATCTACACCTGTTCTTGTTAGCAAATCAAAATATCAATGCTATAAGTAGTAAAATTTATTATAAAATTTCTTTATTACAATAAATCTTTATCTTTGGGTTTTTCCCCATATTCAACGATAGGCCTATTTGTATTCTAAACACTTTTGCTAAAGTATTTCACACGTCCTATACAATAAAATTTATAGTTTTATTAAATAAATACTTAATCCAGAACAGCGTCGGTTTGATGAGGTTTAAATTTCTATTCGGTTTTACTTATTGCAATTTTTATATTTTTTTTTTGTCGTTGCTTGTTTAATTTTTTCCCTTGCTAGCTTGCTTTTGTTCTAATATAATTGATGTGTATGTTTTTAAAATTTGTGATGTCATATTTTCTTGTGTGTTATGCATACACATTGTTTTATAACTTATAAATAAATAAATTATAGACTGGCTGTTTAAATTTTTGTTCAACTTGGTTTTAATCTTAACAATAATACAATTTTTTTTTATTTCATTAACTTTTGCTGTTTTATATATTACAGGGGGCAAACGGGAAGGAGGATTTTTTTTTTTTTTTAACGTCAGGAAATGCTTTTACGCATATCCCTGCTGAATTTTACTCCAGCAGGGATTATGTGGGACTCAGACATAATATCTTCACACCTACCCACTAAAACCTGACGGATGCCTTCGGCTCGCCAACGGGAAGGAGGATAGCCGAAGGCACGCAAGTGCGTTACCAGCCTTTAGAATTGGTTCGCTCTTGAATTGGTCCGGAAATACTTTAGTGAGCAGCATTATTAATGATTACTGATACATTCATTACACTATGTATTTTTTACAACTTTGCTTAATTATGCAAGAGTTCTGCCGTCAACTGTGTCTACAGGTTCCTTAAAAGAATAACATACTATTACCTAGCAAAAGATTTTAACCCCAACAATATATAATGTTTTGGATAAAAGTTACACAAAAGGAAAAATCTACTAAAATCAAATTAATTATAATTGTTTTTTGCGACAAAGTCAGGATTTTAATTCTGTAAAATGTAAAGGGCACAAATCATATGAGTTGTTTTCTTGTATTAAATTTCAAGATTTAAAATGAAAGTTTCTTTAAAGTTTTATCTAGTCTATTTT
The DNA here is from genome assembly GCA_963693345.1 of Pieris melete. Taxonomy (NCBI): domain Eukaryota; kingdom Metazoa; phylum Arthropoda; class Insecta; order Lepidoptera; family Pieridae; genus Pieris; species Pieris melete. Next base: position 69,160 of record CAVNZK010000259.1, read on the forward strand.
AAGCCGTCTATTCAAAATTTATATGTATATTATTTTAATCTTAACCACTAGGGAGGAGAAGGGTAGGTAGTAGCGCAAGTCGTTACCTTATGTAATGTAATATGACGCAACTAAAACCACCAAGCGATCTATTGCAGGGATGGAGAGGTCATTGGCCTTGCGAGTTCATTGACCGAAATGGAAGGATGGTGGACAGTTAATAAGGTTGAGTGGCGTAGAGTACACCAACCATTAATGGTTATGGTTATATGGTATGGTTAACCATTAACCACCAATATTTATCCCTTGGATAAATCCTTGTGTATAACTTAATAACGTAATTTCATTTGCATTAACATTAAACATGACGGATATCAATTTTCAAACTGGGAGTGCATATGCGCACTTATTTCTACCTATGTGTGCGCACACTAGCACGTCTCCTACCATCAACAAACTCTCAACATTACCTCTGGCCGAGTCGGCTAAGAGAAATTATTGTGTGCATAAATGTGGAATTAATTAATTTAAATGAGTTAATTAATTAATTCCAGTAATGAAGAGGCACTAAAAGAACAATAATGTCGAATTAAAAGAGAAACAAAAAAAAGCACAAACAAAGCACTCTAGAATTATTCAAAATAACCATAGAGAAACAGAGGCATAATTACGCATCCCGCAAGCGCAGATAAATCGTCAACTTCAATGGCACCGAGATTAAATAAACGGTTGAGCAATAAAACCAGAAGATCACAATAGAAGGTCGTCAAGTACTTAAGTCCTTTAGATTTATAGCTCGTCACTTTAACAATAAATATTGATTTTCGCGTTTCACTCGGACCGAAATAAACACTTAAACATTCGCAAACTCATGATATATAGACATGATGAAAAGACTTTTTCCTGAGTTTCATGTTTAGTTTTTGAAGTGAAACTTCTTTTGGGGCATGTGGGTAAATTTATTACGGAACGTCACGAAGATGTGAAGCGTTTTTGTCGAAGAGGGAGAGCGATTGAGACCGATTGAGAGAGAGTGAGAAGTGTGAATTACCTTATAGAAAGTCTATTTTATAAATTAAAATTTCGTAAAGAGAATTTATGAAATATAATAATTTATTGAAATCTCAAATGACGAATTGCAAATTAAAATGCCACGTGTTTTTATTATCGAAGAAATTAAATAAAAACAATTAAATTTATTATTTGTAATAATTTTCGATACTTAATATTTTAATGACAATTAAATTCCTAACATATCTTCCTTTTTACCTCTCACTAAGCATCGGAAATCTAAAGTTTTTGATTTGTATAAATGTGAACAAGAGCAAAAAATTAGTTTGCAAAAGAAGTTTCACTTCTGACATGTACACTTTGTACGCATGCACTTTTTTTAATAATAATAATATACTAACACTAGTCTGTAAGTATATACTAACATAATGATGGATTGTTTTATCTAAGCAAATAAATAATAATAAATAGCCGTGTATCCGTAGGTTGTTTTTGATTTTTTGTTTAGTTTGGGCCAAGCAGTGCGCTCACCAAGTCGATCAGAAGCAGTTCAGGGCATTTTCAACCTATAACTTCGTTGTGTATAAAATTAGAAGCCTGAATTTTCAGTTACCAAACACGGTATATTTCAAATTTTATTCAATTTAATAATTACTTTAGGAATTATAAGTATTCATATTTAATTTTGTTATTCACTCACTGACTGACAGATTCAGTAGGGACTGAATAAATAAACCGACTTGATATTAACATGGATCTCACGGTAGACGAACTGCATTGCGAGAATGATTTTATACCAGTTATATTTTTGAGGGCATATAATAGTTTGTATTGATTTTCCGTAATTTACTATAAAGTGGGAAACAAATAAAATCGCCTACTTAAATTATTAATTTCCTTGGAAGTAAGTGATCTGCTGTCACACTTGCGTTAAGGCTAGATCGTATTATTTTTACTTGGAATAACGTTCGCAGGATAGACAATGTTACTACAATTAAATCATTGATATTTAATGCAGCCTTAGTTCGCTACCTCTGCAAAGATCCCGCAAGGCACGTCCACCATTGTACCGTATATAAGGCAGGGTCTGATATTTTTATACGATACTAGTCATTGTACAGAACCTGTCTCCAACGGTTCCTCCAGCGGAGATTTGACGACAACATTTGACGACTATGCACAGGGTCTAAGGCCGATTAACACGCAATATTGTCCATCACCAGATGCAGTGTGAGCCTAGTGGCTTCACTATGCGACTCCCTGAGGTCGTAGGTTCGATCCCCGGCTTTGCACCAATGGACTTTCTTTCTATGTGCGCATTTAACGTTCGTCGAACGGTGTAGGAAAACTTCGTGTAACCGACCGGCCCTGGACCCAAAAAGTCGGCGGCGTGTGTCAGGCACATGAGGCTGATCACCTTCTTGCCTATTAAGGCCCAGACATAAAAAGCTTGCAGCGCCATTGATTACTTTTTTATTTTATTGTCCATCACCGTATGAGCAAGTGTTATTCGGGTAGAGGGAATAATCTATTAGTACACGGCCGTAGTTCGTTTTGATTAAGACTCGCGAGCATGTCTACTAAGCCCACACAAATTCCGTAGAGATTTTCTTTTGTTTCACGTAAAAAGGGTTTTTGTTCTAGAAATTCCATATATTAGTATGTACTTAGTAGAGAAATTTTATCTTTGGAAGGCACAAATAAAATCCTCAGTCGTATCTTTTAGATAAGGCTTCATGCAGACAAAGTGTTAAAGTCCTATTATACCAAACAAATAGGTATTAAATTTTAAAACTTTAAAACTTAGATTAAAGATATCTCGGAAGGTGAACCCGAAGGTCATCTGCCTATTATTACAATTTCTATTAGAGTAAAGACTTATTTAGACAGCTTAAATTACAGTCTAGTAATAAAAGCACTTTGTTTTTGACTTTTTAAGGGTCTTCAAGAGACGCGTAGGACTACCTTAAAAGCCGGAAGCGCACTTGCAAACCTCTTGGTGTTACTTAACCATGTCCCATAAAATAAGCTGAGATGGACTTTCGAACCATTACTGTGTTATGAGCACTCAAACGGTGAATCAATAGCTTGATTTCATGTTGTGGAGAATGTACTTTAATGTTTAATATGTACTAATCGTAGATTTAAGTTACTTTTCTGAAAATTAATGTCTTCATTATTTCCCAGAAGCAACCGCGAAACTATGTCGTAAATTCTTAATGGCAAGTAGATATTTCAAACAAGTAAATTCCATAATTTTATAGACAAAATCGAAGTAAGCTAGAATCTGATGGTGGTCGGTTCACAATGAACGAAGTCCCGCAAGGACTAATCCACAAACAGGTACTCAGATAAAGAGAATTATTATATCCCGTATAATATATATTATAGCCCGTCGCACGCACTTCGCTCTGAAACATCATTTCTATGGATATGCAGATTATGTTAAAGTTTTTTCTTCTCGAATATTCCAATAATACCACTCCAATATTGTTGTCTATAGATTTTTTTAATATAAATCATACTTTAATTAGTTACAGTCTTTATAAGTTAATAGCTGCCCCTGCGAACTTCGTTTCTCCATAATGTGATTTTACTTAGCCTACTCTTAAAGTGCATACCAACATGAAACATTTTGCTATGCTACCCCAGAGACTGTTCGATTTTCCGGAATGAAAACTTTTTAGGTTTTTCTGTGAATTTTTCTCTATATAAACCTCTGAGTTCAAGTCATAAGCTTTAAATTAACAAATAAAAAATAGGGGTTGATCGTAGAAGGTTGTATCAAAGAAATAAAAAAATTTCCTTCACTCTTAAGCGTCCCGTAGGTTCGTTTGCCTATCCTATAAAAAAATCAGATTTATTCCAAGTTTTAGGTCTTCATCAAATTACTACAGGCATTAAACATTATGTTCTACAAGATTATTTGGAAAACTACATCTAGGTTTGTCTAGTGCAAATGATAATCACTTAAGATTAAAGAAATATGTTTTCGTAAAAAAATTTTTTTTTACTACTTATCGTAAAATGTAATAAAATTGTTGGTATATCCACATTACTTGGCTATCTTTTGTAGTTCATGCAGTGGGCTGTCATAGACCGAGTGTTGGCGAATTAACACCGACCCGTTGTATTACATGGCCGCTCCTTGGGAACAATTATTGTGATTTAATTTATATATTATAGAGTTCTTAGTAATAAGTTAATATTAGAATCATTACGTGTCATAGGAAACTGACTTGAAGTTTCAAATCTTTGAAAGGCCTCAAAATAAACACTACAATACTACATATCATATCTCTAGGCATGTAACCATGCGCTATACAAGCATTAAATAGAACGCGAGACAAGTGTGGGCCTGCAAACTTGAGATGCTCGATGCTGAGACCGTCGTGCCCCGGTGACTTACCTCTAACCATAGACTTTATAGTGCTATCTTTTTCTTTAATAGAAGGTTTCAAACTTATGCCACCACCACACTGGGTCACAGCATCTAGCCTTGACTGTGAGGGCCAAACAGATTACCGATTTCCTTGGGCTCACACACTCCGTTGACACTCATAGGGAGGCCCGACTTATCTTTTAAAATCAGAAAAAATCATTCTTAGCGTGATGAGCAGCCAAAATATCCATTTTTATTTGGTCTTCGTGATTTTGGCACCATCTCAAGCGTGACTTAAAGACTCTCTGTGATGCCCTTGTACATGCTTATTCCAACCTATAACCGTTTTTTTCTTTTTTTGTACCGACTTACAAGTTTTAACAGAAGATGCCGAAAGGGCCAGAATAATATTGTCATAAGCTTATCAATTACTTTTCTATGACTAAGATTACTACAAAGCTTATCACTACAATAACGAAATTCAGGAGGAAAGTCAATTTGTCTCAACCTATCATGGCATTATTATAGTTATTTAAAATATGTATTCGTTTTCTAACAACCAAATCTAAATTACACTCAATAATTAGCGGTACTAGCGTACATATTTTGAATAGTCTTCGCCGCTGCTTTAGTTACTAAACAATGATCAAGCCACCGCCGTGACCCGTTAGCATCACTTACAAACGTGTACGTATCAGAAGTGACACCTGAGCATTCAATATCAAAGCAACACCATTCTTGCTCTCTTACAAATTCTCCATTTCATGATAAAAACGTTCATATGGATGAGCATTAAAGTCCCCTAAAATCTATTATAGCACTTACCGAGCTAAGAACATCCGTAAACTCGGACACTCAATCACCTGGACGAAATTCCCGTTGTGTTTTTATCACTGATGAATTATCCCGTAAGAACATTGACACGATTATTCCACGTTCTTGGGGAGTAAAACGGTCCATGTTTGTTTTCAGTGTATTTTACATTTGTTCACTACACAATTTTCAACAACAGAATGACAGGAAATGTCATATAAAAAAAATAAACAAATTTTCTTTAGTGCCAGTACTTTTGCGCCACCCAGTATATATATATATATATATATCAATATATATTATTATTATTATAATATATATATATATATAATAATGATTAAAAATGGAATATGATGCGAAATTCTAAAATATATTGCATGGAAATAAACAAATTAAATAAAAATTTAAATTACAAAAAAACATCAGATGAGAAAAAATTTGTGTTGTGCTAAGTTTGTGAAATGGACCAATGAATAGTGGCCAGACGAGCATTGTTTGATTGTGCTTTTATTTTGCCTACGTGGTTGCTAAACCTGCCTGCATGCCTTAGCAGGCAGCGTCCAATTGCAAGTCCATCCTGTGACGAAACGACGAATGCGTTTTGTTACCAAAACCAGCAGGACGGAGGGGTGAGACCAAAATTGCTGTTCGACATATTTTACCAAAATTAAATTCAGAATTTGAACCCGTACAGTTAGGCTTCGGTGTGAAAGGAGGGTGTGAGGCAGCCGTCCATGCCCTACGCTATTTCCTAACTTACGGACAGCCAGACGTGTTGCTCAAAATTCATGTCAAAAATGCATTTAATTCGGTAAATAGGGATACCCTGCTGACTGAAATAAAACAACATACTTATATATAATTCACTACCAAATTATGTAATTAACTTAGTAGAATTAGTTATTAAAGCGAGCTCATTTTTAGCATTACATCCGAGGATATCTAAAAACTTCAATATATCTCTTCTACATACAAAAACTTGGTAAAAGGTTGGCTTTAAGCTTTTCACCAAAAAATACTTAATAAAAATTTTTCACCTTAACATACATAATTTACATTTCTCATACAATATGATCATATTAAATATTGTCACAAATTGAATTGCGCTTTCATCGTTTCATCAAAAGAAACGACTGGAACAGTTTCACATGAAACTATTCAGCGCATTTCAAATTGAGTTTAGGATTATAAGTTATATTATGTTAGTTTGGGAATTGAAATAGTTTGAGAAGCGTCTTTAATTATACATAGTAATTATATTGCTATTGCTACTACTGGAATGTATTCTTATAATTGCGAGGATATAATACGCTAATAAAGTGCTGAATGTGTATTGATATGTTTTGCTCGAAAGATGAACTTTGAATAAAACATCGAACGAATTCAATGAATATTTGTTACATACAAATATACAGTGTTTACAATATTATTAATCTACATAGTAGTAGTAATAATTTAAAATGAAAAAAAAAAAGAAAATAAAAAAAAAATTTAAAACATTCCCTGTGGCAGGGGGTATCTTTAACGCTGGCAGCATTTGCTCGCTGTATTGCGATACTCATTCGTTGAGCAAGGAAAGCACCAGTTTTTTTCTTATATCATACACATGCTTTCACATCATTTTTGTTTATAAAAGATCATCTTTCAGTTTGCAACGTAATAGTTACAAATAATCGTTAAGTATAAATTTTATTTCTTGTAAATAATATGTTTTATAGAAGGGGTACTGTTCCCTTACGAGTAAAAATTATTCGTATTGCAGTATATTTTACGTCTCTTATTATAGGCGGAGACACGTTGGTCCCATTTACGAGATATTTACTGCGATGTGTGATTATTAGCTGGCTGTTTTGTTGATTTGTTTGTTTATTCGCGTCTGGGGATGCTTTTTATAAAAAGGGTAAGGAAATGAAGAAGTATATAACTGAAGCTCATTTTATACCTTTTCTACTAAAGATATGTAGCGTTTACCAAGTTATTATAATATGTAATATACATTCGCTGTCACACATCTTGTTACTGGATATACTTGTAAGACTGTTGTAATCAAAAAGTTGAAGTACCAAGTGACGATTCTGGCACTTATAGGTACTATATTTAGATTGCTCTAAAAAAATCACTGATATCAAGAACTAATAAAAAATTACATATGTATTTACAATAGCACTATCTCCTATTTAAATATACTTTATCTTTAGACAAATATTACCAAAGATCTTCGTTTCTTAAAAGTAACCGGGATGGTTTTATTTGATTGCCAGACTACCTTTATGCGGTGTTTAAGAAGAAACAAGAAGATTACGTTCGGTACAGTACAAATAAAGTTTATTAAGCGTAATTTCCCTCAAACAAACGGTACCGTTTTCTTAGCAACTACATATTTGGTATGATTAATGCTCAAAAGATACGTCACTCAAGATAAACTCAAGGGAATCGCTTTCATTTACAGACACGCTTTTGCATTTAATGTCGCGATATTTGGGCGAGATCTGGACAAAAATAATAGGTTAATATGTATTTGCGAGGAGTTTAGTGTTTTAGTAGTAACACAAGTGAAAGTTTCGATTGTTGACGATGCAATACTTATTTTGGAATAGTTTAGCGGTGGATGAGTGGTGAAGTTGGGTAGGTTGACTCTTTAGAGAGAATGACAGTGAATTAAAGCAATGTGAGTGCTTTAAATTTTTCCCTTAGCTGGCGTTATCCTACAGGGAAAAAACAACTAGCAAGTCTATAAAGTTACTGATTGAACAGCGAAAAACAGCGGAAGTTGTATGGAAAATCTTACTTGGAAAGTTGTTTTATTAAAAGAGTTCAGGATACCTAAAGCTAGACAGTCTAAAGTGTAGACCTGTGGGAAATCTCAGGACGACAGCTTAATGTAAAACGTATGTTGAATTTTAACATTATGTTTTTGCATATTTTATAAAAACAGACATTTAAAAAATGTAATACTGAAAGCACAACGGAAGTTTTAAGCTGTTCCAGAATAATTTAGCAGTCTGCTTTTACGCAAAACAAAAAAAATATCTAAAAAATTAAAATTTAGGGGTTTGAAATATATATAGTAGCTGATTCTCAGACTTACTGAATATGCATAAAAAATTCATAAGAATCGATCGTGCCGTTTAGGAGGTGTATGGGAACGAACATTGTGATACGACAACTTTATATATTAGATTATTATATATATTGTATTTTATGTCGCAATATTAATATAATAGTGCAATAATGGCCAAGTCCAGCCAATTTAACATGATGTGCGATGACGAAGCTTTTCTATTCATGTTTATAAATAACAATTTTATACATAATAAATTTTAAAAATAATTTTAATCTTGTATGAATTATTTATAAGCTTAAATTCACTAAAATCAGTCTAGTAGTTTGTACATCCGAAGTAACAATACTATTGACACTTTAATACATTGGTATTATACTTTAAAGTAATGTATAAATGTGAAATTAATTTAAATAACATATTAAATTAGACTCCTAATAAATGATGGATCGGACACTACATCAATTATAATTAAAATATACTTTATCATTAAATAGGACTCATTCATCAAACGTTTACGCTCGGCCAAGCGGAGAGAAAAAACAATTTTATCCCAATTTACCTTAAATTATTATGTATTTTAGCGGGAGTACGAATATTTATTATGTCCTATTTTCGCATTAATAAACCGCCCAAGTCCTACAAAACAAATGAGAAGGATTTCCTACACTTTTAGGTAATTAGTTGCTAAAATCATAGACATGTCAACTCTTGGTGGTAAAAATCATTTCTCAAGTGAAGTTATTTATATAATTCTCATGTCACCCTTGTTTTACACACAGGCTGTTTTGACTTGCCACGTATCGAGCAAAGGGTACCTCTGTATGTTACAAAGATTTGACTCGAATTTTGTGAAATATTTGTTAATGTCCTTCATACAATAGTTAAAGTTTTTAACAGCTCAATAGCATCAGTTACCAATAGATATAAGAAACAGAGGTGTATACCTAAACTAAAGATTGGTGACAAAAAAGGTCTGCATGGGGTGGCCTTTATCGTGTGTGTTAAACCGTTAAAACATGTATATATGTATTAATAATTAGGTGAACTTTAATTTCTTAACACATACCTTATAATACAATAGCATACTTGTTAGTTTTCTAAATAGGTTTCTCTTTTAGTGCCTTACCGCCCTCTGGTCTATAAAGAACGTTAATGAAGTTGGCGATTTATAAACAGTAGTGAAATAACAATTTATATATATATACTTAATATTAAATTTCTCATGTAAATAAAAAAAAAAATTTTTGTAATGAGAAATAAAGTTCTTTAAACATTACTTAGCTCTATAGACACTTTATAGTATAGTGATTAGGCTATCTACTGAATTCTTGACTTTCTCGCCGATAGCCTCTTACCATTTTTTCCCCATAGATACATTCATGTTTCATTAGTTTTTTGTCAATATATACTTGCAAATGAAACGGCATCATATTCTTTTAACACCCGAAATTACCTTTATGGGAGACAATAAACACCCGAAATATTATACGTTTTCGTTGAAATTCTCATGTCAAAATTCTAATGTGCGTACTCCTATTTGCCTTTAGTATTTAATAAATCGGTGTAATCTGGCGTTATTGTTATAAGCCTAAATTCTGTTCAAATTTCTACGCGAATAAAAAGGTTAAAATATTTTAATTATACTAAAAACGTATAAAATTTAATTGAAAATGTTTATTTTTTTATCGAAATAATAAAATTTCTTATTTACTATCGTGTCCCTAAAGAGAATTGAAACAAGAACACAGCATGATCGCTGCGTCAAACAAACAAACTAATAAGTTGAAAAATCAAGTAAAATTGGTCCCGCAATTTTAGCGTCAATGTAATAATACGTTCTAGTTAAGACTAAGGATTGGTTGCACGTAAACTAAAATTTCCTTGAAGACGAACGTAAACAATTTGAATGAGTGTTTGACCTGCTAGTTTTGTACGCTGTGGTATAGTTATCTCCATTGAGAAATAAATGGGAAATACTGATCCCGATATACATTCGCGTATAAATAACATACATTCAAAAAGATATTTTGTTTACAATTTATACTTGATATCGCGTGTGCTGGCGCCTTAACTACACTTGCGTGCAATAAATATGGCACGATTACAAATATTTTAATATATACTAAAATATGACTTCGGTATTTGACGTTTGAATTTGCTTTTTACATTTAAAAAGCTTGTACATTTGCGATATAAAGCACTGAAGTGCTATTATAAATGTGTAGTTGAGAATTTGTCCTTCATAAATTTCAATTTTCTGCTGTACACTAGTATCAAAGGTAAATTTTCATCTAGAAATTATTAGTGAAATAACTTAGAATGTTCTACTTCAATGGAAAATCACGGGTGCTTTGTATTCAGCTTAGCGTTAGCCTATAAGTCTATTATAGAAGGCACTAGAGAACACTGTCTTAAAAAGTAAATAAGCCAATGTAAATACCGAGTATGACGGTATATTGTTACAATTAGGTCTAACGGCCATGTGAATATGAGACAATGGCATTGTGTGCGTGGAAGGTGAGATGGTATGCTTTAATGAGAAAAACTTTTTAATTGACGCAGATAAGGTAACAGAAAGAAATTTCTGCAATATTTGTTATCAAAAAGTGTTTACATAGAAAAATTATAAATAAGTAGTAATAACTGTCGTCATATTAACGATAATATCGCGCTCTCAAACGTTTTTATGTTTACTAGTATGTTACTAGAAAATCCCATACCATACAAAACTGCGTACACTTGTATTGCGATTATTTGACAATAATTTATCCCCAATACTAGCTGACCTGGCTAACTTCGTTCCGCCCTGCAACCTTATAATATCGTTGTTTCTTTAATTTAACTTATTTTTGGATTTCATTTATGTTAAGTATTACATTAATACAACTTTTTTGCAAATACAGAAATGTTTTATTGCTTGCCATTGCGAAAGAAGAATGGCAGTTTTACACATTAGGCATCTTCTCTCTAGCGTCAATATGGCGATACTGCATGTTAAGCACTTTCTGATATCCAACATCTTTTGATCAGGATCAAAGCATGGTTATGCATCTCCTCATTCACCTCAAGATCTGGAATTTCTTGAACTGACACGAATTCGACGTAAAATGATGCGTAGTTTTGTCAACAGATGGCACCATATGGTTTTTGCATTCGTAAAATTAATTAATTTATTTATTGTTATTCGATAACCCATCCGATATTTAATTGCTTATTCTGCTATTCGGGACGGAAACAAATCCAACAAATCAAAAACCATGGCAATCGGTCCAGCCGTTCTCGAGTTATAAGAGTTGTAACAAACACGACTTTCTTTTATATATATAGATTATATACTTGTTACATAAACTCTTTGACAGAATTGCTCGCTATAGTCGCCTAAAGTGATATTAATTAATTGAGTGCTGCCCGCGCCGGTGTAAAATGAATTATTAAGTCCCCTTTCATGCGAATATAATTAGGTGACAGAATTTACGTAGAAAGCGGCGCTACGCTAATGCCAATTTATAGGAAGTTTTGTTAAAGTTTCATAATAGTGCGCTACTGTAATGGATGTGTGAAGGTCATCGTAATCTTAATTTAAATTATATTTAATTAAATAGGTGAAGGATTATTGCCTGCCCCATGCCCCATTAAATAGCCCCAAGATGTATATATATTTAATATATATGCTCACATATTTATTTATTACGTGAGCATTTAACACTAGCTCATTCGCCGAAGGAAAAGATCGTGAAAAAATCGGCATGCTTTAGTTGGTGTGTCAGGCACAGAATACATAAATGTAGCAATACCTAGAGGTGTTAGCGCCGCTAATTTTATGTATGCTTTATATTTTTATACATGTTTCATATTGGTTATTTTAAAAAAGAAACCTAGAATGTATGGCATTTTACAAATGCGAGTATAATGTAATTTTTCACCGCGTCAAATCTAAATTTGATCGAAGTATAGAGATTCCAATGGATCAAAATTCTTTCTGCTCTGATTATAGTCCTTGAAGAATGTTAGAATGCGACTTTGAAGTACCTACCTTGACTGACTGGGTCGTAAGAGCTGTGTCATATTTTATTGCTTAAAGGTAAATATCTTCCGAACCAAGATAATATTTGTCTATAGAATCTCCGGATTTTCATTGAATTAACTTATCGTTAATACGCTACTGAGGCGGTAAAAGTTTCTTTTTGTAAATTTTATTTAGTTTACGAAATTTAAGAGTCCATAAAAATGTTTTTATAATCTAATATATAAAATTCTCGTGTCACAATATTCGTTCTCATACTCCTCACATACGGCTCGACCGATTCTTATGAATTTTTCTATGCATATTCAGTAAGTCTAAGAATCGGCTACTTTCAATCCCCTAAGTGATAAGGGGTAATATAATTTTAACTTTTTAGCCATTTTGTTTTTGTTTTTATTTTTTTATGATACAGCATACAAAAATACATACAACCACTAATTTTCACCCTTCTACGATCAACCTCTATTTTTTATTACAGATAGTTATTTTTATGGAACTAAAAAAATTTATCCTAGAAATAATATACATGGCAAAACAACGTTTGACGGGGCAGCTAGTAATAATATATATTTATACTTGGACTGGTTACTAACTTGGAATATATCCAAAAAAAAATTAAAGGTATCGTCGCAAACTGATAAGCTTCTTCTTTGATGTTGATTAAACACCTTTAGATTTATTCCAAATATAATTAATATGTTTTAAGTTAAGCAAATGTCTCACTTTTGATGAATTTTAATAGTATTGAATTGTATAACATTTTTATCTTAAATTTCCGATCTTCAGTGGCTCTTGTTCAAATAACAAGTTTTCTTTAAAAAGGTAGCTTTTCATAGAGTACGTTAAATTGTGAAAATATCAGGTAGCAAAACGTGTATCGTGAGATGTGTATTTTGAAACCTGTAGAGAACACTCACGAAGGAAAAGTGAAGAGAAACTTATAAGGTTTCCACATCTTGTATGTGCTAAAGATTTCTATGAAGAAAAATATATAAAGGCCGTAATTATTGCCGATTTTTTTGTTACATTTATACTTCCATATGTATTTCTGCCACACCCAAGAATCCTAAGTAGTATCAGGATCAGAATTCGAAAAGGCATTAGCGATCTCGGAACTCCTGATCCCTGGAACCCAAAAAGTAAGTTAAATCTAAAAATAACATTTTGGTTATGAATATTGTTAATACTGTATGTTAAAAGTCGGTTTTTGAAGTTATACTTCTTTAGGCGCGTTACGAAAAATTGATGAGAGTGAAATTTTACGATGCGCACGCATCTGAGACACAAAGTTGTCAGTGTGATTATAGCGTGCGCGAGCGAGATGGGAATAAGACAATCTGCAAGTAAAAAGAAATAGAATATGCGTGAAGTTAGCAGCTATGCCAAGAATTTTGAATGACCATAATGACATTTACCTTTTAAACAAATAAAGAGTTTTAATTATTTTTTCAAAGAAATTTAGCAATGCTTTTTCACAAAGACCTATTGTTACTTAGTTAAAAGGTTATGAAACATAATAAAATAAATAAACTTTAAATATAACGTTACGTTAAATATTAATTAATTATATTTAAAAAAATAAAGAAAGCCAAAGTAGTATAACTTCTTACGCGCGCCCTTTTTTAGCTTAACAAATTAAATAAATATTTTAGACAATTCGTGTAATCCTTACAATAACTTATTACTTATTACAATATTATTCTGGTCTTACCCAAATGAATTTCATTTTAACCTTCCCAAACTTCGTTGAGTGTGGCTCTACAACCTTTTTAGGTCTTGGCGTCAGATTTCTGTATCTGTTTCATGATCATTTCTCAATCTAATAGGCAAATAGGTGATAAGCCTCCTGTGCCTGACACACGCCGTCGACTTTTTGGGTCTAAGGTAAGCCGGTTTTCTCACGGTGTTTTCCTTCACCATTTGAGCGAATGTTAAATGCACACATATAAAGCAAGTCTATCGGTGCACAGCAGGGGATCGAACCCACGACATCAGGAATGAGAGTCGCCTGATGTAAAGAGTTAAAATATTACTAAAATAACATTGTATTCACGTATTAACCGTAATTGAGCATAATTGCGAATATACGGTTTATATTTTCAAACGTTTTAATTTGTAACAAAATCCTAGTTATTAGAATCATAATTTTCGTTCATCACTTTCATTCGAACAAAACGTTATAACATAATTTCACTGGTTTTTTTTCAACGTTTAATTTCACTGTGAAGCCCGTAATTGCGACTTGAAGCAGATAATTACTGCGTGGTCTTCACCTTTCCACAGATTAATATTAACAGTTGAATATTGTAATCGTACTTACCCTCACTTTTACACCATCATACAACACAACCAAATTAGGTACCACTTAGATAAACGTATTGAATAGTTTTTATTTGTTTGTTTCCTTTTATAAATTCTTGAACCATTTTGTAGTTAAATGTATTATTACGTATTCCATATTTGGCTATATTTTAAATGTAACTGTTTGTTATCTATATATATAAAAGAAAGTAATGTTTGTTACAACACTTATAACTCGAGAACGGCTGGACCGATGTTAGTTATCTCTTTTTTAGTGGATTCTCCTCAACTCCGAATAGCAGAATAAGTAATAAAATATCGGATAAGTTAAGAAATAAAAAAAATTAATAAATTTTACGAATGCAAACTGCATGTGGTGCCATCTGTTGACAAAATTACGCATATAAAATAAACCTATCACTTTGTTTTTGCGCCGGATAACAAAAAAAAAATGTTGTAGGTATATCAAAAAGTACTTTAACATGCAGTCTCGCAATATTAGCGCTAGATAGAGAAGGCCTAATGTGTAAAACCGTCATTCTTTTTTCGCAATGGCAAGCAATAAAACATTTTTGTATTTGGAAAAAAGTTGTATTAATGTTATTATCTCAAATAAATCCTAAATTAAGTGTAACTAAAGTTAAAACGATATTATTAGAATGTTAAGCGGAACGAAGTTCGCTGAGTCCGCTAGTTGTATATAATTTATGTTAGCTGTAGGTTTACAAAATAAATAAATAAATAGCCTCTGAAGAGGTAGTGCGTGCCCAATTATCATCTACGGTGAATAAAAACATCGAGAAAGCTGTCTTAGATCACCTACTTGTCTTAACTAGAAAATACCAAAGAAACAAATACAATCTGATCTCTTAAAGAGTTTTACCGCCACTTTTTTTACCTTCTGCGCGTATTTGCAATCAGCCCTATGGCTATGAGCGAATCTGTCCCGTTTGAAGAATCTACTCATCTACTTCCGGTCTTCTAGCTCTAGAATATGGTGACTTTTTTTTTTTTTTTTTAATAGAAATGGGGGGCAAACGGGCAGGAGGCTCACCTGATGTTAAGTGATACCGCCGCCCATGGACACTCTCAATGCTAGAGGGCTCGCGAGTGCGTTGCCGGCCTTTTAAGAATAGGTACGCGGTACGTATACTTCAGTGGGCAGCTGGTTCCACATAGTGGTTGTGCGCGGCAAAAACTGCCTTGAAAAACGCTCAGTTGTGGAACGGCGGACGTCGAGGTGATACGGGTGGAATTTCGTATTCTGTCTCGACGTCCGATGATGAAATGTATGTTTTAATCGTCTCACATACTGTTGGATGGGTGAGCAAGATCGTTGGGGTGACAGATTAACCGCTCTTTGTATTTAGCTGCCAGTGTCCAGATTTCCTCTTCGATTCTTCTCAGGTGTTCGTGAACTTCGTCGTTGGTTATCTACCATGGTACCTTTGCAATTGCTCTTAGGATCTTGTTCTGTTTTAGCACCACTATATGATAATGATGCGGTTTAAACACAAATTCAGAGCTGTATAAGTTTTTCATTAATTATTAAAGTCTTAAGCTAGAAACGTTTCTATAGTATTGTTGTTGTAAAATGATTATATATATATTTTTTTTTTCTCTCTGGATTTTATTACGCCATTGAAATTTGTGACTTTCAAATGAAAGCCTAATGTCGCCTTGTTGTAAAAGACAAGTGACCAATATTGCTTAACAACCTTTTTGTACTTTAAAGTGGACAACAAAGTCCAAACTTCATTTTTTACAGCAAATATTCATTTTCACAGTTAGATATCTATCTGTGGATTTCTTTTTGCTGTAAATTGAACCCTGAACCTACCGACCTATTAAGCCAAGAACGTCAGATTTTATTTTTATTTTTTTATTGAGTCATTGGCATTTCTACGTATTTTAAGTCGAATCTAAAATTTATGTTTAGTAAGGAATATAGGATTCGGCTATTTACGAATTCGATATAGGGCAAAAGTCATAGAAATTACTATCACGTCCGTCTTTTTGGAACAGAGAAAATTGAAATCTCTAAAAATATGGCTTGTTCAGAATATCATTAAATAAATGAAATACAGCAGTTCCAGAAAAATATTCGAAATTTTCTAAAGATTAAAAATGTAAACCCTTTTCTATCCGACAGTACAAAGATTTTAGCTGCCAAGCGACGCGTAGGTTTAATCTCAGAAATTGGTCTGTCTACCTCGTTCGCACCCGTGGAAATTCCTATAGCTATCCCGCTCCCGCTTGTCTATTCGAGGACCTATCTCGTTCTTTATTTGGTAATCTCCGTATATTGTCTCTATCCAGATAGAGCTAGGTTTAGTTTTTGGTAAAATAGAAATGATGAGTAGTGCAGACGTTAATTCAACCTGAATTTTCTGGAATCGAGTTAATTAAATGCCTTGGAAATGTTTTCTTTAAAAATGTTTGGGTTGTTTATATATATATATATTTAAAATATTTACGTCCGCCGTTCCACAACTGAGCGTTTTGTTAAGGCAGTTTTTGCCGCGCACAACCACTATGTGGAACCAGCTGCCCACTGAAGTATTTCCGAACCAATTCGACTTAGCGTCCTTCAAGAAAAGAGCGTACCTATTCTTTAAAGGCCGGCAACGCACTCGCGAGCCCTCTGGCATTGAGAGTGTCCATGGGCGGCGGTATCACTTAACATCAGGTGAGCCTCCTGCCCGTTTGCCCCCCGATTCTATAAAAAAAAAAAAAAAAGGTAGCACTCCGGGAGTGCCGGCAGAAGTGAAAACTTCAATATTAACGTTGTGTTTAATTATAAGTATAAAAGTACTATCATTTATGAGGTAGAATACAATGTTTATTTATTGCGCTATCGTACACAAATATGACAATTTATATGTTGTTATTTATAATATTATATCGTTATTAAAAAAAACAAAAAATTATATAAATTATTATTATTATTATTAGTTATTTTTGTTTATTAAAGCCAAGTAAGAGTTTTTCATCTAGTAATTTATAAAGTACTTACTCATTTTCTTTCACTACTTCATCATCACTTTTTTCATTAATAGATTCACTTTGTTCGATTTCCATAATTTAAACAATTCACATTTACGAATACACAACAGTGTATTTACTACACAACAGTCAAGCAATCAGCTGTCACCATCCTTGGATACGCGTGGGACGCTGTACATAAACACACAGTACGGTCATTCGCGCAAGCGCCCTGTGCCGCCTAAAAAAGCCTGAAAAGGCTTGTAGTTTATTGTTTATCAGAATGCCAAATCATAAAATTATTGCTTCAAGACTGATTTGAGAGCGACCGCCGATGCAAAAACCGCTGTGTGAGTTCGAAAAGTGAGTTACAGAAACGCAAGGCAGCACACTCAGGCACGGTAGAAAGAGTGGGAGATACTAGTTCCTCTCCCTTCCCCTCGATCTTACGCTTTTTCGATCAGCATCACGTGACCCTGACGCAAGTTTGAAAGTTTTTACCAATACAAAAAAGTGCTCAGCGCCGCTAAAGAAGTTTTCACTTCAAAAATTCATTTATGATATAAATATCAAAACTTATTAACTTGAAGCTACATTCTTTTTGATAAGAAACACTTCACTTATGGCACTTAAGTGGGTTCAAATATTTACTATTTTTTGAATATTCGTTCAGCTGTTCAGTTCTCAGGATCATATAATCCTCATAAAACCACCGATTTCATAGTTTATCAATAGCCATGTATTATCGTACGTCATAGGTTTTGGCCAAGTCGGCCTGTAAAACGTCCTTCGTTCCAAAATGTCGTAAGTCTTTAATAAATCTAAAAAACATCATTTTTACCGTTACATACACATTTCCAATAGTGCCTTTGACTGGTGTAAATATTTATTCGCGACTGTTGATATTACTCGTTAGTTATAAATGTAAAGTGGAGTCTTTGATCGGGACTATAGCCCGGAGCAAAAAATTTATTAGATACGGTCCTCCTGTGCACTTCTTTGAGCCTTTGCGGTTTCATCTCGTATTATTTAAAAGTATATTTTATACTACACTAAAATTATGTGTGCTTAGGTCTGGCTGTGATTTATTCAATGCTTTTAAACCCCTGAAAACAAAAATATAGTGTCACACATTTTATTACAGCAATAATCCAAATAATTTTGATTAAAATCAAAATAACTTTATTCATATAGATAAACTACTACTTTTACGAACGTCAAAAAAAGAAGTTAATTTAATTGTAAATTTATATTTACTACCAGTTTGCAAATCCAAGGCGTAGAGCGGGCAAGAAGAACTGGCAAGAACTTCTATGAATCAAAACTTGGCGATTAAAAAGAGTGGCGGAGAGTTTATTGCCAGTAATTCTCTTACGTTCTACGCCCTTGATTTGAGAACTGGCAGTATATGTAAAATTGGAAACATTTAATATATATTTATTTTTAGACGTTCATAAGTGTACGTTGATTTACCTTTATGAATAAATGATTTTGGTACATTAAACAATGACTATATTAAATTTCCTATTGTACAATGTAATTTATTAATAATGAGATCCACATGAACTAAACACGTTCTATGGCAATAAAGTGTTGCACAATCGATTTCACAGCTCATAGTGTTAATTCGTTACAAATCTCGTGTTCTAGTTAATTAAAATGTTATGTTGTTGTTATGCGCACGTACCAACATTTATAAATCCAGCTATCATGTACAATAAAATTAAGTGAATCGTAAAATTCACCATAAGGAAATAATATGCGTCAAATAGTATGAGATGTGTTACACGATTTTTGAACTCTACTACATTTAAATTGGGAAAAAGACTAATTAATTTAAACTGTCAATGGAAATTAAATTCGCTTAACGTCTTGACGCTTAACAGCCTTGCGTCGATTTTTCTGCTTTGTCCAACATATTCCTAATCAGGTACGGTAAAGCTCCAATGATGTCCTGGTTGCATTGATCACAACATCATAGTCGCCACTTTTGTTTCCTAAGCCTGAATTATTACTATCACAATCAACATGATATTGGATCGTATGATAATGATACTATTTTTACAATCAGACACTGCTCGTGTTAGCCTGCTGAAACACACATCATAATTGAGGAGATCTCAATAATGACGTGTGTTTCAACTATGTCTTGCTGAGCAAAAAAAAGCGGCTCACTGCGTCTATTAAGAAATACCAAGAAAACAGATGCAGATCAAGATAGAAGGTAGACTAGAGTTTGATAAGTAAATAACTTGGCCCATGCCCCGAATTCACCAATATTCGGGTACATTTTAAGATGAATAAAAAGTTAATTCAGAAATATTATTTCGATCTCATGTGTTGGGCGATAAAACAGTTCAAAAACCTATTAATTGGCGTGTCGTGAATGGTTTTAAGTGTAATGGCGTTTAGCGTAACGAACCGAGTAATTATGTTATTGCTAACTGCGTTATTAGTCGATTGAATCATTATCAATTTATGCTATACTACTGCCTACGGCTTTTCGCAGATACTTTAATAACTCCTAAGAAGAAATTTATCCGTAATTTCTTTTGGATAGTATAGTTCCCGGTTAGTCGAATGTTTTCTACATGTTTTCATCACTCTGCAATGGTGTACCATTCAATAATGTGATAAATGTTAATTTGCTAGGGGTGGGGTTTGTTTTAATTAATTTAAAACATCGTGATTTATATATAAAAATATTAAAATCCACTGCGAATTGAGGTTATATCATTAACATCATGCATGTAATATTATCAGGTTTTTTCAAATTTTTAAGGTGTCCAAAGCCATGCGCCTCCTTAATATTACTTTGGGTACTACATCAAATCATCAAACTAAATCCAAAAAAATTTGGAACTATTTTCTGGTAGAGCCGTGATTCGACAAATTTACCGTACTTTTTTCTGCATAGATACAAAGTTGCAAATTTAATACACATATATTAATAACTACCTAACATACAACATGGGTAGCTAATTTATTTCGCTTTTCTAGTTTGTAAATAACTTCGACCTTACTTACTTACTAGAACCTTGATCAATTTCTTGCAATTTGATAAGAGATCAAACATTTTCGTATTATATAAAAAAAATATACCTAATTAGGAAGTGGCGAAAATACCTTTTTGGGTTCGAATCAGCTAAAACATTAAAATATGTATTATCAACACACAAATATACAGTACTAACCTGTCTTCGTTTTCTTAATCTTCATAGTAATAATAAAAATAAAAAAATGTGCGTGTACTAGTGTACACACGTTAGAAGTGAAACTTCTTTATGACCTTATTTTTCGAAAAATTATCTATACGCAACTTTACAGAAATTGGTTAAATAAAGTTAAATTAGATAAAGTTTAACAAAAGGCTTTTAATATCACAGACTTGAATACAAATAATACAATTATTTCATATTACCTTATTACCACTAAGATTATTACAGAATTTCATTAATTGTAATAGAATTTTTAGTAGGTATCATTGTTATCGTTATTATACATTTTTGTTATTAATGGTTTAGAATCTCTTTGAATCAACCGTGGTAGGGACAGGAAAAAGACGCGCGTAACGGTCAAATGTGACGCGTAACCGAAACATGTGACGCGTAACCGAAAAATGTGACGCGTAACGAAAAAATGTTACACTAAATTTTTTTCCAACCCCGATAAAGAAGTTTCACTTCAATTATAGAAATGGTTAAATAGAAAGTTTAGTCCCAGTGACTGTGTACCTTTAATGTTGGCAGCATTTCTTCGCTGTATAGCGATACTTTTTCGTTGAGCGATGAAGTCACCGGTAGGTACTATCTTCTAGGCGCCAACTTAAATCTTTAAGTAGCGCTTGTGCACTTGAACCACGACCCAAGAGTCTCTTCTCCAAAGGGAACAAAATAAAAGTTTGAGGAAACACTTATATTTGAGCCGTCTATTATTTTCCGCTTATTTTCCGATGGGCGCTTTCCATTATCTTTAGCGATAAAAGTTAAAATTTTTTTTTTTTAATGGACAGAAATGTGTGTTGCACCGACAAAAAAAAGATCATATTTCATTGTATTTTGTTTTTTTATACAATAAAATGCTGACTTGTAAAGTCTAAAACGTTTTATGAAAATTTTTTAGTAAATGTCCTATGAAGTTCACAAGTTTACTAATAATAATAAAACGTGCAGAAAGGTTAGAAATTTTGTGCAAATATAGTATTTTTTTCTCTGAAATCCGGATGTAGTCATTGAAAGTTAAACCTTTGAAAAAAAATTCTGAAACAAAATAAAGTTACGAATTGTGCAAATGCTAATCCCCACGCTATTATTAATTAATGGTATTTCGATTTCAATCGCTCCCTTGCATAAGTCTAAATTAATTTGTATGGTTAACGTCATAGTAATGCGCACGTAAACAGTAATTCATTGTTAGAAGGCGTTACTTTTCACGTTCGCCCCCGCATTATACGCTCGCTTGTCCACCCAACTATCCATATCGCACGAGTATCAATAATCACATATATTAACATAAATAAAGAACATTAATTGAATGATAATTTGGACATTTTGTTTGTAATTTTATGTGTTAATATACGAGGAAGCTTCGTACGTACGTTTAAATGACTCTGGATACAGTTCCGAAAACTTTTTGGCAGCTGGTGATGAGTGAAAACATGAACCTATTAAGAAAAACGCAATATCAGATTTGTATAAAATTGCAATAACTTCTGATTAAGAAGTTTTTGAAATTATACTTCTTTAGGCGCGTTATGAAAAATTTATGAGAGTGAAATTTTACGATGCGCGCGCACCTGTGACACAAAATTGGGAGTGTGATTATTATAGCGTGCGCTAGCGAAATAGGAATAAGACAAGTAAAAAGAATATGCGTGAAGTTTCATATGCCAAGAATTTTGAATGACCATAATGACATCTGTCATTTAAATTTTAAACAAATAAAGGAGTTTTTATTATTTTTTCAAAGAAATTTTGCAATGCTTTTTCACAAAGACTTATTGTTACTTAGTTAAAAGGTTATGAAACATACGTAGTTTTTAAATATTGAATGAATAATATAATAAAATAATAAATGATAATAATTATTAATATTAATTAATAATTGAATAATATACTAAATATTAAATATTATTACATTATTAACGTTAAATAATTGTTATTATTTATTTAATATTTTAAAAAAATAAAGAAAGCCAAGTATACCTTCTTACGCACGTACATAAGTACACGCACCCTTTTTTTTTAATAATATTTTTGATAAATACTTCTTAAAGCTTTGTAAAACTATTATTATTATGCCATAAAGTGTCAAAACGTCAATTTTAAAAAAGTTTTAAACTAATTTTCTTTTTTGTTTGTTTCTCACATAGACATAATACACTTTTGTATCCTTAACAAACCTTTTTATTTGTGCTGTCCGTCTGTTTGCGCTGTTCACTTTGATATATACATGTTCATACTGACACTTTTACTAACGGTTGTAGCTAAACAAAAACATTTGGTTCGATAATACTCCACTTTAAGTTTAGTGACTTTAGAACGTGTTTAAACTTAAAAAAAGTTATAAAAATATAGTTTTTATCTTAAACAATAAATGTTTTATAGTTTCAGTAAAAAATATTTACGAATCCGAATATCCAAAATTCATTAATTCTCTTTATGTTCACAAACGCTCAAATAGAGTTAATTAAGAATTATTCTCTATTTTAATTATAAACGACTTTTAGGTGCTTCTACGTTCATGGTATCCGAATTTCAAAATCTTATATATAAAATTCTCGTGTCACAATGTTAGTCTGCATACTCCTCCGAAACGGCTTGACCGATTCCTCTGAAATTTGGTAAGCATATTGGGTAGGTCTGAGAATCGGCTAACATCTATTTTTCACACCCCTAAATAATAAGGGTTCCACCCCTCAATTTTATATTTTTTAGACAAAATTTTTAATTTCTATTTTTTTATGATACAGCATTAAAAAATACATACAATCCCTAACTTTCACCCCTCTACGATCAACCCCTATTTTTTTATTATAAATGATATATATGGCGAAACGACGTTAGCCGGATCAGCTAGTATAAATATATATATGTAATTAGTCATTACAATAGAGAAATTCGTAGAATTCGTTAATACAATATATTTTCTATTCTACAAGGCTTTTTTTATATATATTGCTTTTGTTTTGAGCGCTGATTTCTTACGTTAGCTTTTTCACAAAATGCACAACATTTTGTTTCATACAAGTCGTGTAATCTAATCCCAAAGATGACGGGCTTTGTCACCCTTGGGACGACGTGTATGTCCCACTTTAAAAGCGTAGCTATATTCTACTTACATAAAAACATATTACATGCAATCGGTATACTACTAATAAATCCGTTTCAACTGAAAACTTATTACACAAACATAGCGATGACTTTGATTTAACCGAGAAAGTAATAATTGAGGTATCATCAAGTCAATTGAAAATTATTCATAAGACCCCACCCACAAGGCTGCATTCATTTCTAGAATTGAAAATAACATTGTTTTTCGCGTCTATTCAAACATCTTAATTTAAATGTAAAATACCAAAGCGCCGTCAAGGGAAAAGTACTTTTTCTTGGCTGGTAGCGCATATCGCTCTTATCCTGGTATACAAGCCTTAAACAGGAATAATGAAAAAGTAAGCGTATCTCGGAGAGTGAAATTCACGGATCGCTTGCATCAAATATTAAAACTACCAAGTGCGAATGTTCAGTAACATTCCTTGTTTTCTAGCATAGGTAAAATGGGTAAAGGGTTATTAAAATAACTGACTTAATGTATGTTAAATATTTTTTACCTAAATTATAGTTTAGTCGCGCTACTGATCTTTTTAATTTTTGAATATTAAAGCAGCCTTTAAACTCATTTTGTGGATGCAACAGTTGAAAGCATGCCATTTCCTCCAAGTTTTCCTTCAACACGTGATTGGGCGAACGCACAATAGGACTGAAAATAACTACTAAACCACTAAGCTAACTGTTGAAACATCTGTGCTTATTCTACTATTAGATAGCTATATGACAGACTATCTATGTCATAGATTGTATGTTGAAAATCATTGCACACAACAATAATGTAACTTTCACTTGTGTCGCAAAATTAGCCCGTTTTCGGCCAGCGCTAAACAAACCGCAAGAATTAGCCGCAAACCTATCTTTTCTTTAGAATCTTTTCGACTTTTCTCGAGTCGTTCAAAAGTTAGACATTTCGGTAACTTTTAGATTTTTGTCATTTTAGCATTAAAATGATGAAACAGCAACGCCGTTCATGCATATTAATTAATGTTCTTTTATCTCCCGTTTCTTTATCAAGTTTGTGTCATTAATAAGGCGTAAAACCGGCGGCCATTAAGCATTATGAATACACTAAAATGGGTTATTTTAACAAAACTTTCGCTTTAAGTGTATGTTAAGTGATACCGCCGCCCATGGACACACACACTGCCAGAAGGCTCGCAAGTGCGTTGCCGGCCTTTTATGAGTTGGTACGCTCTTTAATTGAAAGACCCTAGTTGAATTGGTTCGGAAATACTTCAGTGGGTACTGGGTAGCTTGTTCCACATAGTAGTGGTGCGCGGCAAAAAGTGCCTTAAATAACGCTCAGTTGTGGAACGACGGACGTCGAGGTGATCCGGGTGGAATTTATTTTCTGGCTCGACTTCCGATGATGAAACTCAGATACTGTATAACCGAAAGCGCGCAGTACACTTAAATATATCATAGATCAATAAATTATTGAATATATTCCATTTCAAACTAAACCAATAATCAAATACGTCGACCGAAACAAGAGAAACCTGACAATTATAGCTGATTCAATTTGGATCGGATTTTGGATTTTTTTATCGGATTAACGAAATCCCGTACCGTTAGTGGATTTGTTCAATTACTTTAGCTTCGTTAATTAGTATAGAACTTTATTTAAAATGTTAAAGTATCTATACAATTGAGAGCGCTGGTGCATTGACTATAGTTTTTGGCAAATTCTTTTGTCATGGAATCTCTTTCAGACAAAGAAAAAAAAAACACCTAGAGTCATAAATGTTCAAATGTTATCACAGTGGTGTAATTAGATTGATAAATTAATTACGTATAAGAAGGTACTGTTTTAAGCTGTTTAAAAAAATTAAAAAGTATCACGTAAGACGTTTCCGGTTTAATCCATATTCCAATTTCGGGGGATTTCCGCAGATTAATATTTTCTCATTTTCAACGTTTTGTATTATTATGAGATGAATTTTGCCTCGCATATTGTATTGCAGATAATTTAGGTTAAAATTTCTTTGTATCATATATGTATACGATATAGCATATATATATGCTTGGTTTTAAACTCGATAATTAGTAGTTGCAGATTTTTTTTATATTTAGTAGTAAATTATTTAAAAAGGCCTTATAATGTCACGCTTTGATTGAATAACCATGTGTAAAACAGGGTGCGACAGCTAGTGTTTAATATATATTAACTTCACTTTCGTTCTATGAAATTTTTGTACTTGATTTCGCTGGTCGTGTCCACATGTTTTAGGGACGGCACCGCTTTTTATATTTTTGTATGTTTGTCAATTTATATCATGTGTTTGTCCTTATTTTGTGGTCCAAATAAAATATATATGTAAAATATTAATTACAGAAATACATAGATTATCCTTACTGACTATGCCAATACAATTATGTCGAAAGTGTCGGAGACATCATTCAGTAAGCAACGTCTTTGATAAAGGGGATCTGTGCAACAGACTGGTTCTAGCCCTTGGTATCGCAAACAATCGGCCTTTGCTGTCGTACATATCCCCTTGGTAGGTACAAAGAAACCGAGTTCTTGAAGATCAGTTGGGTTGCTCACCACCCGCAAGACTTTCAGTACGTAGTAGGCCAACTGTAAGTCCCGTCTGGTTTCCAATTTATTATACCCCTTTATCTTATATATAGGTAAAATATTTTTAGTTCCCTGTATTTGTTCTTGCGTATTTTTTTTTCAAAATGTCTGTTTAAGTTTGTGATTTTGGCTAATGTATTGTGTAACTGAATTTCTCATTGATGACCAGCATGGTGCAAAGTCTCACGATTGACGTGTTACATATGTCATTTCGGTGATAGAGTAGCCTATTTCCTTGGAATCTTATGACGTGTTGGGTAATATTTGTCACAACTCAAAAAGAAAATACCAGTAGATTTTATTACACTGGATGTAGAATGAAATAGAAATAGTATCGGTTCGAAACGCATACATTCATTTTATTCTTTCACTAGAAATTTCAGGTGCTTTACAGCAAGCATGAGTGGCGAACACGCTTGCTGTGAAAAATGAAACGTTGATTTTTAATATTTTTTTATTTCTCGGTTTGTTGCAGTCCACCTTGACTTTTTACTCTTATTAAAAATGCATATTTATTAAATTTAATCGCTTGCCCAATTTATTTTCTATAAAGTAATTATTATATTTAAATTGAAAGATAAAAAGTTTCTAAGTGATGTCTTAAAAGGTGCAACCTATCAATCTACATACATTAGGTCCATCCACAAATTTATTTAAAACATATAGATATATAATAGAAACGTCGGCTCGTTACGGAAATGGCCAGCAACTGCTGACTCATCTAAAATCTTAACAAAACTGTAAAGTTGTTGGGCCGACTTCACTGATTGATAGATATATTTTCTTTTCAAACTTATTCATATAAACCACCTTACTAACATACGGTTCTCAAGATTACTGGACATGTAAGATAGTTTTTACTGTAGACATACATGAAAATTATTACAAGGAACAACACACGTTTTTGTAATTGCTATACTTTCCGTCATTGTAATTAAAAATCGTCTAAAACTAATTAATTGTGTAATTGTAAATATACACACAAACAAACAAATTAATTTAATTTTACGACTTAAAAGACATCGCTTGCAAGTTACTTATCACCTAAAAGTGCATTATTATTGGGTTTAATAGGTGCCCCTAATAGGTAACTGTCAATATTAGATGTAGTTATAATCATTGATATACAAAAAACCCTAGATGCACAGTCTCGAATAAAATATATTATTGCAAAATCAACCTTACGCGAATTGATTAAAGTTGTTATTACAACGCAGTGTATACGTACTTAAAGAAATAAAATTTTACGACCGACCGTGGTCGGTAGGACAAGGTATTGAGTGGAGTCGAACATGACTTTTTATTTACAACTATTTAACATAATTTTAAATTTATCCGACTTTTCGGGTGCTTTACAGCGTGCGTGGTCACGGTGACTGAAGACAAAAGGTGTTGATGATAGTTGTAAATTTATATTAATACATAACTTTAATCCAGTTAAAAAGTTTTTCAAAAACTACACACAAAAAAGTTCAAAAGTACATAAATTTATTTATAAAAAAAACACAAATAAATAACATCGACTCCACTTATTAGACGCGAGACTATTTGAAATGAGCGCACAATTTAGAATGTTGCGCTCATTTTTTGAGGACGTTTTTTAGACGTTGAGTGTGCATATTGGGTTTTTTGTATATCAATGGTTATAATGCAATAATTATTTCTAATTTTATGTAGAATCTGTATATATATATATTTAATTGAACCTTCTCACCTGTGTGTATAGCGTTTGGTGAAGTCATCAAGCTCTTACTCGTCTGTTTGTTTGTGAAAAGTTTTCCCGGGCCCTTTCGGCTGAGCACGCATAATGAATATTGATTTTCATTTTTTTTTTGTTTTGGAACTTTCAATCTGTTGTGATTTATTGCGGCCTACCGCATATGCGTTTCAATAAGGTTCCTTGCCTATCGCTAATAGTAATCCTCACTTTATTAGTAATAAGTTTAATTTAAAAATGTGTTCGTTAACCCCATTAATAATCAACATAGCTTGGAATGCTTGATGTTTTGCTCCCTCGACAATTCTTAAAATATGTAAAAACGGCTTACAAGTTTATGATGAAGATCGTAAAATCATCACCAAAAACATCAAGGCAGAAAAAATACCATCCGTATCCGTATATGTCCGTTGTTCCAGAACTGAGCGTCTTTTAAGGCAGTTTAAGGCACAACTATGTGGAACCAGCTGCCCACTAGTATTTCCGAATCAATTCGACTTAAGGTCCATCAAGCGTACCAGTTCTTAAAAGGCAGTTAACGCACTTGCAAGCAAGCCTACTGGCAATGTGAGTGTCCATGGGCATATCACTTAACATATGAGCCTCCTGTCCGTTTGTTCCTTGTTACGTAAAAAAAATATCAAACGATATAAAATAATTTACGAAGCCTTAAATAACCTTTGGCTTAAATAAACTTTTGAATTAAATTCAATCATTTAATCCTCATATCCACTTTTGAAGTGCGATATTTAAGTGAAAAATGATTTCCATAAAACTATATACAAATAACATTGTGTCTATATTTTGACTGTACAAATTTATACAACCTCAAAGGGTTGGCACACCGTTAAATTTATCTCGCGCCCGTAAAGCGGATGTATAAAATGTACGTCAAATTTCGTAGAGTTTTATTGCTTTTGTTCTAACAATTAACCAATTCGACTTAGGGTCCTTCAAGAAAAGAGCGTACCTATTCTTAAAAGGCCGGCAACGCACTCGCGAGCCCTCTGTCATTGATAGTGTCCATCACTTAAGATCAGGTGAGCCTACTGCCCGTTTGCCCCCCGTTCTATAAAAATAAAATAAAAATGGTGCGTGTACTTATGTACGCGCGTAAGAAGTTATACTTCTTTGGCTTTCTTTATTTTTTTTAAATATTAAATAATTCATAATCTATATTAATAATAATAAATATTATATTATATTATTAATTCAATTTAATAACTAGGTATGTTTCATAACCTTTTAACTAAGTATAAATAGGTCTTTGTGAAAAAGCATAGCTAAATTTCTTTGAAAAAATAATTAAAACTGCTTTATTTGTTTAAAAGGTACTACAAGTAGATTGTCTAATTCCCATCTCGCTCGCGCACGCTCGGCGCCCATACTGAATTTTGTGTCACGGTGCGCGCGCATCGTAAAATTTCACTCTCATAAATTTTTCATAACGCGCCTAAAGAAGTATAACTTCAAAAAAAAAAAAATATTTTGCGATACAATTGTTACTTGTCGATATAAATAAAACTACCTTTGTTTATGTAACCCGTAATTTATACATCTTATACTTAGCTGATGCTACGCGTTTGTTGCTTTATTAGTATTTTGTCTCCATAAGCCACGGGATTGGCTGCAGTTACAATTACATTGAGATCCAAAACCTGGCGATTAAAATAAGAAGCAGAGTTTCTTGTCAGCTCTTTCGCCCGCTGTATGTTGTACATGTGCATATGTATGATGGAATCTCATTACAAACATAAATCCTCCACGTAATTCTGTTGATCTTCCAATCTTCTAGTAGAACTGCTCGAAGTGCAACCTCGTTCTAGAAACAAATCGTATGCAATTCAGAAAACTTTAAATAATTTATTTAAAATACCGGCTTCCTGGCAGCCGGGGCTTAGGCTCCTAGTCTTTTAAACTGAATTCTCCAATCCTGTGCGTAACGTTTACAATCAGAACATACAATACGCAGCTTTATATACACTGTTATCATAGCTCTAGTAGATAATGAAGCTCGTTACCACCACTAGTCCAGTCAGTCAAGACAATTAATTCATTATAATTCCAAAAGTTTTCAAATTTTGATGTAAGGTCGGGAGTGGTATTAAAACAAACTATAAAATTTTGCAACCTGCTCTGCGGTCCGGAACATTGTTAAAAATGCAATAAATGATAATTTGCAAGTAAACTAAATAATAATAATTTTTAAATATATTATTTTACATCACGTGTCAAATTTGCAACCATTTTAACTGTACGGAACATTTTTTGTTATTAAAAATTAATGTTTTTCTTTATTAAACTGAAGGAAAACGTTCAAAAAGTTCTGCAAATTTGACAGATATATCGAAAATAAAATAAATAACAAAAAATGTTCCGTACACTTAGGTTGGTTGCAAATTTTATACGTGATATGAAATATTATATCGAAAACTTCCCCAAGTTTGCAGAACTTTTGGAATATTTTTCACGACCATACAGCAAAAATTAATTTAATTGCAATTTTAACAATGTTCCGGACTGCGTACAAGGTTGCAAAATGAGATTTATTGTCGTCCCAATGTACCATTCACTTGACCGAAGTTTGAAAACTTTTGCAATTATTATCAAATTTTCGATTTCGAATGTCTATAATGACTGGTCTACACATGACGTCTATACGAGGCCACAACCTGACACCGACTGCCAAGAGACTGCCATTATATTAATTAGTCCCAGCGCCAAATTGACGTGGCGTTTCTAAGCCCATATTACTTACTATATTGATGTATTGACGTACATTGCTTCCATAAATTTAGGGTATATTGCTATGATCTAATTGGAGTAATGCAAGTCCACGGGGTAGACAATTCTCCGTCTCTTCTCGTTGTACACGCTTGATGGAGATCTGGTAGTCAATTTAAATCTATACTAATAGTATAAAGGGGAAAGATTTGTATGTATGTTTGTAATGAATTGGCTCAAAAAGTACTGGACCTATTTTAAAAATTCTTTCAACATTTGAATGCTACATTATCACTGATTAATATAGGCTATTTTAATTGTAAGAAAAAATTAAGGATATGTATTCTAAACCTTAGTGAAATGTTTTTAAAAATTACCCGTTGATATCATTTTATGTTTATGCCAAAAAAAATAAATAACCACCTCTGCCGCTAGTTTAGAATATTTTTTATTGACTGTAATTATAATAATGTACTTTGTGTGTTTTCAGGTAAGTCTCACAGTTCTAAATAAGTGCGGTAAGGCCCAAAAATTCCATCGGAAATTCCGTAGCTGCGTATAAATTAAGAAGTCGAAAGAATCCTTTAATTGGTACGCTTACTCCTGACAGTGGCATCGAAACTTCAAGAACCGAATTAACTATTGAACTCGGGAAGTTGAATTTATCTGCCAAACTTGAATTAGATAGATTGCCTTATCTTCCAATTATTTTCGGCTTTAACTTTTGAGTATAGGTAGTTGGGGATTTGCTCGATATGTGTTTTTTATTCACATATATCTAATATATAAAATTCTCGTGTCACAGTTCGTTCCCATATTACTCCGAAACGGCTCGATCGATTCTTATGAAATTTAATATTCATATTCAGTAAGTCTGAGAATCGGTTGCTATCTATCTTTCAAACCCCTAAGTGATAAGGGGTGTCCACCACAAATTTTTATTTTTTAGAAAGAAAATTTGTTTTATTTTTTTATGATACAACATACAAAAATAAATACAATTCCTAATTTTCACCCCTCTCCGATCAACCCCTACTCTTTTGTTATTGTAGATAGTTATTTTTATTGAACTAAAAAAATGTTTCCTAGAAATAATAAACACGGTAAAACAAATGTTTGCCGGGTCAGCTAGTATTTTTTTTTTTTTAATATTCATTTTATTTGAATTTCGATCATCGCAGGCTAATTATGTTAGTGCTTCTATATGCCAGTCAATAAATATAAAAAAAAAATTATATATGTAACATATGTTATTTAAGAAGTGTCTTTATTTGTAGAGTAAATTGTTGTTCGATTAATCATGTACCCAACATGATCATTCAATAAAAACTTTAAAAAAATATTGGTTGTTTGTAAAGTAGGTTTACGATCGAGATGTTTACGTGATAACGTCTTATTGGTGATATAAGTTTTTGGGAAGTAAGGAATTAATGAAGATAACAATTTTTTCAAATTTTAAATTACATCTATCGTTTTATTCACACTTTTGATGATAAATTTCGGGTGTAAAATGACAAGTTTACTTATTCGACTATGATATACATTTATCTTCATACATTCACGGAATGACTGGCAGCGCTCGAGATGAGACGGGAGATCGGTCCGTCTCTCTCTCGTTATACCTGCGATCGCGCTCGTGAGGTTTTGGTGTGACACAAGTTTCTGAACATGTCACCCGACTAAAACGATTTTAAAGACGTTATCACGTCATCGCGCTCGTGAGGTTTTGGTGTGACACAAGTTTCTGAACATGTCACCCGACTAAAACGATTTTAAAGACGTTATCACGTCAAAAGTCTTGCACGGTTAACCGGATGCAGAGTTAATGGAAATCAGTTTTCTGAACCGCAAGCTGCTTATATTTCAACTTAAAATCCTGTATATTTCACGACAAAAAATCCATTTCGAATGATAATAGTCTCATAAACCGTCGGCTCCCGATTTTATTAGATTTACACATCTCTTGGAAAAGCTTGAATTATTCCCACTCTGATGGTTTTTCGTCTTACTTTAGGTAATCTGAGGATTACAACACTGCGTTTAGGATCTGATTTTCTAGCTAAGAGCGTATAAACTGTCTTGTCAATAGTTTACTTTTACATAAAAACAAAATATTATCATGAAACAAAAATAGCGTTCTAATACTTAAAAGGCCGGCAACGCACCCGAGATCCCTCTGGCATTGAGTGTCCATGGACGGCGGCCCCCTGTTCTATAAAAAAAACAAAAGATATTAATTAAATACGCGAGTTGGGTCTCTTCCTGTCAACTTCACTAATTAAATCTTTTTTTTATTAATCAATTCGAATAAAATAGTGCAGTGTTAAGTTAACCTACGACGGTTATTTGTCTACTTGAAAATTACAGATAGCACTCGTGTAAACCATAGACAATAATCGAGAGTTTCTTACTACGTAGATTTTTAATACAGTTAAAACCATATCATTAATTAACAGTATAAACATGGCTAGTAAAATTAAATACAGTCTATAAACAACTCAATTCCAAGCACTTGACACAACCCCTGTGTTCAGATTTCATCATTTGAACATGAACGAACTACTGACATAGATCCGGTGTGTGCTAAATTTTAGCAGCTGAATAGCAATTTTAATTATATTTTATTTAAATATTGATCAGCTGTTGACACGGTTCATATGTGTTCCAAATTATAATAGCTGAGGTTGCGCGATACACAAACAGCTCACTAGAAAAATACCATGTATGTGTGAATATGTGTAATTAGTATTTAAGGTATTGTTTTATAACAATAAATCAGATTTGAATATTGCTCTGTCTTGTTCATTTCTCGCTTCCTCTCAAAGTGGCGAAGACTACTTCAAGCCCTTAACTATCGTGGTGAGCTTGCCTGGTAGCTTTGAGATAATCCCACCACCTCGAACCTCTGATCCTACCCGTAGGGCTCCGTCTGTTACCTTAGGTCTCTTGGTGCAGACATCCCGTACTTATTTATATATTCACTACTTATGTGTTAGGGTACGTCTGTAGGGCTTAGGGATCCGTAGGGTTGTTAGGTTCTTACGTCTAACCCTCTCATATATTTAGTCATCTAGTGCAGCTTGCTCACACATAAATTACATATACTATTCAGATACTCCTGGCATTAAATACATATAAATTTTAAACACACTTTACACAGTCCACTAACTAGCAAGCTGTTCACCCTGAATCTTTGTTAAATAAATAATTATCAAGTTGGATCTCTGGACAGTTTACTCAAGTAATCGTGTTGGGAGTGATTAGTACCTGTGAGGGGACCACCTGACCACACAACATCGCTGTGTAATTAACGACTCATTTTTGAACGAAGAGTAAGTCCACTCCTAGGGCTTTTAATACCACTTTAATTTGCTATAAAGTATATATATGTATTAATTTGCTGGATGCAAAAATAAGTCGAATATCGAGATAGAAAAGGTATCTGCAAGTTCGATTTTTGATTTTGATTTAGAAAGTAATATTGTTCATCTTCTCGATAGCTAGTAAGTTTAGGGACAATCAAAAGATATCTTTGTGCATTCAAAACCTAATATTAAATTCAATCACCTCCGAATTTAGTATTAAAGCCGAGCTACGATTGTAAAGACAGGTAGAGGACCTGACCCTTGAATAATAAAAGAATTTGTGAAGGAATGTCGAAGGGTTAACATATTTTCGCATGTGATTATCAAAAATATTACCTTTGTTTATTCTATCTACGCGAGTATATAATGTAATTAAAATAAAATTTATTTTGTTTTACATACTTGCTCAATAAGTATACGATTGCTTAATGTTTTGCAATATAGAAACATATTATTTAGAAATAAGTACATATTATTAAAATTATTGAATCTGTCAATGGAGTATGGAATTAAGGATTTTGTTTGTTTCGCCGGTAATCGAACTCCGGATTTTAACAACGTGTCACGGTAGCGGTCTACACAGTGTTTTCACACAAAGTTAAACATTATAAAATAATACTGTTTATAATCTTATAAATCATATAAAATAATATTTTTCTTTAATTATGCCTGTAGGAACATTAATGAAGTCCCATTTTCTCTTACAAAGTCTCAGGGATGTAAAGAAAATGTTTATCCTGAAATTTTTATCATATTCTCGAAGAGATTCGTTTACCCGGATGTTTTGTACACACATACCCTAATGACCAGCCCTGAGCGGCCATATCTGCTTGACGGGATTAATTTGATTAAATTTGTGATTTTGTTTTAAATAATTAGGAAAAATTATGTTTTAAAAATTGAGTTTGTATTTCACTTGTGATAATTACGTATTGAGTGAAATTTTAATGTAATAATTATAATGTTCTTACAAAATATAATTATTAATGGTTGTGCTATCTATTCCGTATTCGTAAAGACAAAAACAAATGATTATAGGGGAAACCCGGAAAAAGGCTTACAAAATTACAATGTAGGGTGAAATATCACATACAACATATATGGGAAGAACCGTTTTATTAATGGCGGCCGCATTGTGAAACGAATTTTCAAATTGCCATACGAATGTTATTAATGCGATACGATTGATGTGGAAAATTTAATCTTACATCAATAATTTATAAGACCATAACAATATATTGCTTAGTGGTAAATCACATGACGGCATTTGTGGACAATTTATATATAAATACTAGCTGACCCGGACAACGTTTGTTTTGCGTATATTATTTGTAGGAATTTTTTTTTAGGTCCTTAAAAATAACTATCTACATCTAAAAAATAGGGGTTGATCGTAGGGAGGGGAAAATTAGGGGTTGTATGTATTTTTGTATTCTGTATCATAAAAATTTGTGAAGAATAAAAACAATTTTTTGGAGTGGACACCCCTTATCACTCGGGGATTTGATAGTAGCCGATTCTCAGACTTACTGAATATGCATAAAACTTTCATGAGAATCGGTCGAGCCGTTTCGGAGGAGTATGGGAACGAACATTGTGACACGAGAATTTTTAAACGTATAGAGATATAAAGCTTACTGATATAAGTGAGCCTATTTTATGTACTCAATTAACACTTTTAAGACTTTTTACTACTGGAATATGAAAGTTGGGGACAGGACTTTTGTTTTATATATTCCTGATTAAACTCTAGAAATTGGAAATTAATCGTTTTTTATATAAAAGTATTCAATATAAAAGCCCTACTCTCTGATATTATAAGACGGAATTATAGAACAATAGTAAGAAGCCTATTTCTTCGCATCTATTCGGAACGAAGCTTCAATAAAAATATTTATTTTCTTATACCAATTAAATTGTCTACAAAGCTTTCAGTCCCTACCAATCACTATAGATCTTACATTATTGTAATTCTTGAAAAGCTCTTATTTTTCGTTCATACTTATTAGAGCTTTTGCTTGCATCGATTACGCTTTTCCTGGGATAAAAATAGCTAAGAAGCTTTCG
This sequence comes from Pieris melete, assembly GCA_963693345.1. Taxonomy (NCBI): domain Eukaryota; kingdom Metazoa; phylum Arthropoda; class Insecta; order Lepidoptera; family Pieridae; genus Pieris; species Pieris melete. The sequence continues at coordinate 105,502 of CAVNZK010000259.1, forward strand.
AGCGCTACCGAGATCTATTAAGTTAATTAAGTAGGATTTTATTATTAATATCTGATTGCTAGAAAAAATATTCATGACGGTTTCTAGTGATGCTTTGTAGGTAAATGAAATTTTGCAGTAAATGATAGTTTATGATACTGCTGTATGTAATGAGAGTTATAAAATGCGACTATTTTAAAAGGTTATTTCAAAAGGTCCACGCTCTTTTATTAATAAGTTCCCGATATACAATCTCAGTAGGTATGTATTGTAGCAGCAGCGCAGAACGATCGCGGCCAATGATTAGATTATTGGGATTCTTCATATTCTATAGAAATTGGGCTATAAAAAGTAATAATATAAACTCTTTGGTAATACAAACTTCATAGAATTGATATTCTATATTATTCATAATAATAAAAAACACTATGACCTCCAACGAACAAAAATCAATCTTACAATATCCATGTGGCTAATTTCATGTGGTACAAAAACTCAAAATTGAAATTTAATATTAAAATTATGTGGTATGTTGGCGCAGTTCACAGCTAAAGAAGGACAGCTAAAATAACGCTGGCTGGTCATTAATTCTTCCTGTTCACATAACCCTTTCACAGCCCTTCATGACCGTGGGTAACAACAGGATAGCAACAATCATCGCCAAACATCCTACTGAACTCCATGCATATAAAACAGCACTGAGTCCTTCATTATCTCTACTGATATCTACGTATTTAAAATAATTGTGCAACACAGCGTCACAATTTAATGTCCGATTTCTGTTTAAATTAACAAACGTAAGTTTGGCCTTTTAATGGATGGTTATTAAGGTTATCTACTTATACGAATCGAAATGTAAAAAATTGTCAATACATAATATTTTCTGAAACAACGCCATCTATGAATGTAGTATATGATTAGTTCACGTGTCTTAAATTTCAAAATTAATGGTCCAAACTGGCACCGACAACTTAGTTTATTCGTTTTCCGCTAGATGTCTCTATATCAAATTTCTAAACTTACGTAATACGTAGAATGTCCAATAGATGTCGCGACTGTTTCTTTTAACTTCGTTTTAACACAGTAAAACTACTTAATATACAAAACAGTGTTTGTTCGAACACTTATAACTCGAGAACGGTAGGATCGATTTTAATGATTTATAGAATAGCAGAATAACTATTAAAACATTGGTTGGTTGAAGAATAACATACGATTTCCAACATTTAAGGTTCATCCCGTCGATCCGGTAAACTCTCCCCTCATCTAAACATATTTAATTAAAGATAGTGATGAGATAATGGCGTATTTTAGATGTAAAAAATGTAGAATAATGTGAGTAATGAAAGATGATTGATATACCTATTTGGCTGACAAATTTTGTAATGTTGAGAAGCGCAATTTGGTGATAGGGTTTCGGCGTTCAACTATTACGTCACGCAATTTTTGGAGATAATTATTGAGCAACACACCGTAACGTTTTACTATACCCAAGTATATAATTGTGTAAATATTATTATTCAGGCAGAATGCAGATGTTAATGATAATTGTCATCAGACACTATCAGCATGACGTGGCAAACACAAACATGTCATGTATTGAAACGTGTATCGTGTTATGGTGGGTGGCCAGGTAAGCGGTTATTAAAATAAGACGACATTACTGCCCTGCGATTCTGTAACTCACTGTTATTCCGTGAGTCCACTACGCACTAACAGCGCTCCCTTCGTCACTCACGTAATATTTGGAATCTCATGGTATTCTGTTAAGAAATTTTACATTACGTCTTGATAAGTGAAGGGAGTGAACCTAGTGAGTTGTTGTCTATTAATATCGTAACAATTGACTCATTTTATTTATAAAAAGAGTTAATTGTCAAAATTTTCATCATACATAAGCAAAATATTTTTAATAAAACAAAATGGTCGACGTTTGAAAATTGAAATAAAATGAAGAATATTAAAAAAAAGATAAACTGTGAAAATATCTCAAAAATGATTTATCTGATGGAAAATAATAGAATAGCGAGGAAAATTATTAAAACCCATCTGGCAATGGGGCCGCTTAAAGGTAAGTAGTGAGTTTATTTATTAGTCAATCGTAAGTTACGTATTTTGTTTATAACTTCCAATAATAATTAAGAGTTTATATTTCGTATTTACCCGACAACTGACCAGCCGTGGTGTATATGAGCGACAGAAACTTAAAAATATTAATTATGTTTCAGCACGAAACAAGGGATACCTAACATCTGGATATATTGTAAAAAATTTAAGAATATTATCTTAACAAAAAGATAAAAGATGATGTCATGCTAAAAGTGATTCTCTCAGCAAATGGGCTACGGATTCAAAGTAAACAGGATGGATAGGTATCTTAAATTTTCAAAATGTTACTAAAGGTAACCAAGGTTAATACCAATGTTTTCATATAATATTTTGTTGAGTAATTATAAAAAGTGCAAGTGTTGGTACTTTTTAGATGCCATGAAACTACTATTGCAACCTTTTTAAGTGATTCAGAGGTCAAACACACTACAACAATATTACCTATGTTTTTACTAACACTCATAAAAACTGAATTCTATTAAAACTATTTTAGAAATATAACTATCATAGTAAATAAATAGGAATAAGTAGTGTCTAGTAAAACAGTTAACAAAGTTTGTTTGTTTGATGGCAAATTTGAAGTCAAATGTATTAGGTTAAATCGAAGCGACATTGTAAAGAATAATGAAATTGTTGGTTAAAAATGTCAAATAAAAAAATATTTTTAGGTTTCCTAACTTCAAATTCCATTCATGAAATATAAGAAGTATTAATTTTAACTGATCAAGTTGAATTTAATTTAATTGTTCAGATTTCAGAATACAAGTATAAATAATCATGTTAGGTATGTTGCATCAAATATATAAGCTTTCAATTGCTCAAATTCATACCATTTCAAGTGATCAACGTTAACTGTGCACGAAATTACTAAGCTTTGTTACCATAAAACTTTAAATAATATTTGGCTTAGTTATAATATTATCAAACATGTTTTTAAGATACTTTACTTAGAAATACAAAGATATCCCATAAAGTTTTTGTGTGTTTTATGCAAGTTTTTTTACTATTTTCCTTAACTTTACAATAATTAAATTGTTATGCAATATTATTGTGTCAGTACAGTGACCTACCACATCTCCCTATTTACAATTTTAACACATAACTATTGTATTACAGCCATCAGCGGTAGTTGTCAAGAATGAGGAAGAAAATGACCAATTATTGAAATGTTAAGAAGAGATATTAAACCGAGACCACAAATCTATTTTGAATGCAGTTTGGACAACTATGATTTTTATATAATAAATTGTATTACCGTGTTTAAGATAATTGTGTACTTCATAATAATTTTTTTTTTGTATCTAATAATATTGTTATATTAATAAAATGATTAATTAAATCTACCACTTATTTAATGACTGCCTATAGAAAACGTAGTAACCGAGTTAAATACATAACTAAGCCAAAATGAAAAATTTATAAGCCATGTTACTTTATAGGTGAATAAAAGAACAATATACAAATAACTTACACATTTTATTTAATGATTATAGTAAACTTTTAACACAATACAAAATAACTTTCAGTAAAACAAACTTAAGTATAATAAAAACTAATTAAAACCCAGCCTCACATAGAGCTAATCAATAACATCTACTTTATTTTGTAGACAAATATATTAATTTTAATATATTTTCTAATTAGTTTGTAAAAAGTAATAGTTATGAACAATAAATTTAAAAAAGCTTAATAAGTACTTAAACCATCATGTATGTAATGATGGTATTTCATACTTGTGTAAAGCAGAATAATGTTTTTATCCAAAACCTTAATGTTATATCAATATATTTTATAAAAATATAGGAACTGAAATTGTACTGTGTTATCATTTATTATAAATTGAAGGATAAGTAGTAGAAATTCAATAATTTGAAAATGTCTGCACTATTGTCTTTTTATATCCAGGGGCCTTGTCGTATGATACAAATGTAATATTCTTCTTCTTCAAAGGCAGAATGTATTTTTCTATCAGAAATTTTGAACATTTGGTGATCTCTGAAATTATTAGATTTATAATTTTAGTATAGTAGAAAAATACAAATATAGGTATAACAAAATTTACCTATCTTAACTTATTTATCGTTTTCTGTTCGACTTATCTCTGCTGGAGACAAGACATGATCAAGACTGCATCGAAAAATTGGTTCTAGGATCAAAATGATATTTTTAATGCTAAAATAATCAAAATGTTTACCTTAGATCTTCTATTTACTAGACTCTTCGTTCATCTCAGCAGCATATGTTCTAGGTTTAGTCAATACCATATAATTTCTTGAGTATTGGAAAAAAGCGATAGTAACCAACGCCGAGAAACCAATTGGTCGTTTCGTGCCTACATTTTCTTCGCCATTTATAGATATTATATTAAGTATTTTTTAATGGTTTACATCATTTATTTCTTGAAATAGAGGTTTAAACTTTAAAAGTGGAAACGGGCCTTCTGTAACAATAACAAAGTTCAATTTCACGAAGCTTAATGTTTATATATATAATTTTTTTCGTAAAATAATGCTGTATTGATAAATATTATTTTATAAACTTACCCCAAGATACATATAGATTGTCCTATGTAAGAATATTTTCACATAAAACAAGTTTTAACTTCGCTAAAAATGGCTAACTCACTCGTAAATGACGATTTCAGCGAGGGAAGAGCAACTTTTAATTTGACGTACAAAATGAACGTTTAAGTGAGATGAGATGTCAAATGGTATGTATCAGAATACCAAATACCAACAATTTTGGAGCGTAAGTGTAGCAGTGCCAAATTTTAGTTCCAAATGTGAACAATCTCACTTGAGCGGCGCTTTTGTCGCGGTTATTGTTTATCAGAATACCAAATTGTAACATGACACCGAAACGAACGATTTGACAGCAAAAATCAGCGCTGAGGGTGAGTGAAGTGAGTTACAGAATCGCAGGGCTGTTATTCTTAGACATATATTCAGCCATGACAGGCGGTCCGAGACATACTACAGGAAACGGAAACCCATAGATAATATTAAATCATAGATACGTAACATCTCCCTAAGAAAAGAAAACATGGCATGAAGTGGAACATAGTACGTAAGTATACACTTTTTATATTTTTTTATATTGACAAAATTCTTACATACTATTAGACTGACATTTTCAATTTTGACAGTTCTCACATTGACGTCTACTAAATTGACATAACTGTGTTTTGACAGCTACACAAAACAAAATTAGGTTAAAGACAATACATTTACAAACTAACTACTAAGTACAAATTATGAACTTAATCTAGACTAATTACCAAAATCTTCGGGACTTTATGATAGCTCTGCCGAATGAAGAATAAGTTGTGTGGTAAGTACGTGTATTTGGTGTATGTGATGTGTTTGTTTTTGTTTTAGATTCTTGGACAGGATTATTTCTACAAGGGGATTGATAATTCGATAGAGGAGAAGGCGATACATTGGAAGGGGACGTTGGATCAGTATCTAGTGGGACTGACGGAGATGGAAGTGAACTACTACTAGGAGGGGACTCAGAGGGTGAAAGTTTTGGTTGTAGGATGTGTTGGCGATTACGACGAAAAGTACCTTCCGGGGAGACAATAGTAAATGATCTAGGCTGTGGACCTATGTTGAAACAACCTCAGTTTTTGATTGCATTTTTCAAAACACCAATACGTGGGCGTGATCATGTTATTTATTTTTCAAGTTATTTAAGTTTAACTTTTGTTATATATCGATAAATACATATATATATATTTAGTTATATCAATCCGTCAATATCATGCGTGCTATATCGCGAGCACTTTGTTGATACGAAAACCTATGTTGATCCGGGTGGTTTTTGTTGATCCAATATAATATTCTTACAAATGTGGTTCCGACCGGATCAACGATTTACTCCGTTGAAGTTAAGTTAGGAAACGCAACCGAAATGTTGATCCAATATACAAATCCACTCCGATAGTTGTTATTTTGTTGTTTAATTAGTTTGCCAATAAGCTAATATACATCATATAACTTGATTAAACTTAAGAATGTAATAAGGAAAATTGATTTATTGACCATTATTTATTCTTTTTAAATTTATGATGGATACTATTACTTCTTAATCATTACATAGGAATGTATAAATCTTAAGAATCTACTAGTATAGTCACTATTTCAACAAATATTTGAGAATCATGTCAGTTTAAAAATGAAATTCAATGGTATTTATTCTTATATATTTTAAATGTATGAATAAGAAAAACTACTTTAATTATAAAATTATGTTGTAGACAAATATAAGATTTGAAAACATAATAATAATATATTTGTTATCAAAAAGTCTGTACAAATATTAATATATTACAAGTATTACTATCAATACATACTGTATTATATTCTAATTTTATAACATTTAGGTAAAAAATATTGTTTTTGAAATCGAGATAAGTATGTAATATACTTCAATAACATATTTACTAAAAAAAACTGAGCACATGACATAACATACAGAAAACAATTCAATTTGTACATTAAATAGAATTAAAACAGTCTCATAAACAAATATTGATGATTGAATGACTATGAGTATTTCCAACATTTTATCCTGAATTCATATTTGAAATATTTAAAGGTGTCAAAATAATGTAAGCCACAAACAGAGACAGTATAAACACATATTATACAAAACACAAAAATTATTGTTAATTTTACACTGAAGTATTTGAATGTGTTCATTAAAGAATTAGTTAGTGTAAAAAATGCTTAATAAATGAACTATGGTTATTGGGTATACATTACTTGACAATTGACATGCAATCTTTAGTTTATTCTTATCCCTACCACACATGATTCGAACGTTACGTTAACGTTAGTACTACATAGTAGTACAGTAATAAGTTAAATTGAAATAATTGTATTTGTATTCATGTCTATGATAATAAAAGCCTTTTGTTAAACTTTATCTAATTTAACTTTATTTAACCAATTTCTGTAAAGTTGCATATAGTAGATCATTTTTCGAAAAATAAGGTCATAAAGAAGTTTCACTTCTTACGTGTGTACACCTAGTACACGCACATTTTTTTTCGATAAAAGACTTTATTAAAACTCTAATTACAAAGAGTGAAAAACTTAGCAAAAATCTTACTGTTATTTTAAATTATAACTGTGATATAATGGACTCACATTTTTCATCTAAATGTAATAGTAATTTTGCAAGTGAGTTGAAAAATAATTTTAGCGATATTTATATAGAAAAAAGTTTTATAGAGTTTAACCAATTAGACAATAGTGTTTTGAGAAAATGTGTTGAACATGAGATGGGCAACAAAAAAGTTACTGAAGAGCAGATGACACATATTGAGAAACTTTGATGTGGTTCGAGATGGTTGTAAAGGTGTGCATCAAAAGATAAAATATTTGAGTATAATTTGAAAAGGTATGAATGTTTAAAAATTAAAAAAATTAGTAAAAAATTGTTTTAAAATTAGTAATTAATCAGTAGAATGTAGTTTTACTTGTAGTGGTAGTACACACAATAATCATTACGATTGTCCTTGTTTAAATAACAGGAAAATTAATTTATCAATCAACACACTACAATTATATTTAACCTTGTAGCTCTGTATTAATATTCATTTTAGTTATAACTTAGCAAAGAAAAAAAACTATAGATGTAGTAGATCAAAAGAACTTTATTTAGAGAATGTTACATTATAATCGGCAATGCAGAGGTTCAAGAAATTATTTTGAATAGAAATACAAATATTCAATACACCTACACTTTCACATTTTAAATTATGCTACATTGCACCTTTTAATTTACGTCGCGCATTAAACTTCTTCAAGCAATCAACAGTTTCTTGCCTATGCATAACAGAAGCCACACGTTCACGGTGGCAGATCCATGGGTGTTTCAGTGCCTCTGAAGCAGTTATTCTCTTACTAGGGTTAACAGTATACATTTGCATATTTTAATATGTCTTCTAAAATTAGTGAAACTGCTAATGTCTTTCCAACACCAGTTCCTCCATACATAATTAATATTTTATTTTTCATATCACTTTCTAATGTTTTCATAATTTGTGTTGCTGCAGTAGTCTGTCCATACAATCTATTTAATAGATTATGTCTTATTTTTTCAGTGTTGATTCTTTCACAGCATTGGTAATTAATATTTAGATGATAACAAGTTAACGATAATAATAGAAAGAATATTCCTAGAGCATAAAAAACATTGCTTTTGTTTTTCCTTTTAGCATGTGTTACATCTAAATTGACTACTAACTTTTAGAAGTTAGTTTCAGGGCGCTGGATATTAGGGCTAAATGTCATGTTAGTATTATCACATGTATCTTCTATGTCTTGATTATATTTTCATTCTTGATTATAATATTTTCATTATATGAAATCTCCATAGCACTGATTGAGTTAGAACTTAAATCTATGTCCATTGGTTCACAACTAGTATTATTAAATTCCATAATTTTAAAATAAAACAAATGTTTTTTTTAAATTTCAATGTATCAATTCAATTCAATAAATCATACCATTATTATTATCTCTTGACTCTTGCCCAATCACGCCAAATAATTAAACACTGCTTAGTTATAAAAACATAATAAACATGATGTCCTTATTATCATTTATTATAAATAAACTATAGTTTTAAGATATCATAAGTAATTTTTTAAGGATTTAATATTTTAACAATCAATTTAAAATGCAATAACAAATTTCTAATGAGAAAAATTTGCTTTTAAGTTTTAACGTATCGAAATGTCACTTCACAATTTAAAATGTCAAACTTCATCTTATTTTTTTTATTTTATGACCTGGTAACAAAGACCTTTAAGTCATCTTCATCTTATTTAGTTTGGTCAAGGGATAGAAACCGTATAAACTTATAAAGCTATAATTTTGCTCGTATAGTTAAACGAATAATTTCTATGGATATAACAAGACATTCAATACTTCAATAATCTTTTCAAGTCGCCCTTTTTTGCTTGTTTATAAATTTATTTATCACATTCGGTTTTTTTTTCTATAAACAGTTTTAAATACCATGAAATTATCAAATTAGGTGTTTCGTTCGTATACATGTGTTAGATTGATTCATCTGAATTTTATTACATTTTATATAATATCCTAAAACACTATGAAACGACTCGATTGCAAAAATTTTAGGGGTTTTTGACTTAGCTTGGTCATGTTGGTCGTTGGTATACTTGGGTAACATTAAAATTCTCACGGGTTACTGCGGCTAGAGAATCTGTGGCTAAGTGCGTTATTGTCATTGGCTAGTTTGGCCATAAACTCCAAAAAAAAATTGTCATTCTTCATTGCAAACTTCACACTTTTGAGTTTTTAACTTTTTAGTACATACAGAAAATTTAAATAATACTGAGAAACAATATCATTTTAAATACTTCGACGCCTATCCGTAGAGTGATCGATTTGAAATGAGTGAAAATAAAAATGAGGAGTCAAATACCTTAAGTAATAAATTAACACCCCAGAAACAGAACAAAATTCGAAATCCCTTCGACAAAGTGCTTGTGGAAGGGGTTGGGTTTTAAATATCACTTCCCTTTTTTGACGATACTAATTATCTAGGAGTGTCCGGGGGACCTTCATTGGAACACCTCCAAGTGAGTTTTGCTCCGGATACGCGTCTAAATATTTTTATAAAAAATTTAAAGTTTTGTGTAATGTATTAAAATTTGTAAACAATCCGCCATTTTCTACTTTTCTATTGGTTATAAGTGATGTGACGTTCACTTAAAAAAATCGTGTTTTTAATTTATCGATTGTTAATAATCGTTTTATTTATTTATCGATTATTTCCTCATTTTGGAAATTTAAAGTTATAGAATAATCAACATTGAAATTAACCTAATTTCGTGTTGATAGATTATAGGGTTCCGAAATTTTTTGAAATTATCGATACCTACTCGTCTGTATTTTTTAATTAGTACTTGTATTTCATTGTTTGCAACTTTCTATATTATTTAATTTTTACTAGAATAAAGTGTTTACTTTAATATCCAAAATGTACCCAAAACCGAATCAGAGCACCCCACTATCCACGTGGTCTTGTCTGTCTTACCCCTAGAGTGTATATAAATAATCGGAGGCGCGGAGGAAGAGCAGCCCCCACCCGCTGTAACAAAGCACAGGCATTATGAAAGCTGTAGCGGCTGAGGCTGGTCGCCGAAGGCGACCAAAAAGCCGAGGTTGCGGAGGCTTGAATAAAATGCCTGTGCTTTGGTACGCAAGGGTGGAGGGGCTGCATTTCCCGTAGCGCCGGAGCTGTCCACAAAAAAAAATATTATTTAGATTGGTTAGGTTAGAGTTAGTATATGAATATTTGGTCGCCGAAGGCGACCAGGACGCCGAGAAACCGAGGCTTGAATAAACAATTACTATTTAGATCGGAGCTGTCCACAAAAACAAATATTATTTAGATTGGTTAGGTTAGAGTTAGTATATGAATATTTGGTCGCCGAAGGCGACCAGGACGCCGAGAAGCCGAGGCTTGAATAAACAATTACTATTTAGATCGAAGCTGTCCACAAAAATAAATATTATTTAGATTGGTTAGGTTAGAGTTAGTATATGAATATTTGGTCGCCGAAGGCGACCAGGACGCCGAGAAACTGAGGCTTGAATAAACAATTACTATTTAGATCGGAGCTGTCCACAAAAACAAATATTATTTAGATTGGTTAGGTTAGAGTTAGTATATGAATATTTGGTCGCCGAAGGCGACCAGGACGCCGAGAAACTGAGGCTTGAATAAACAATTACTATTTAGATCGGAGCTGTCCACAAAAACAAATATTATTTAGATTGGTTAGGTTAGAGTTAGTATATGAATATTTGGTCGCCGAATTTTCAATTATTTTTAATATTAAAATCGAATACAAAAATCGATTTTCACTTTAAAAAAAATCGATTATTTTTCACATCCCTATTAATTTTATAAACTTAATCGGCCATTTTGAATGTGGTTTATGCTAGACTAGCGGTAATTAGTTTTACAGTGCAGTTTACTTTATAAATCCGTTTCTTTTTTATTTTCACGTGAAAGTGCGGTTCTGGAGCAAAACTCACTTGGAGGTGTTCCAATGAAGGTCCTCCGAGACTCCTAAATAATTAGTATCGTCAAAAAAGTGCGATGGTATTTAAAACTGTTACCTTTTACAAATATAGTGTAAACTTTTAGTATAAGCCATGTAACTTTACTCGATTTAACGACGAACTCCCTAAATCGTCAAATTCATTAGTGCATTGGTTGGTTTTGCTTGTCTTCCATACAATGATACACTCTACATACAACAACTGAGTAAGAAAGTACTTTTTAAGTTGCTAAAACTAGTAAACCTATGCAGCTGGGTACGTGTGTTCTTTTGTCATTTTATTATACTAGTCCGCAATAAACTTGACTGTTGGCACCATGCATACGGACTTTCTAAGAAATTCGTTCTTATGTTTACAAATTGGGATTGCTTGCACATATAGACTGTTGTTGACCATGACTAATATGTAGGAGTCATGGATTATCTGTACGTGTCATATCCTTAGTTGTGTATTGATCAAAAAGTTTTACTGATACATGCACTAGAAATTTGAAAGAACTTGGTTCAACTTCTTTCAAAGCATCAGAAGGATGGCACGGAAAATTCAAGCAATGTCATCATATCAACTATGGTAAAATAAGTGGGTAAATGACTCATGATTGGATTAATAGTTTGGTCAAAACTAGTATGAAATTCTTTGTTATTCAGATTTTTATTCTCTCTATTTAACGACAACTCTATAAGGCCATAAAATCCACAGTCAGACACTGTATAAATTTACAGAACTTATATGCCACCAATAGTGTTTGGAAATTATAAACCACAAAAAAAGTCATTATTAAATATGAAAGTTACTAAAGTTTCATTGCTTGTTATTAGAGAAGTATTCTTGACAAAATACATTGGTTCATCAAGAATATGTTGAATATTTTGCTAAATTATTAAACTGTATCAACTCAACACAGCAGTTTAATGCTGTGGATGTGGCTGGGTTTTAATAATTAATGAGCCTTGAATAATTATTTCATTTTACAAGCACACAAAGCTTTGTTTTCCATTAAATTTAGCTAAGCAAAAACACAAGTAAAGAATTTTATTAATTGATAAAAAACTTATCTTTCCTATTTCCTCTTAATATATACTAACAACACAACTTTAACAAGAAATTGAGTTTAGTTTATTAACTCCATAAGTAAAAAGTTGTATTTAATAATCAAAAATAATGTTTTCTAAATCATTTTAGATTTTTTTCCCAAGAACTAATTGTGCCAAGTCCAATGGAGCCAGCTAAAAAACTGCAATCACTTATTTCCAAAACTTCATCAAGTTCACATGAATGTAGCCCTAACAAGCCACATAGTGAAACTTGTAAGTTACTGTTTATTTCATATGTTGTCATATTTATCGATTGTTTGTTATGATTTAGTAGTAAAAAGCTTTTATAAATTTGTTTATCTGTTTAGAAATTTAAAGTAAAGTAAGAGTGTTAGATGTGCACATAGAAAGTACAACCTTAGTGATGAGATTCACACTCGGAAGCGGTTAGGCCGACACTGCTGCCACAAAAATGATTTTTCAACTAGATCCAGGGGTTTCTGGGATTAACCCATTCAAACAAACACAAGCATAGCAATATTAGTATATAGAATCATGTATTATTATTGTCATTTCAGGTTCAACACAAACCATGTTAACTTTGCCGCCAATATTAACCCCGGAAATTGAAAAGATCTTGCAATCGTTCTGCACATTTTCACAGGTAATTAAAAAGCTTTTAATTTCACACATAAAAACAGTATTATTTTAATTTAAAGTAGAAAATTGTGTTAGAGGCTAATTGAAAATATTATTAAATTAACTTTTTAATTCCTAAGTTTAGAGTCATACAAATTGTTTGTTTTATAAGGATCATTTAAATATACGTCAAATTTACAAAAAGCTTTATTGATTAATATACGTTTATAATAACTCTAATTTCGCTTGGGAGTTTGTTGTAAAAACTAATACAATTTCCATATAAGGAGTGGTTTATATTCTTCTGTTTTAAGGGATTATACCAACTGAGCTCAATAATTTATAAAATGAAATCTTATTCACTGTGTAAATACAGCAAAAAGAAACAAAAAACTTCAGAAAAAACTTTTTTATGAATATAATTGAATTAATGTTAATAAGTAATTAACTTCTAGACTCATTTACTATGAAGTTTGTTTTATTAAGGGTGATGTTTGAGGCACTGTTTTTGTGTTGTATTTGTTACACATACTACACTATTAAACACTTGGTTTTTTTTCACATTTGAAATGTTTTTTCCTTTAAACAACCAATACTAGGCCCTTAGTGTCTTAAGAGAATTATTAGCTGACACGGCAAACATTGTTTTGCCATGTATATAATTTACTAATAAAAAATAGGGGTTGTATGTATTTTTGTATGCTGTATCATAAAAAAATAAAAGCAAAAAAGTAGTTTGAAAGATAGTAGCCGATTCTCAGACTTACTGCATATGCATAAAAAAAATGGTGCGTGTACTTATGTACGCGCGTAAGAAGTTATACTTCTTTGGCTTTCTTTATTTTTTTAAAATATTAAATAATTAATAATAAATATTAAGCGTTAATAATTTAACAATATTTAATATTTAGTATATTATTCAATTATTAATTAATATTAATAATAATTATTATTATATTATTACGTCAATTTAATAACTAGGTATGTTTCATAACCTTTTAACTAAGTATAAATAGGTCTTTGTGAAAAAGCATTGCTAAATTTCTTTAAAAAAATAATTAAAACTGCTTTATTTGTTTAAAAGGTACTACAACTAGATTGTCTTATTCCCATCTCGCTCGCGCACGCTCAGCGCCCATACTGAATTTTGTGTCACGGTGCGCGCGCATCGTAAAATTTCACTCTCATAAATTTTTCATAACGCGCCTAAAGAAGTATAACTTCAAAAAATTCATAAGAATCGGCTGAGCCGTTTCGTAGGAATTTTATATATTAGATATTTTTGTTTTAATTTTCAGGAGGAAGCATTGCTTGACGAATGTGAGAGGACGGAAAGTGGATCGATTCGCGTACATACTGAGTTTACACAGTTTGATTATAGTGATCATCATTATGACTCGGAACAGACTGATGATGAGAGCCAAGATGATAAGAGACCACTCTCAAGTTTTGAAGAACATGTTCCTGTGGAGGTCAGCCCTGATTTGGTGAGTTCCCACTTATTTTAAGTGTAGGGGTTTTGAAGAAAAAGGAGGTCATTAGTTGTATTATTGGAATTGGGTTATATTTGAGTCGAAAATTTCTCGAAAACTTAGTCATTTTTTTAAACCAACTTAGAAAACAGTCCAACTCAAAATTGTGCAGTACTTTTTATATGTAACACAGGCACTACATTTTTCTCATTCGCCCTTTTTTATCTAACGATCTCCGTTTCGCCACCAGATGGCTGCGTTTTATGTAACATTTCGTTTGGTGATCCCGCTTTTCTGTTGAAATTTTTCCTGAATTTTCTTTCCGTGGAAATCGGTTCGTGCGTTCTGGAGTTATAGCGTCAAGAAGGAAAACCCGACTTTTTTGACTAGAACTTTTTAGTAGCTTCATACCTACGTGGATCATTTTGCTTTGCGATCTTTTTGTTCGCTTTAACTTAAGTACGAAATAAAACTAAATGTTTCAATTTTTTATGCTTTTGTAATACGTATTGCCTTGTGGCTATTCCAAAACCATTTACAGTATTATGAAATATTTCACGACTGCCTGTTCCTGATTTTTTAAATCTTCTGTCTAACTATAAATTCTACAAACAGAGAGACTTCATATGAATACATACAGACCCTACAATAATTACGACTAATAAATACTATTATGCAGACTTAATTCTATACTATCTTAGTTAAAATTATAGTTTTCATTTACAGTCGAAATGCAGTATTTTTTTGACATTTGACAATCATACTTGACACTTGACTCTTAGACTACGACTTCTGTATGTCAAAATACAATACATTTTTGACGTTCGGTAGTCAGGTCTTAATCATATTTAAAGGGGCTTCATCTTAATATATATAAATGACGTGTCACGTTGTTTGTCCGCTATGGACTCCTAAATTACTGAACCGATTACAATCAAATTTGCACACCGTGGTCGGTTTGATCCAACTTACAAGATAGCAATATTATTTTATTGCAAAATATTTGTTTATTATTTGATAGTCACAATTCTAACAGATGGCGCTGTGTTGAAAGTACCAACGTTTCACATAAGTTCTCCTACCGTTTCCCTTGAATAGTTTACCACTATGTGATATAACAAAAACCTTTTTCAGAGCAATAACCTCACATTCGGAAGAACATTCGGAACACCATTGCAGACGAAATCCCAGAGGCCGTTCAAGAATAAGATATTGAACATTGGTGATTTTGAACTTTGTGTTAGTCCGATACAATTTGCGACCCCCAAACGGAACGAGAATTCCTTATCATCCCTATCTATATCACCGGTTGAGGCTGGTGATGAAGAGGTCATTTTTTATGCCTTATATAATAAATTATTTTTAAGAAAAAATGATATAGACTTAACTAATGAAAGCTTCAGCTATGACAAAAATCATTAGCTTTTGAAGGATTAACATTAGATGCCCGTTTGTCCCCTCTTCTATATAAAAAAAATACACTAAAGTTAGGTCATAGTCATACGATTAATATATCTATTTATTGTTGTCTCTTACGAATTTTCAACAAATAAATAGTGACCTTTACAGGGCACCCATTTCAAAATAATATAATCAATAATCATGTTTTATTGTCATAACTATTTTAATTCATATTCTGTTATTATGAAAATTAGCATACGAGCAAACAAAAGGGTTTGTTTTGAAACAAAATAAAAATAATAACATTAAATTTAACAGTTTTCTAGAAAAATCACATGTTTCTATCAAATCCGTCACTTTACCGACCGATTAATTTGAAATTTAAAACATTTGGATTTTTTTAAAATGTAGCCATAATATTTAGTCAATGTTGTATCCAAATATTGCTCATTTGGAGCGACAGTGACACAATTGCAAAAAATGCGAAATCGACTTAATTACACCACAACGATCACCATAATAATCTTCGTTAGAAGTGAAAACGTCATATTTATAAGTTCCAAAAAAGTCCGCTAGAGAACGAAAAGACGTTGTTGAAATATTGCATTTTCGCGCGCGAATTCCGAGCGACAACGGCCAAACATTCATTTGCGCGGGGCGTCCCTCATAGTGTGCACGTGTCATGGAGTTACATCGTCTCTAAGGCAAATATGACATTTTTTTTAATTAAACTTAGGAACTACAAGGACACAATTGTACTTATGACAATTTTAAACTTGCAAAAATAATAGTTTTATAGCTATTTATTTATTTTTATTTATTTATTTATTATATAATGATCGTAAATAGAAAGAAGTTGGTGTGGTGGAAACACAAACTGAACACAGTTTTTCTGTCCACCAGGTCGTCGAACTTATTTAAATAATTAACTTATGATGATGCTACAATGACGTATTATACAAATGTGCCGTTGTTTCAGTAAATGGTTAGTGATATTTCAAATAGTTTTATGGCTACAAAGACGTATCGTACAATTACGCAGTTATTCCTTTAAACTTTTAGATTATCTTTTTAGACGTAAATGTAATTACGCCAGTACTATCCTGAAATGAGTACTAATTAAAACAATTATGACTAATTGCAATAATTTATATCAAATATAACTCACAAATATTATTATTATTATTTGTTGTTATACAATTTCAGCCACTAAAATGGGAAGCCGAGCACGTATGTTAGTCAAACTTTGTGAACAGGATTCTGGTAGTATTGAGGACCAATCTTCTTCCAATAGCTTTAATTCTGCCAGTGTAAATGGTAATGTGCATTTATAGTTTTTGTTTAATATTTTTGCACAGTGTCGAGTTCTACTGTTTCATTCCTAAGTTTCAGAGATACATACTGCAGACCAAACAGCATTAACTGTGACGGAAAATATTATATCTTCGCCACCAATCCTAGCTAACGACGAAAATGGTAGTGAAGGCGAAACTAAAGACTTTTCTGCAGATGATAGTGGTGACGAATATAAACCAGAGCAAACTGTAAAACGTGGCCGTATAAATTCAACATCATCTACCTCATCGACGAGCTCCTCGTGTTCTACTTCATCGTCCAGTTCGTCTGATTCTACTTCTAGCTCAAAATCGACATCGAATACTCATGATTCGGTCAGAAATTCCAATTTAATGGATGCCAGCCAAGAAGTAGCGCTACCTGCCGAGACTAGTGTGAAAGGAAAGAAGAGAGTTCGGAATGAATCTGCGTGGATAAAGAATGTACGAAAACGACAACGTCACTCTGGAAAACAATACATATCTAGAACTGGCAAAACTGTCGCAGAAAAGTCTATTAAATTACCATGTACAGAAAAATGTAGACTCAAATGTCGTAATAAAATAACGGAAGGACAAAGACAGGAAATATTTAATTGTTATTGGGGCTTGGGAACGCTGCAAAGGCAGCGTGATTTTTTAAACTCCTGTTTAACAACATTAAAAGTCCCTTACCGTCGAGTAAAAGAAGGAGCTGCCAAAACTAGGAAACAAAATTGTGTTTTTCATTTCACGGTGAATGACGAAAGTAACCGAGTGTGTAATTTTTTTTTTATCAATACTTTGGGGATATCCGAGAGAACATTGCGAATTGTTATTGAAGGTAGAAATAGCTGTAGTACAGGTGTGATCCCAGAAGATAAACGTGGCAAACATGGGCATCATAATCAAACAAACCCGGAAATCTTACAATCTGTTCGCGATCACATTAATTCTGCCATCAGCAACATTTGATATATACTACCGAATTTTCAACACTGAATTTAATTTATCGTTTTTTACACCCAAAAAAGATCAGTGCGATCTCTGCGAGTCTTATAAAAATGCCACTGGAGAAGACCAAATCAAATTAAAAGAATGTTACGAAGAACACCTAAAGCAGAAAACATTAAGTAGGGAAAAGAAAGCGAAGGATATAGAGTTGGTAAAAGAAAATGAAGAAACTGTCGTTGCAATATATGATTTACAGGCAGTTATGCCTGTACCTATTGGTAATAGTTCAGCTTTCTTCTACAAATCGAAATTAAATTGTTTAAATTTTACGGTTTGTATTTTCCCTATTCTATACGTGTGTAACTACCTATATATAAATACTATTATTTTAACTATTTTAACAGATTACAAATATAAAAGATAACATTACTAATTGCTATTTCTGGCACGAGGGACTTTGCAATAGAGGAGCTGTAGAAATTGGTTCTTGTGTATTGAAATTTCTGAAAGAGACTGCCGAACGTCTTCCAAATAGTAATATAATATTCTACTCTGACAACTGCTGTGGTCAGCAGAAAAACAGGTAAGTTCACTGTCATTTTCTAAAAAAATAAAATTTCAAAATATTTCTTTGATCAATTTCTATATTTTGCTCTTTTAGATTCCTGGTTGGCATGTATTATTACGCCGTTGAAACTCTTCCAATAAAATCGATTACCCATAAATATTTGATTCGTGGCCACACACAAAATGAGGGTGACAATGCTCATTCGCTAATCGAAAAGTCAATTAAAAGAGCAAAAAAGTCTGGCCCTATCTACATTCCTTACCAGTATGTTCAACTTATACGAGACTCAAAGAAAACTGGAAATGCTTTTGTAGTTAACGAATTGAACTATGACGATTTTTATGATTTAAAAAAGTTGTTTGAGGATATTACATTAAATGTTAACAAAGATCTGCAAGGTAACCAGATTAAATTATCTGAAATAAAATCTATACGATTTGTAAAAAATAGAGAGACTTATGATTTAAAATATTCTTATGAGGGTGAATGGATATCAGTAAAATCAAAAGCAACCATTAATACGCGTAAAACTCGATCAGATAATAATTTACACATTAGTGAAATACGTCTAAGAGCAGCTTATAATTCTAAACTAACGATTTCTGATCAAAAAAAAACAGGATTTGCGGACTTTGTTACTAAAAAATATTATTCCAAGATGCTATTCTGGATTTTACGAAAGTTTGTTTTAAATATTTTTATCTGTTGTCTATTTTAATATTTCTAAATAATTGTCATTCACAGAAGTCCTTTGAGTACTTCACAACAATTATGGTTTAATAAGTGGTCTAACATTCCATTGATTATAAGGTTTATAATTATATTGAGTAAGTTTAACGTTTAGGAGTAACTTTTTGCAAGTGCAGATTTTAAGAATATAGTGTAAGTGTAGTAAACATCTGTGATTTTTCTATGACATAAAGATAAAAACGGGTAAGACTAATAAAAAATAGCATGTATCCTATGATGTCATTTAGTAGGTACTTATTGAATAGTTCATAATTATTAAACTGTCATTAGGATAAAGCTCTGCGACATTGTACCTTGTTTAATTGCCAATTTTAAGTCAGCATTGACTGTGATTGTAATTTTTAATTGAAATAAAGCTACTTGTATTGATTAATCAAAATTTGTTTCATTTTATATTAAGACAACCAAAGTCATAACTACCAAGAACTTTCATTTCTAGGGTAACAACGACGCAAGTGTAAGTATTAAAATGATTTTTTTTTATTTTCCCTCAGTTATGGAAAGATTATTAAAAAAAAAAAACTATTATTGTGCTTAATGTTCAAACTACAAAAGTAAAATAATAGAGGTAGCTATTAGCTGTAAGAAATATATAAAATCTTCATAAGTGTTACGAAAAAATCTTAATAATGGTGTAGTGTAAAATAATAAATTTGCAATTGTGTCACTGTCGTTCCAAATGAGCGATTATTTATTATGATAAAAAGTGGATTTTTTTCACATCCGACATTGTTCTATGATCATGACGAAATGTAATGTAGAGATAAAGAGATATCTATCTATCTTCTCTATATATAAAATGGTCTTCGTTTGAGGCTCAATCACGCCTAAACCACTGATCATATCGACACGAAATTTTTCCTAGATGGCTATTTATTTATTAAATTCCAACGTTCCTTCATTTTTTTATTGCTGTTTTACTTTTATGAAAATTCACCGCGGAAACATTCGGGGAGGCTTCCTAGAACCTCTAAACGTCAACATCTGTTAAAAACTCGATTTTCGAAATTTTTCAATTTTCTTAGCGGGAAGTTAAAAAGAAGAAGAATAAAAAGCGGGCGCGAAACGGCTAGTGTATATATATATATATATATATATGTACATCTGATTTTATTGCCATGGAAATAATTAATTGTTGGTCAATAATCTGGTGGCTAGGATTTTCCTTGTCGGTGAAACATTTCTGTCGTTCCACAACTGGCGGTGTTTAAGCGGGTGCTAATAGGCCGGCGACACACTTGCGAGTCTTCTTGCAGAGTGATAAATTGTTATTTTTACCTCAAATTAATACAGTACAAAGACCAAACTTAAATTTAATTTTTTCTTTACAGAAGAAACTATTATCACCCGAATGTACATTTTTAGCCCGTTATAATGTACATTTTTGTACCCCGAATAGTGGGAGGAATGCCTCGCTCAAAGAATCCCCGAAATATATGCCAAAGCGAAGTTCCAACCGATCTCATAATATGACACAAGGTAAAATGGCGTTATTCAAATTTTTATTCCAACTCCGGGGAAATAAATACAGTAATACGCTGTAAAGCACGCGAAACGTCGGATAAATTTAAAATTATGTTAAATAGTTGTAAATTTATAATAATACATAACTTCAATCCGGTCAAAAAGTTTTTTCTTTAAATGTGTAAAGGTTATGTCAATCAAAGACAATACTCTTATACACTGTTTTTTATGTTTAAATTTTTGGAATTTGTCAATTGGTCAGGCGCGTTCAAAGTTCTCGGTAAAATCTATGCAGTAGCTTAATATCTGTAAAACTTACTTCCTATACTTTTTATTAACAGGATCGGAAACCAGTACACCAGATGTTAAACAAATGTGGTCAAAAATTCAGTCTTCCACTAAACTAAACAATTTCGACGAAACACCGATAAAGGGGAAACGTCGGACTAATGTCGCGCACGAGATTAGCAAAATTCGCGATTCCACACTAAGCCCGCTGAATATGTCCTTCGAGAACTTTGACATCCCGCTCAGTATGAAGAAAAATATTGATTTTGCGGATCTTAAATTCTTCAATGAAAATCAGTCGAGTTTTAAAAGAATTGACAGTGGGTTCAAGGAGATCTCGAATGTTAACTGGGCTCGGATGGACAGTGGGTTCAAGGAAGAGGAGTTTGATGATCAGAACAAGACCAACCCATGATGTAAGTGCGTAAGTGGGCGGCGATAATTTCTGAAGCACACAACTTTCCCATAGATAATGATGAGTTTTGTTATGGAAATAGATTCCATGAATGTAGTATGTTTACGTTGTGCAACTATTGTGAATTTAAATGGATTGTGAATATTTTTTAAACTTCAAAGTCGTGAACACATTTAGGCCCCTTTTATACGTCCTGCCCTGCGATTCTGTAACTCACTTTTCAAACTTACACAGCGGTTATCTCTAATATCTAATAATCTCCAAAAATTGCCTGACGTAATGCTGGACTCCGTTTTCCGGATCAAGTATATTATATCGATTTAACAAGGCCAAGTTTATATAAAGTTAAAATGAGACTTATGTGTTTAAAATAAGGTACCTATTGGATCGTATCATACAACAATCCTGTCTTCTCGTTATGTCAATTAATTTTGATGACCTTTATACATCTCGTACATAACAAACGTTTTATATCGCGTGTTTTTTTTTTTTTTTATACAAGTCAATTTGCCGAAAAATTTAGACTGTTAAATGTTGCCAGTTAAAATTAATGGTCGACCCTATAAATAAGGAATGGATAATAAAAGCGTTTTTGTTATAAACGATATTCCAGTGAAAGGTTATACATATATCAAAGATTTATGACGGTTTCGTTATTTGACGCGAAAAAATCCAATATTTTTTATTTAACAAATTTTGGTCATATAAAAACTCAACCAACCAAAGCATGTTATTATAAATGCATTTTGTATCATTATCGTATAACGCTTAACGCGATAAGCCAATCATAATGACAATCAGAATATTATTTGTAGATAATTATGTCGATGGGACATTTGTTTAAAAGTCAAACAAATTGTAAAAAGAAATATATAATTATGTAGTTAGACCCGGACCGCCTTATAGGAGAATCATATATATCATAAAATCTTTTTTTTAACAATTCAAAAACTAGGAACACTAATAGAGTTATTTAGTTTAATTTAATAACAAAACAATTGAAACAGTTGTGAAGGTAAAGCTAATTATGGCCTTAAAAATATAAATTTCACACAGGAATACAAATTAAGAAATATCCACGTTATGGTGCTGAAATACGTATGCATTACTGTATAACAAAAATATTCTCCACAATATTACGATTTTTCTCGTGTCTTCAATAATTAAAACTAGCGGAAGACTTTGTCTTGCAAACACGTAATAACAAAAATCATCTACTTAATCAAAACCATTCTCGAATCCACTTGAACACACGATATGATATTAAAATCGTATTAGGAAAAACAAAACGCACAGTGGTAATATATAAAGATATCACATATATCCAGTGTAATAACTATGATGCAAGAGTTATGTAGGTACCGCATCGTAAAATTTATTTTTTAATGACTACAGCAGCCCTAACATCCTATAATTTGATACAATTCTAATAAAAAAAGAATAAAAAATAATATAAATAAGAATAAAATTCGCAGCTCTTCAATAGGACTCAAACGACGCTGGTAATCATACTTGAACCATTTACGCTTGTAGTTTATAAACGAACGCAAATATTCATGCCCGATTATATATAACAATTAGAAATACAGGCGCTCGAAGCCAATTAGTTCAATTAATACATTAAGACTGTATGTTGCCTAGATAGATTTAGGGTAATTTATTATCTAGTATTAAAATTGGCGGTATTATTTTTGATAGCACTGTCTCTTTTTATCATAGAACATCGATTATTTGACAGAAAGAGATGAACGATTATTTGGTAATAATAATCCAAAAAAAATCTATTATTTTGAATCTGATCGAGAAAGATTTGACATTCAGAAGTTATAAAATCGTGTTATTACAGCCACTTGATGATCATTCATGACATCTTCTACAAGGAACACTGTTATTTAGTTTTTTAGACATTTAAAGTGTGTCAGGTAGAGACGGTTCACAAAAGGACAATTTCCAAATGATGGTATAAAAATTTACAACAACAAATGGCTAAATATTTATTGTCCACGAAATATGTAATGAACTAAACTATATATATATTAATTGTCCACCATTAACAATATCATATATATATATCGCAAATTCATCCAAATCATCATGAAACTATCATGTTACAGAAATCTTATAACAATTCATAGTTGCTATGTAAAATACGATATATATAGTTAACATAACATAACATATACTGATTCAAGACAAATATTAAATATTAAAAATAATACTGCCGCAAAAACTACCGTGTAGAGGTGACAAGCGATTTTATCCTGATTAATTATGATCCCAGTTTAAAGACTGTGTTCATGCCTTATAGTACTTAATGAAATATACACACAAACATAAATGCTGGTTCATAAAGCGGCTATAGGAGTTAATTTGTGATATTTCGTTACGATTATTTATACATAATACTCGCTACCTTTGTGTAGCGCAAAGTACATTGAACCTTATTTAGATGGTATTAAAATTTAAAATGCAATGTAGGGAAACTATTAATGTAATTTCTTGCATTGTATTTGATTATTTATAAGTACACACTTAAGTAGATTTTTAGTAATGACTCAAAATACAGCTGCCTCTTTCATTCAGTATGCTATAGACAGTGATGTCTATGGTTTAGTTTTTACGTCCTTCATTGTATTTGAAGGCGTTATCTTAAGTTATTGTCTGTGATAGTAGAAATTTTCTATCTGTTTTTGTAAGGAATAAAAAAATAAAATTATTTATGGTATTTTATTCACTCCTTTTCATGGTTGTGTGCATTGTTAAATAAATAAGGTATTTACTTATCCCTTGTCCTTTCCGTCCCTATTTTTACGACCAGAAGAATTTTTTTATATTATTTATATCCGGATAGATACTTCCTTACATATTTGGTAAACAATCAGGTACGTTAGACAAATTAAAATCATAATAGGTATGTTACATTAGAAAACCGCTGTGGTTTTAATATATGTAACCAGCCGTTAATAGCAGTCTTGATAGGAGCACGACAAATGCATATAAAAGTAGTTTTTTAACATACTTTTTTTGTTGGCTAATGACCTGATAGTCCATTTATTAGCCGCGGTGGCAATAACCCCAACGATCTCTCGTATACGTTGTTTGCTCCCGATGTACAAAGCAGAATAAATGTACGTTAGAAACGTATAAATGTATTGTGTGTATTTTTTAATCTTTATGTTTTGCCATGATGTAGACGATATTTTATTTAAAAAACAAGTGAACGAATATACCCCCTACCTCACCTCTTTGAGTAATAGATGTATTTGCGTTTAAATCTGTACGGTTCCTGGGTCATCGGAGTGCTTTAAATAATAAAGGATTTTATTTTTACTCTATTAACTACTCGCGTACATAAATTGAATTTCAGCGTAATACTGTTAATTGCTATGTAACTGTATGTGTATGTGCCTACGTCTGGCTATTCTCTCGGGTCGTTACTTCCATGATTTAGTTGCAATGAAACGAATGAATGCAATTCTATTGAAGATAGTACCTGCGTCTGGTTTTACTCGGGGCGTAACTACTACTTTAGGTAATCGCCACGCATATAAAACTAAGAAAGTCTGAGTGAGCAAAATGTTCCAGCCTTGGCTCGTACAATATCCTAATAAATAATAATCTTCTATCTTGGTCTTAGATTCATTGCATCACTGCTTCTTCTATAAAAATAAAATTGATAAATCGTTGCTCGTTTCCTTATGAGTTGCCTTCAGGAATATATAGATATTGTCCAGATAGTGTCCAGTCGTGATTTTAGAATTATATTTGGCGTTTAATAAGTTTATTTTAAATATATAGGACGCGGGTTTATAAGTTTAAGGCGATTGATATCTAAGTAAGCTAAGTAGTTGGCCAATTTGAGTTGCGTCCATTATGAATCCTATTTCCTATCATTTTTAGTTTTTAGAGTTGACCGTAAATATGGTATGGCATATCTCGTGTTATACAAAGTTATTTTTCTTCGTTAG
>CAVNZK010000260.1:0-12738 GCA_963693345.1 Pieris melete
GCATGCCTGTTGGCGGGGACTCCACCCTGGGAGTTCGAGGCGGTGGCCTTAAGTGGCTTGTATCGTCTCAAGTGTGAGACGAG
The DNA here is from genome assembly GCA_963693345.1 of Pieris melete. NCBI lineage: Eukaryota > Metazoa > Arthropoda > Insecta > Lepidoptera > Pieridae > Pieris > Pieris melete. Next base: position 84 of record CAVNZK010000260.1, read on the forward strand.
AGCAGGTGGCCGATGGGCCGAATTGGTCGGACCAGCGAGGAGGCAAGCCAGGGAGGACACCTTTAATAGGTGGGCGCATGATCTGGCTATGCCAAGGGCAGGTTTAAGAACAGTGGAGGCGATTCGCCCATTTTTACGGGAATGGGTGAATCGTCCGGGTGGGGCTGTGTCCTTTCGGATGGCGCAGATGCTGTCCGGGCATGGGTGCTTCGGACGGTTTCTGCACAGGGTGGCGGGACGGGAAATCCATCCCATCTGCCACCATTGTGGCGCCCCGGAGGACACGGTGGAGCACACCCTGGCTGAATGTGCCACTTGGTCGAGGCAACGCCACGACCTAGTGTCGGTCATCGGGACGGACCTCTCGCTTCCGAGCGTTGTTGCAGCAATGCTTGGTAGCCAAGAGGCATGGCGAGCGGTAGCTTTCTTCTGTGAGCGCGTTTTGCTGCAGAAAGAGGCTGCTGAGCGTCAGCGGGAGGTGTGTGGCGATGGCCGGAGGGGTTGTGCTCGGCGGCGGCGTGGCGTGGGCGCGAGGGCTGGACGCGAAGAGCGTACGCCCAACAGCGTTCAACTGCACCGTCGTTGAGCCCTTATGCGGACATATTCGCCTGAATTCCCTGGGTTGAATGCCTTGTGCGACCCCCGGGGAATTCAATGCGGTGCCAGATGTCATTCATTCAGAATGGATGTCTGGCACTGCAGGTGATATGGAGGGCCTAGGAGGAATTTTTAGTGGGTCGGGTTTCTCCCCTCTGATTAGCAGAGGATAAGAGATAACCAACCACAGTCCCCACGGTAGCAGCTGCATACGCCCGCAGGCCTGCATTTGGCACATTTTACCTCCTTCATAAAAAAAAAAAAAAAGGTTAGGTTAGGTTAGGTTAGGTTAGGTTAGGTTAGGTTAGGTTAGGTTAGGTTTAGGTTAGAGTTAGGTTGGGTTAGGTTGGGTTAAGGTTAGGTTAGGTTAGGTTAGGTTAGGTTAGGTTAAGGTTAGGTTAGGTTAGGTTGGGGATTGGAGTTGGGTTAAGGGCCTCATGGCCTAGCGGTCTTATTAAGTGGCAGCTAGGTGAGGGGTACCGGGTTCGATTCCCGGTTCGAGGGCAAGTTTTAATTTAATTTAAATTTGTTCTCGGCCTTTGGGAGGGTTGTGCGGTACCGGGCGAGTGCTTAAACCGTACAAGGAGGGCACGGTCGAATTTCTAAGGCAAGCAGTGAGTATGCTACCTAAGAAAGGAGACTGTGTAGGTTTAGAACGTAGCAATACGCTCTAGGCCGAGGGTGGCAATTACAAGTGGTTAAGTAATTGGACATTCCTTTTTAAGGGCCTCATAGCCTAGCGGTCTTATTAAGTGGCAACTAGGTGAGGGGTACCGGGTTCGATTCCCGGTTCGAGGGCAAGTTTTAATTTAATTTAAAAATTTGTTCTCGGCCTTTGGGAGAATTTGTGCGGTACCGGGTGAGGTGCTTAAACCGTACATGGAGGGCACGGTTGAATTTCTAAGGCAAGCAGTGAGTATGCTACCTAAGAAAGGAGACTGTGTAGGTTTAGAACGTAGCAATACGCTCTAGGCCGAGGATGGCAATTACAAGTGGTTAGTAATTCAACATTCCTTTTTAAGGGCCTCATAGCCTAGCGGTCTTATTAAGTGGCAGCTAGGTGAGGGTACCGGGTTCGATTCCCGGTTCGAGGGCAAGTTTTAATTGAATTAAAAATTTCTTCTCGGCCTTTGGGAGGGTTGTGCGGTACCGGGCGAGTGCTTAAATCGTACATGGAGGGCACGGTCGAATTTCTAAAGGCAGAAGCAGTGAGTATGCTGCCTAAGAAGGGAGCTGTGTAGGTTTAGAACATTAACTTAATACGCTCTAGGCCAAAGTTAACCACAAGTGGTTAGTAATTCAACATTCCTTTTAAGGGCCTCATAGCCTAGCGGTCTTATTAAGTGGCAGCTAGGTGAGGGGTACCGGGTTCGATTCCCGGTTCGAGGGTAAATTTATATTTATTCTCGGCCTTTGGGAGGGTTGTGCGGTACCGGGCGAGTGCTTAAACCGTACATGGAGGGCACGGTTGAATTTCTAAAGGCAAGCAGTGAGTATGCTACCTAAGAAAGGAGACTGTGTAGGTTTAGAACGTAGCAATACGCTCTAGGCCGAGGATGGCAATTACAAGTGGTCAGTAATTCAACATCTCTTTAAGGGCCTCATAGCCTAGCGGTCTTATTAAGTGGCAGCTAGGTGAGGGGTACCAGGTTCGATTCCCGGTTCGAGCGCAAGTTTTAATTTAATTTAAATTTGTTTCTCGACTGGGAGAATTGTGCGGTACCGGGCAGGTGCTTAAACCGTACATGGAGGCACGGTCGAATTTCTAAGGCAAGCAGTGAGTATGCTACCTAAGAAAGGGAGACTGTGTGAGTTTAAGGCAATAACTTAATACGCTCTAGGCCGAGGATGGCAATTACAAGTGGTCAGTAATTCAACATTCCTTTTAAAGGGCCTCATAGCCTAGCGGTCTTATTAAGTGGCAGCTAGGTGAGGGGTACCGGGTTCGATTCCCGGTTCGAGGGCAAGTTTTAATTAAATTTAAATTTGTTCTCGGCCTTTGGGAGGGTTGTACGGTACCGGGCGAGTGCTTAAACCGTACATGGAGGGCACGGTTGAATTTCTAAGGCAAGCAGTGAGTATGCTACCTAAGAAAGGAGACTGTGTAGGTTTAGAACGTAGCAATACGCTCTAGGCCGAGGATGGCAATTACAAGTGGTCAGTAATTCAACATTCCTTTTGTGACCGTGGTGGGTGTGAGGTTCCGGGTTCGATTCCCGGTTCGAGGGTAAATTTATATTTATTCTCGGCCTTTGGTAGGGTTGTACGGTACCGGGCGAGTGCTTAAACCGTACATGGAGGGCACGGTTGAATTTCTAAGGCAAGCAGTGAGTATGCTACCTAAGAAAGGAGACTGTGTAGGTTTAGAACGTAGCAATACGCTCTAGGCCGAGGATGGCAATTACAAGTGGTTCAGTAATTCAACATCTCTTTTAAGGGCCTCATAGCCTAGCGGTCTTGTTAAGTGGCAGCTAGGTGAGGGGTACCGGGTTCGATTCCCGGTTCGAGGGCAAGTTTTAATTTAATTTAAATTTGTTCTCGGCCTTTGGGAGGGGTGTGCGGTACCGGGCGAGTGCTTAAACCGTACATGGAGGGCACGGTTGAATTTCTAAGGCAAGCAGTGAGTATGCTACCTAAGAAAGGAGACTGTGTAGGTTTAGAACGTAGCAATACGCTCTAGGCCGAGGATGGCAATTACAAGTGGTTAGTAATTCAACATTCTTTTAAAAGGGCCTCATAGCCTAGCGGTCTTATTAAGTGGCAGCTAGGTGAGGGGTACCGGGTTCGATTCCCGGTTCGAGGGCAAGTTTTAATTTAATTTAAATTTGTTCTCGGCCTTTGGGAGGGTTGTGCGGTACCGGGCGAGTGCTTAAACCGTACATGGAGGGCACGGTCGAATTTCTAAGGCAAGCAGTGAGTATGCTACCTAAGAAAGGAGACTGTGTAGGTTTAGAACGTAGCAATACGCTCTAGGCCGAGGATGGCAATTACAAGTGGTCAGTAATTCAACATCTTTTTTTTTAAAGGGCCTCATAGCCTAGCGGTCTTATTAAGTGGCAGCTAGGTGAGGGGTACCGGGTTCGATTCCCGGTTCGAGGGCAAGTTTTAATTAAATTTAAATTTGTTCTCGGCCTTTGGGAGGGTTGTGCGGTACCGGGCGAGTGCTTAAACCGTACATGGAGGGCACGGTCGAATTTCTAAGGCAAGCAGTGAGTATGCTACCTAAGAAAGGAGACTGTGTAGGTTTAGAACGTAGCAATACGCTCTAGGCCGAGGATGGCAATTACAAGTGGTCAGTAATTCAACATTCGTACGCGTCGAGCTGTCGTAGCGACAACTGTGTTTTCGTTCGCTCCGCGTTTGGAAAATTCCAATGGTGGGTTTTTAGTGGCGGAAAATCCTGTGAGTTGGCATAAAAGATTCAGTAGCAATTACTGCTTCTTTGTATGTTTGTGTGCACTTCGTAGTTATATTCTTAATAACTACAAGGCTAAAGTGAGGGGAAATTGACCCGGAGTTTGTGTTTGTGTTACCTTTTATGTGTCGCGACGACACATAAATTGTATGTGTCTTTATTGTGGGATTACGGTGCAACCGTGAGTGTTACAATTATTTATCTTTGGCCCATTAATTTGGCCAATATAATATAAGTTGCAGCAAGTGAATTGTCGGCCGCCATCTTGTTTGCTAGTTGGGTGCCAAGGTCGGGCAAACTAGTGAAGCGTCGGTCCGCCATCTTGTTGTTTACAAGTTTGGTGCCAAGGTTGGGGTTTTTCCGTGACGCGTTGGACGTCTCTCACACCGAAGTGAGTGGGCGTCCGAAGATTGGACTTCGTCACACCGAAGCGGATTAAGACTTTAAATTTTAGTTTTAATTATTTAGAATTAAGATTTTAGAATTAAGATTTTGGAATTAATATTGTATTTGTGTGGTGTTGCCAGGTCTATATTTATTTATCTATTTATTTATTTATATATTTATTGGGTAGAGGGGTAGAGTTCTGGGCGGAGGTGGAGTCGGGGATAGAGTCGTCGACTCTAATGTTAGTTGGGGGTAGGATCTAGTAGCACCTTGATATGAGGCGAGCTAAAGGGTTGGTGATTTCGTCGTCCTCGGATAGTGACGACGATGTGGATATCGTGGATTGCTCCGGTGAGAGGAAGCGGGCGCATACAAAAAGCCCGGTTGGCAACAACAAGGAAACTTGCTCCCCACCGGCCAAGGGTAAGCCGAAAAAGGCGGCTTCTCATGTGGTTGGGTTGGAGGAGGCGGAGGGAGAGTTGCGGCGTCAGAACGCTCGCTCTCGCCTTGCAGAGAGGTTAGAAGGTGCGGGGAATGTCTCCGATTATGGGGCTCCCGCCAGTGTGGATATCAGGTTAGTGAGGTCATCCGGGGAGGAGGATTTGGACGATGTCATCCTCCTTGGCATTGCTGAGATGAAGGAGCGGACGGCTGTGCGGGTTCGTCGCATTTTCGAAATTGCGACGAAGTCGGGCAACCTCAAGGGTGAGTTTGTCCGCGACCTGAAGGTTGCAGCCAAGGAGGTGGCTGAGATCGTGGAGGATCTCGCGGAGAGATGCCTGGGAGGGGATGAGGGGAGGCGTCTCCAAAGGGACAATGTTCGCCTGAGGGCCCAGGTAAAAGACCTGGGTCTGGAGCTTGCGGCCCTTAGGAGGGAGTTCAATGAGAGCACTGCGCACTTAGCGCAGACAAAGGGACACCCCGTGTCGGTGGAGGGTCCCTCCACTCCAGATGCCCTCCGTCAAATGATGGAGGGGCTTTTGGACGGGGTAAGGGAGAACCTTATGGGGGATGTGATGCGGGCTGTTGGGGGCATGCTAGATGCCAAGCTTGCGGGGATTGGGGACAGGCTCCTCCCTGAGCCTGTGCTGCGTCCTCCGCTGGCGGCATCGGCCCGTGGTTCGGGAGCCCCTGAGCGTTTTGTGGAGAGGGGGGGGCCGGTGGCCCCGAATTTCGCAGGGCCCCTGGGCTCAAGCACCCGTGAGGGTTCGTTGGGGGGTCGGGGCACGGTGGCTCCGAATGTGGTGGGGACCCGGGGCCCCGAAGATTTTGAGGGGAGCAGAGTCCCGGAGGCCCCAGGTCTTTCGGGGCCCCGGGTCTCTGGGGGTCCTAGTGACGGAAGCTGGGCGACCGTCAGCAAAAAGAAGGGAAAGGGAAAGAAGGGTGGTTCTCCCGCTGTGCCGGTCCTTCCCCCTGTGAGTGGGGGAAGTGGCCGTGTTGGCCGGTCAGAGGACCATGGAGTGAGTCGCGGCGCAGGGCCCTCGGCTGGGCGAGTGGCAGTTATAGAGAGGTCTGTCAGGGTGCAGCCTTCGCTCACTCCGCCGAAAACTTCCGCAGTGGTCATCACATTGCGGAGGGAGGCGGTGGAGCGGGGGGTGACGTATGCCGATGTGCTACTCAAGGCAAGAAATGGTATAAACCTGGCTGAGATTGGTATTGCAACTATCAGCATCCGGCTAACGGCAGCGGGAGCTCGGATGCTGGAGGTGCCGGGGGTTGACAGAGAGGAGAAGGCTGATGCCCTGGCGGACAGGCTTCGTGTGGTGCTGTCGGGGGAGGCCTTGGTGGGGAGGCCCGTAAAATGTGCGGACCTCCTTATCCGGGACCTTGACGACAGCGTCACTGAGAGGGATGTGACGGAGGCGGTGGCTGCCATGGGTGGGTGCCCGGCTGAAGCGATCAAGCCGGGTAAGATTCTGAGGCGTGGGATACGGGGCTTGGGGGAGATGTTCCTCATGTGTCCGGTCGCTGCCGCCCAGAAAGTGTGCCAAGGAAAGCTCCTCATTGGGTGGAGCTCCTGTCGGGTTGAAATCCAAGAGGACCGCCCTTTGAGGTGCTACAAGTGCCAGAAGTTGGGTCACGTGCGAGCCACCTGTGACTCAACGATGGACTTGGCGGAGGTGTGCTATCGATGTGGGGTTGCTGGCCACAAGGCCAATGAATGCAGCTCGAAAGAGCTGCTTTGCGCGGTCTGCTCAACGGCTGGGAAGCCAGCAGACCACAAGATGGCGGGAAGGGCCTGCAACCCTCCGAAGGTGACGAAGGGCCTGGGAGCCCAAAGGACTGGGACAGCTGTGGGGAACGCTCCCATGGAGGTTGGTGTGGCACAACCATCATAGCTGCACCAGCCTGTTGGGGGGGATCTGGAGACGCTGTGCCGCGATTCAGGGGGGGTGACTGCACACCCTGGCCGAATGTGCCACTTGGTTGAGGCAGCACTGTCTCGACCTGGTGTCGGTCGTTTGGACGGACCTCTCGCTGCCGAGTGTTGTTGCAGCAATACTAGGTAGCCATGAGGTATGGCGATCGGTTCTTCCGGTTTGCCGGTTCTTCCGGTTTCGTGGGGCCGGTTTGCCGGTTTTCCGGTTTACCGGTTTTCCAGGTTTCATGGGGCCAGTTTACCGGTTTTCCGGTTTTCCGGTTTACCGGTCTTCTGGTTTCGTGGGGCCGGTTTTCCGGTTTTACCGGTTTTCCGGTTTACCGGTTTTTCGGTTTCGTGGGGCCGGTTTACCGGTTTTCCGGTTTTCCGGTTTACCGGTTTTCCAGGTTTCATGGGGCCAGTTTACCGGTTTTCCGGTTTTCCGGTTTACCGGTTTTCCGGTTTACCGGTTTTCTGGTTTCGTGGGGCCGGTTTTCCGGTTTTTACCGGTTTTCCGGTTTACCGGTTTTTCGGTTTCGTGGGGCCGGTTTACCGGTTTTCCGGTTTACCGGTTTTCTGGTTTCGTGGGGCCGGTTTTCCGGTTTTACCGGTTTTCCGGTTTGCCGGTTTTTCGGTTTCGTGGGGCCGGTTTGCCGGTTTTCCGGCTGTCGATCGTCAGCGGGAGGTGCGTTGAATCGACCGGAGGGGTTGTGCTTGGCGACGGCTAGGTGAAGGGTGGGCAGGCGCAGGGTGGGCCCAATATACGCATAGTTGCGTGGGTCCAACTGCGTCCCACTGCGTCGTCGCCAGGCCCTTATGCGGACATACCCGCCTGAGCTTTCTGGGTTGAATGCCTATGCGACCCCCGGGGAGCTCAATGCGGTGCCGGACGGCATTCATTCAGAATGGGTGTAGTCTGGTACCGCAGGCGGTATGGAGGGTTCAGGAGGAATTTTTAGTGGGTCCGGCTTCTCCCCTCTGATTAGCAGAGGGACTTTGAGAACGCCATCCCCACAGTCCCCGCGGTAGCGACTGCATACGCCCGCGGGCCTGCATTTGTGCATTTTAACCTCCTTCATAAAAAAAAAAAAAAAAGGTTAGGTTAGGTTAGGTTAGGTTAGGTTAGGTTAGGTTAGGTTTTTTTTTTTTTTTTTTTTTTTTTTTTTTTTTTTTACCTAATCAGCCTACTCCCCGGGCGAAGTTTATCCCCGGGCCGTGGAAATTCGAGCTAGATTGAAACACGTGATGTTTATATTTTTATTTCAAAATTAGTAAGTTACATATGTTTGTTCAGTGAATGTTTTTATATATTGCATATTTATTTTCTTATTCATTAGATTACACTAAATTATTACATTAAATTACATTATTACATTGTTTATTTATATATTTTAGTTAACAAATTCAATGTGGCAATACGCTGTGTCAGGACGCGCCGCCATGGGAAAGCCTCATCCCTACGGCGTCGATATCAGTCGTGTGTGTTGGCATGCTACAGTCCTCGTTCAGTCTGCGGACACTTTCTATAATTTTGTCACAAAACTCCTCTAAGCATGTCCGAGTGTCGTCGCGGGACACTAGGCGTGGGAGCTCGTTTTCCTTTAAAGAAATTCCAGTTTTTTCCTCCACCTCGTGCCTCGCGACTCCAAACATTGGACAACTAAGCAGACAGTGCAGGGACGTTTGCGGCGTGGTGTTGTCACACGGGCATGACGGGTCGCGCTTTAAATTGAATCTGTGTAAGTAACTGGCAAAAGGGCCGTGGCCCGTCATGACGTGCACTAAGTTTCTCTGTGGTCTGTTTTGTCTGACAAAATTGTATGCCGATTTTATGTCGGGTAGGAACACCTTAGTCACCAGACCCCGCTCACTCTCCGCATACCTCTGCTCCCACTTCTTTATTGTTTCTTGACGTATGGCCCTTTTTATGTAGGATATCGGGCATTTTATGTACGCCGGTTTAGTCTTTAGATTATTTGCTGCGTTTCTTGCCAATTCGTCAGCTCTCTCATTGCCCGCAAGACCACAGTGAGCCTTTATCCAATGTAGTTTTATTTCCTTGTTATTTTTCTTTGCTATCTTGAGGTTTCTTCTTATTTTCGTTATAAGAGGGTGCCATGAGTTGCCATTGACAACCGCCTGAAGTGCTGACCTAGAATCTGAATATATGTCACAGGTTTTGTCGTTTGCGGCATTCATGTCCTTTGTGGCTGCCAGCAAGGCGAACGCCTCCGCTTGGAACACTGTGCAATATGATGAAAGCTTAAATTTCCTAGACTTTACTTCGGCCCCGTTTTTCCACCAGGAAAAAGCGGCACCGACATCTTTATCGCTTTTGCTTCCGTCCGTGAATATTTGCACTTGTCCCCCCGAGCTCGTCGCCAAGTCCTCCTCGTTTGAAATAAGTTTGAATTTTAGCAGTGGCTCCTCGGCGGGATGGTCCATCTTGCAATACTCTGTTTTATTTTCGACCTCGATATCGTCCGAAAGGCCCTCCCAGTGGCCTTTTTTCGCCATGTATAGGGTGGCTACTTCAGTTATACGCAGGTCGAGTGGGAGAGCACCAGAAAGAGCCAGAGCTGCATTCAGAGACACAGTCCTATTCGCCTTTACTATCTTTTGAGTGAAGCCCCTTTGAATTGTATTCAATTTTTTGCGGACACATATTTTTCCGGCTGCCTTGGCCCATGCCGCCGCTGCATAAGTTATAGTGGGTTCCACCACGGCTGTATAAATTGTGGATACTATATCCGGGTGTAGTCCCCAGGTCTGCTTTGCTGCCTTAGCCACCTGTTTGTATAAGTTGGCTGCCTTGACGCAAATCGTTGACACATGTTCATTAAAAGTGAGTTTATCGTCTATTGTCAGGCCAAGAATTTTAATTTTTCTTGCCAGTCCAATTTGGACTCCACTCATTTCCAGCCTTGGGGTGTCATACTTGATTTTATTTGTTATTACCATTGCCTGGGTCTTGCTAGGTCCAAATTTCAGTTTATTATTGTCACCCCATTTCATGGCCAACTCGAGCGCCTTGTTTCCCTTCCTCTGGACTTCCTCTCCACTGTTACCCTCCACTATCACCAGCACATCGTCAGCGAATGCCTGACAATATATATCATTGTCAGACATTTGCCCCAGTATCGGGTCCAGTATAACGTTCCAGAGCAAGGGGCCGCTTATGGATCCCTGCACACAACCCTTTGTAGTCGATTTTTCTACTTCTTCCCCAGCATATCGAAGTTTAACTTTGCGACTCCGGAGATAGTCATCGTACACCCTTCTCAGGTTGACGGGACATCCTTGTTCGGCAAGGCGCATGCGTATTTTGGGCCACCACGCATTATCGAAGGCTCCCTCTATATCCAAGGAGATGATTAATGTTATGAGTTTCTTTTTAAGGTTTTTATGTACTCTGTCCATAAGGGTATAGAGGGCGTCCTCAGTACTTCGCTGCGGGATGAACCCGTACTGTCTCTTTGATAGCTTAGGCACAAGGTGCCACTTCAGTCTCTCGACCAGCATCTTCTCATAGATCTTTCCCATTACGGGGAGGAGGCCAATGGGTCGGTAAGCTTTTGGTTCTGTGTATTTCGGTCTTCCCGGTTTCCTCAGAATCACGACCGTCGCCTCCTTCCACTGTTTTGGGAAGGATCCAGTCTCTAGGGCTTTATTTACAATGGTTCGGTAAATTCCAGGTTGACTCATAATGGCTCTGTGGCAAATGTCCGCTGTCAGACCGTCCCCACCCGGTGCCTTTTTGGGATTGAAACTATTTACGGCTCTCTCTAGCTCAAAGTTTGTAAATGGTGGGTCATGAATATCACTATTTCTCGATCCATCATTCGCTCCCTCTGCGTCTGCTCGTACCCGTTTCTGTTCTTCGGTATCCTCACTTGGTTCATCCGGGGGGTAGAATGTCTCAGCCAGAAGCATAGCAGATTCTCTAGAGTCGCAGTATTTACCATTTGCGATAAGAGGAATATCCTCCACTCTTTTTGTCGTGTGGTTCACAACTCTGTATATCCCTTGCCACATTCCCTCTTTTTCCTGCCTAGTACAGAAGTTACGCCAGCTCTCTGTTTTCGCTTCCATGATCATTTTTTCGTATTCTTCTTTTTCTTTCAGATATTCTTGCACTACTTTATTTCTGCGAACTTGTGCTGCGCATCTAATGCGCCTTTTCCGGTTAGGTTAGGTTAGGTTAGGTTAGGTTAGGTTAGGTTAGGTTAGGTTAGGTTAGGTTAGGTTAGGTTAGGTTAGGTTAGGTTAGGTTAGGTTAGGTTAGGTTAGGTTTTTTTTTTTTTTTTTTTTTTTTTTTTTTTTTTTTTTTTTTTTTTTTTTTTTTGCACCTAATAGGCCTACCTTCCCCGGCTACTTTATCGCACAGGGTCGTTGTCTAAGCTACACTTCCATCATTTCTATCATCCTTCCTCATAATAATAGACAACAACTTTAATTTTTATTAGGTTTTACACGGGTAATATTACAGTCTTTTTTACTTATTAGCCTACTTAACATTGTTTCCTTTATTTTAGTTACACATTCCCATCCAGAGACGTGGCCCGCGAGGCGGGCGGCTTTGACTTCTCCGTGAGTATTTTCATAATACTCATTGGCAAGTGGGCGCCGGCCGCCTCGCGGTCCCCGCCCTGGCTTTACTCCCATTGAACTTTGCGGTGCGTTTAGTTATTTTAAGGCAGAAATCCTCCAGATGCGATCTGTTACAGGCTAGCATGTCAGTTAGTCCCTGAAGACTAAGCGACATGCCTGTCATCTGTTCCAGGTCGCACCTGGAGGAGGGGTTAGGTTAGGTTAGGTTAGGTTAGGTTAGGTTAGGTTAGGTTAGGTTAGGTTAGGTTAGGTTAGGTTAGGTTAGGTTAGGTTAGGTTAGGTTAGGTAAGGTTAGGTTAGGTTAGGTTAGGTTAGGTTAGGTTAGGTTAGGTTAGGTTAGGTTAGTTTAGGTTAGGTTAGGTTAGGTTAGGTTAGGTTAGGTTAGGTTAGGTTAGGTTAGGTTAGGTTAGGTTAGGTTAGGTTAGGTTAGGTTAGGTTAGGTTAGGTTAGGTTAGGTTAGGTTGTGACCGTGGTGGGTGTGAGGTTCCGGGTTCGATTCCCGGTTCGAGGGTAAATTTATATTTATTCTCGGCCTTTGGTAGGGTTGTACGGTACCGGGCGAGTGCTTAAACCGTACATGGCGGGCACGGTTGAGTTTCTATAGTGTGCAGTGGGCACCCAACTATATTGAGATTCCTGTGTAGGCTTAGAACGTAGCAATACGCTCTAGGCCGAGGGTGGCAATTACAAGTGGTTAAGTAATTGGACATTCCTTTTAAGGGCCTCATAGCCAAGCGGCTTTGTATGTGACCGTGGTGGGTGTGAGGTTCCGGGTTCGATTCCCGGTCCGAGTGTAAATTTATATTTATTCTCGGCCTTTGGTAGGGCTGTACGGTGCCGGGCGAGTGCTTAAACCGTACATAGTGGGCACAGTTGAGATTCTATAGTGTGCAGTGGGCACCCAACTATATCGATACTCCTGTGTAGGCTTAGAACGTAGCAATACGCTCTAGGCCGAGGGTGGCAATTACAAGTGGTTAAGTAATTGGACATTCCTTTTTAAAGGGCCTCATAGCCAAACGGCTTTGTATGTGACCGTGGTGGGTGTGAGGTTCCGGGTTCGATTCCCGGTCCGAGTGTAAATTTATATTTATTCTCGGCCTTTGGTAGGGCTGTACGGTGCCGGGCGAGTGCTTAAACCGTACATAGTGGGCACAGTTGAGATTCTATAGTGTGCAGTGGGCACCCAACTATATCGATACTCCTGTGTAGGCTTAGAACGTAGCAATACGCTCTAGGCCGAGGGTGGCAATTACAAGTGGTTAAGTAATTGGACATTCCTTTTT
>CAVNZK010000261.1:0-284585 GCA_963693345.1 Pieris melete
GGTTAGAGATAAACGTTTTTATCGACGTAGAATGATAGCTTAGGAAACAGTTCACCCAATAAACTACAGATGGCAATGAAATATGATTAGTTCTCTGTAAAAAAAATTCCAAACTCAAGTGACTCGTTCTTGTGAATTTTGTGAACAAGTGTTTCGGAGTTTCAGCAATTATGTCGTAAGTACTTTAGTTTTATATTATATTTCTTTAATTATCATACATCAAAATAAACTTGAATATTTGTACTTTACGGTTATGATAATGTTATATAGTTTTAAATGCTAAATTGAGTTTAATTTCAACTTTAAAATATTTTTGTCAAGGGCAAAATGGCTTCTTAGAAGTTGTTGGCTGATTTTGATGATTTGTTTACGTCTGTTTAGTGAATTAATAGTTAAAAATGAATGTACAGTCCTTCATAAGCATATTCATGCCTTTTCCAAATAGAAATACATTAAGATGATTTAAGATTCCCAAATAATATTGAGGTGTTCCACAGGTTTATCGTTATGGACAGTGCGGTATCCACGGACGTTAGAGCAAATGTCATAAATAAGGGTTTGTACAAACGAAAAAATATGTTTGCAAATTTTTGTTACGCATGGTGTAATGTGTTTATTTATGTCTATGATTATGATATTGGAAAATAATTGCACTTTTGATGCACTTCAATTTCCTTAGTGAAGTGCATTATAATGCTATTTTGCATTAATTTAATTGACATACGAACATTCATTTGCTAATAACTTATGCTAATTCTAATCAATCCTATACTGGTGGATGTTAGTTTAGGTGCTGCAGTAGTGGCCGTGGCAGTCGTGGAGACCGTGGGGGACGTGGAAACAGTGGAGAAACGGTGGATTATCATTTACAACTCGAAATCTTATCAAAAATGTCTCATTAAAATTTACGACACTGTTATTCTGTTTTTCATTTAAAAAGATACGATTGAAACAAATCGAACATACCCTATTTTTTAGTTAGTTAAAAAACTATATGGTGTGTGGGAGACCTTAGATAGGCGGCCATCTTGGCACAAAAAAGTCATAGCGCGCGACTCAAGAGGCTATGGTAAAATTACGAGAAGTGGTTGTTTTGTTTTAATTTATTAGCTTACTCAATGTTGATTAAATATAAACATCTTGGCATCTTTTGAAAGGATAATAAGTCTAGTTTTTTGTAAAATTATTCTTATTTCGAAATCGTTTATATTTTTTGCGTAAGGCCTATATTTTTTGCGTAAGGCCTATATCTATAAAAAATTTAAGCCTTTTTAAGTACTAATTTATTAACATTATCCAATTATTAAAAAATGTGTTTTAATTTATATACTTCAACCTATTCTGTAGTATTTTTTTCATAGTTGTAGTTATTATATTTCAACAGATATAATGGTTTTTGTTGCGATGTAGCGGGCGCGGTGCGCGCGGGTCTAAGCCGCGCGAGTAGCTGTACGGTTGACGTGAAAACAGTTGCGCGGGCAGTACGTGAGAGTGGCTAAAGTAAAACTGGATTGATGAAATAAAAAGAAAAGCTGGTGAAAACTGGACCACCAACGCAAAAGACAGACATATGTGGAGCAAAATGGAGGAGGCATTTACCCGTAGAGGGGTCCATAACGATTTAATGATAGTTTATAATGAATTTTAAAAATTAATTTTGTTTTTGATTCTTATTAATTTATTTATCATTTCAAACTTATATACATTGAAATTATTAATTATGATTGGAATATAATTTAAAGATTATAAATAATAATATTGTATGTTTTAATGCATGCACATATAATGTAATAATTAATCATATGATATACTTGTTTAATATGTTATTCATTATGGAAATAAAGAGGCTATAATAATAATAATTTTCTTTACAGCTTAACCTCACAAAATTGCTAAATTGAGACTATATGAATAAATGTTTATAACCAATTGAACATTGCCTGAAGACATCTTTTTCTATCTTGATGGAGTCATCCTAACTTAATAAATACTATTATTATAATATTTTTAAATGGCTTATAATTTACACATTATAATTTTAAAAATACCTATTTTTTAAACAACAAAAAGCAGAGGAAAATTCATGAACATAGTGAGGAAAAATTTTATTATAATAAATATCTACTAGTAATATGGCATTCTTATTTATTGTAAAATATGATATTATATTTGGGGTTTATGTTTTTGTTAGATACGCATAAATAATTAATTGAATATTATTGAATAATGTGCAATTATTTGTAGGTACACTGAAATCTTCAATGAATCAAAGTCAATAATCTATAGTAAATTATGAACTCAATATCTACGAAGTCGGTAGTCGGAAGGGCATTGCCGTCTTGTTTCTCATCTCCGTCTATATTTTAATAATTTATTTATAATCACACTCTAAACTCAAAATACTCCAAAATATCGGAAATATAAAAAATATTTTTTTTTTCTATATTAGCCATAGTAGATAAATCTCATTATTTTTTACATTTTTCTTAATTAATATTTATTAAAATTTATTTTCTGTTTTTTAGTTTATTTTTCTATATAAAGCGTGTGTTCTAGTTTTTTTAAACTATTATTTATTTATTTTTTCGGATTATTGCATTGTCATCGATCTTTGACAGGTGCGCAATGTTTGAATTAAATCTGTCCGATACAAGTGGGTCAAAATCGAGTCTGAAGGAGTCGGTTACATACATACATACATCCATACATACATACATACATACATATATACATGCATAGCATACAAGCGTGGGGTGCATGGTGTCAATAGTTATAAATATTTGATTGACAGATATGAGATGGATTATCATTTCGTTAATATCTTGAAAAGCAACCCCGCTTTTTTTTACAATAAAACATGTTTTTTCTTATTCAAACTATTAATAACTTAGATTTATCAATTTATTTTTACATAATCCTTAATTAATATTTATTAAAATTTATTTTCTGTTTTTTAGTTTATTTTTCTATATAAAGCGTGTGTTCTAGTTTTTTTTAACTATTTTTTTTATATTATAGCACTAATTTTAACTTTATGCCAAATTCAAGTGAAAGGTTGAATGAAACTACACGCGAGAAAACAAAAACAAGGACATCAGAAGGAAATAAAGGGATAAGCTGGTTAAAAACAAAATATATTATACAAAAACATATCCATCCCAATGTAGTCACACTCAGCTGTAAGTTTCGTTTCTGGATATCACGTTAATATAATTAGTATTGCGTCTGTGAGAAATACGCATTGTAGTCTGTTGAGAACATCTTAAACTTATAATCTGTGATTAAAAATGCATTGACGTTGTACGTCTATAGCAAATGTCACTACGAAAAAAAAAGTTCTGTTGGGCGGGAACTCCAAAAAGAGCACGCGTACATTTTAAGTTTTTATTAATTTTATTTTAAATTTTAGTGAAAATATCAGAATGACGTGGTGTCTGTTAGAAATGGAGGGTAACGAGGGGGGCGGGGATAACCCGCCCACCTCAAATAAACGTCCTCGCGTGGAGGATCGTGGTGGATCGTGGTGGTGACTCCAAGGAGGACTCTGGCGTTGGCGGTGGCGGTGAGTGAAAAGACTCCTATTTACCGTTTTTCAAACCTAACTATAAAAGACTTTATCCCGAAAACTCAGTAAATACTGACTTTATGACAATGACTTTCCACCACTACCAACATCAAAAACACCTGTATATAATAATGTAAATAAATCTGTAAATAATACTACAATGAAAACAATTAAGGATATCTTAATTAAAAATCTAAAATAATGGATCTAGGTCCTACACAGTCTAAGCTACGTATTGCTCAATACAACATTCAAAGTGCCAATAGTAAAAGACCCCTGCTCATTCAATTCTTGAAACAACAAAACATTGATATATGCCTACTTAACGAAACGTGGTTCAAAGATAACACATTTAAAATACCAGGTTACAATATCTATAATAAAAATTCAAAGAATAGTCATAATGGTGTGGCAATATTAATTAAACCATACCTCAAGTACAATATTATTAACACTAGATTCTATGAGGACATTCAAACTGCTGCTCTGAATCTATCAACAGTAAGCGGTAATTTGACTGTTCTTTGTGTTTACTGTGCACCGACTAGTCGTCATATCAGATTAAATAGATTACATAGTATAATTAATAATCTTCCAAAACCAATATTTGTAAGTGGTGACTTTAATGCTCACCATATAGCATTTGGTTGTTTATCTAGTAAGAGTCGAGGCCACAGCTTATTTAATATTATTGATGACTTAAATTTATGCATTTTGAATTATGGTAGTTTTACAACTGTCAACCAACCCAGACGAAATCCTTCTGCTATTGATGTTAGCTTCATCAGTGCTAGTCTTGCATCTATGTGTGAATGGTCTGTACATGACAATGCCATGGGTAGTTATCATTACCCTACAATAACAGAAATATCCTTAACTATTGATAAATATCACATTGGTTCACCAGTAGACAGATTTTTATATAAAAAGAACAGTTTTCAATAATTTTATCATAAATTTTGATGACCCAATATTAACTTATTGTGCTTTCTGCTCTTGTTTGGATACATTAAAAACTATGACAATACCTAAACTTTCAAAATCAAACAGTTTCAAAAGTAGATTGCCCACACCCTGGTGGAATGATATTTGTGAACAAAGTGTCATTGCATCATATAATGCTTTAAAATTATATAGATATGTACCATCCATAGAGAATTATATTAACTATAAAAGAAAGGATGCACAGAAAAAAAAAACAATAGCAGAGCAGGAAAAAATTGGTTAGAATAATCTAACTAATACTTTCAGTAGAACAACATCCATTAGTAAGATTTGGAATTTACTTAAAATGTTTAAACATGTTAAAACTGGCAATAGGTCATGTAGAGATGAATCCATACCAACCTTTTTAGATAACATAACAGATAATAGTAATTTAAGTGAGACTAGTAACCTGAATATTTATTTTAACTTAAACAATACACGATCTGGTGTCGCTGATCAATTTGCGAACCCCACTAAGTTTGATAAAGAATTTTATAATTCTGTTTATATTTCCTTGAGAAAAAGTTTGATTGTCATCAAAGTAAAAGTTAATTATCAGATATCTTTTGTTTACCTACTTTAAAACCAACAACCTTGCTATGAATTTTTTGCTCCTTATAAATTTTTTTTTTACATCATAAGATTAAAAATCAAATGCTAGTTTTATTAATGGATGCTGTTTAGTTAAGCAAGACATATTTTATTTAAATATCCTAAATTTCAAATTCAACACACATTCTTTTAAGCTTTCGGTGCTAACTATTCAATCATGCTTACTATTTTCTAATGATGCCCGTTAGTCATAACAAACTTATATTTAAAAGCATTGGGCAAAATATAAGTGCTTGAAGCTAAGATTTTGAATCAAGTTTTAGTGCCGAATATGATCCCCTACTCGGCTCTAAAACTTGCTAAATAAAATATGTTTTTGACATACATTGATCTCACACTATGAGATCTCTTGCAGCCTCTTTTTGTATCTATGATGAACACATTAACAATTGTATCTATGATAACACTAGTAAATTATTTTACTGTTAATTCTTAAAAAATAATAAATTCACATTATATTAGCCCTGAACTCAAAAGAATTTTAGTTAAAGGTAGATCTTTGTAAATTAAAACAGACATGCATTAACTTCTTTTTCTGTGGTTATATGCAATCAGCCACAAGGCTATGAGCGAATTTTTTCTGTGGTGCTGTCATGTGGAGTGACTCCCCATTGGAAGCATCTACTCATCTTCTGTCTAGACCTACTGCCGGTCTTCCAGCTCTAGGATATGGTGACGTACGTTTTAGTCGACTCACATACTGTCTAATGGTGAGTTGGCGAGCAAGTTCATTCGGGTGACAGCTTAACCGCTCTTTGTATTTAGCTGCCAGTCTCCAGATTTCCTCTTTGATAGTTCTAATTTTAAGGTGTTCGTGAACTTCGTTGTTGGTTATGTACCATGGTACTTTTGCAACTGCTCTTAGGATCTTGTTCTGTTGTGGCTGGAGTATATTTATGTTGGTATCACTTGCGCTGCCTCACAGTTGGAGGCCATATGTCCAAATGGGTTTAAGGATGACTTTATATATAAGAAGTTTGTTATCTAGAGAAAGTCTTGAGTTTCTTCCTAGCATCCAGTAAAGGCTGTTGTACTTTAGCTGTAGCTCCTGCTTTTTACATTTGATGTGGTGCCTCCACGTTAATCCACGATCAATGTATCAAGAGGCCTTTCTTATAGCGTCGCATTAACTTAAGACGATCTTTTTCAACTTTAAATCACTTTGTGTAACAATATGCATGTGTGCATAATCTGTGGATTAGGATAGATGAGAAATAGTTGACACTGTAACTTATAACTACTAGAGTTCAGTGTGTTGCCTATCTTGTAAACTCAAGTATGAATTTCAGGTCAGGAGTAAATATAAAAAATAAGTCTTTATGAAGATTTTTTTAAATAAATAGTTTATATAAAATCTAATTAAATTTTATTGGCCTAGCTTTAACATGATATATTATTTCAGTATTATGTAAAATAGGTAGAAATTATTCTTATCACAAAAACCTATTTACCACTGAACCTTAAATTGCTGAAAAGCAGATTTGAAATTTATGGTTTTTGAAATGTAATAAATTTTCATTTATTTTGAAAAAGTTTTTAATGTGTGTGTAAATCAAAGTCAATATACTAAACATTGAAACTAAATTTCGTATTTGTGTTGTATTCATTTTACAAATGTGAGCAACATTTTCTTTTAATTTCTAGAAGAAATATTTTACATGGCTAAAATGCTTCATACTCTGAAATAAATATGTTCATAGTATTTTATATTAAGTAAATTCCAACATAATCTATTCAATGAATATTAAAAAACCAATTATTTGTGTTTAAGAGTTCATCTAAATTACACATTACTTACAGATAATAGGCCACAAACAAACATATTATTTTATTACATAACCTATATATATATATAAAAATACCAATTTAAATAAAAGTTTAAATAGTCATTTTGAATGTAAATTATTTTTAAGCATACATAACATGGTATATTGTATAAATGAGTTTGATAATCTTTTTAGCATTTGTACCATGCTATGTTTAATATTTTTGTTAGTGATTTGTAAGTTTTTACAACTTCATATATTGTGGCATTCTTGTGTTATTATTAAAAAAATTGGAATATTATTTTTTGATACTAATTAATGAAATAAGTATTTTAGTCTATTTTGTTTGCATGTATAAAGGTTTTGTACACATATTACCTCCATGGCTTGTTTATAATATGCACTTGTGCCCACAGGACATGCTAGATTTGCTTAACCTGCCAAAACAATAAATGTTCCTGCTTTATTCTGTTCACCTACTAGCATAAAATGGATTTTTTTTAGGAAATTTACACAGATACTTACTCCTTACAATGGGTCCCCGTAACAAGTCGGAAAATGCATATATTATCTATATATTGGTGTTCCTTTTAGTCGATTAGGTACAATACTTTTTAAATCATTGAAATCGTTAAATTGGTTGCGAAGATATTACACATTTTGTACAAGCCAACCGCAGGACGGCCGAAATGCTCATGTGACGTCACGATTTCCCTACCGCCCGCGCGCTCGCTCTCCGCCATTCATTTATTAAAGTTTACTCGATCTGCGCGGTTCGTGTTGTGGTTTTGTGGTTTTTATGTAAAATATGCCGCATTATAAATACTGTATAGTACCGAAATGTACTAATACTTCAACTAGTACACCTGAAAAACTGTTTTTTAATGTGCCAAGGGACCTGAAAGTGCGCAAAAAATGGTGTACTAAAGTAAATAAAAAACATTTTTATCTTCTATAATGCGTCTATTGTAATCCCTATTAGAAAGTCTACAAAAAGAAATTATGTGTCAATTAGTTTGGGGAATATATATTCATGTTGCCTTTACAAGAAGATTCATACAGTATTCGTTATCATATTCCACTTCCAGTATGTCCACTTTTTGATTGTTTTCAAAATCTACATCTGCTACACAAAATAATCCTTTATTTTCTGTTACAAAAAACATTTGCAACTGTATTTGTGCTTTTGATTTTTTCGTCAAATCATTATTTTTTACAAACTTTCTTTTCCTTTATTAGTCATTGGACATTTTATCTCTACTACGAGCTCAGGCGTCAAACCATCTGGCGAAGCACCTAGGATTGGCCACTCGGGTTTTAAAAATAGACCACAATTCACTATAACTGTGTTCTTTAGTTTAGCCACCACTGCTCTTACTTCTGGTTCCAGACGTTTTCCTCTTTCCATAGCGACTGTCTCCTGTATGGATGCCCCGAAAATCTGTTCAACTAAAATACCATCAGTCTTGCAGTTTGCAGCTTCGTGAATTTTTGACGCCGTTACTCTGCAGTATCTTAGTTCCCTCCACAATAGTGAATCAGCTTGCGATAATGTTGCTTCTTCTGCTTTGCTACAGTCATCTATATATATATATCCGATTTGAGCAGAAGTCAATAAAATGAGCTGCATCGTTTATATCTATACCCTCTTTTCTAAACTCACTTATTAATACATGTAATGACATTTGTTTTAACGCGCTTTGTGGAACGCAGCTGCCAGCTGGTTATGAAAAGATTTTTCTTGTAGTGTTTTTTTACAGCTTCTACAAATTGACCTTTGACATAACTGTCATCTTGATTTTTTGGTGTGCCTGATCCCATATCTTTAGCCTTTATAAATTTTAAAGTGGTGCCCACCGTAGCTAATTTAGGCTTAGCCCAATAACATTTTTTTTCTGTTGGGTATGGTTCCTCGCTTCGTCTGTGAAGCCACATAAGAAATGCTACACCGTGCTTACAACCTCCCAGTTGAGCAGCACAATCATGAAACTCAATGTTTACTATTATTTCTTGTGTTTCATCATCAAGTAAATGTGCAGCAATAAGCTTTACCCTTTATTTTATGTTCTGGTGTAATTTTTGCTTTGACTGTGCATATATCTCCTGTTCTTTGCTCTTGAACAAATCCCACAGCTTCATCACCATATGATTCACGCCCTGACCTGAAAAAAAAATATCGTAAGCGTTTAGAATACGAATACATTAGCGATCTCATTAGGATTGCTTGTTCAAACAATCTAAGGTAAACGAATAAAGTATACCTACCGATTACTTTGTTTCTTATATTCATTTGCACTGACAAAACTAGACGACAACAATACGCAAGTCAATGAGATTGAAATGAATCATTTCGTCGGGCACTTTTCTTACTTACCTACCAGCAATGTGCCGTCCGTTACCTACTAACAATACTAGGAACTAACTCCCAATAAGATTTCCGACTGGCAATGCCCCCAGAAACATTTAGAAGAATATTCCCGGTAACATGTTCATATCCGTAAACCTTATTGGGAATATTCCCGGGCCTGAATACGACCCTGTATTCCTGACCTACTTATTATCCTGCTGTTTTGATTAAGTTGATAGTGAGATTTGCTTACCTCTGAAGTTTCCAACCACGAATTTCAGCGCTTGTGTAGTTTAAATGATTACTAAGATAATCAAATACCATGAAGGTATCAACTTTAGATAGATTATCGGATTGCGCTTGCTCAAAATCAATATCTACCTTATTTCTTACCACTCATTTGATATATTATAATAACAACCTTCTAATATTAAAGAAATCAAATCACTTATTAATCGATTGGGTATAAACCGGTGACGTTACGCTCCGTGTTGGACGAGTATCGCGAACAGAATAAACAACGCGGGGCGCGCTGTGGTTCGGCGGCAAGCGTTGAGATATTGTGACGTCATCGCTTGCATTCGCTCGGTCAGTAAACCTTGTTCGGTATTTTGCCCATAACTTTGTCAGTTTTGGTCGTAGAACAAATTTTTTTGCACTTTATGTTTTAGTTTCTCAAGGACTATAAAACTGCATTATAACATAAAACTATTACGGGTCCCCATTGTATTTATATTAACAACATTCATGACACAAATCAATTAATCATCAATAATAAGTTACTGAGAGATGGAATAGATTTGGCACTGGGGGCGGATCACCCGCACTTAGTTCCTTGCGAGGAGTGCGCTCCGTTGCTGCTGGACCAGCTTCTTGAAGATGGGACAATATGCAGAGCTGCATTTTCAATCATACCTGACAGATTGGATTTGAGTAAAGCAGACGCAACCAAGAATAATGGAAATGGTGGTGGTGGAAGTGGTGGAGGTGGGAATAGTGGAGGAAAACAGGGCGGAAGCAGCAGTAGCTGTGGTTCCAGACAACAACCTCGCACTAGAGCAAGAATTATGAGGAACTCTATTAGAGCTGCACCAAGCTCTCAAGGTAAATTTGTGAATTGCTCTAAATAAATTTATATATTGGTACACACCTAAGCACTCACCGTTAATTTTATTATGTAGATGTGTGTGTAAGGGTTTGAACGTTATTACAGTATACAGGTTACATAGTATATTGAGTTTAATAGTAATTGTATAAAACTATTATTAGATAATTTCGCACCAAAAATGCATGTAGTGACTTCCTAACAGTATAGTCTAGTAAACATATTCTATGTATTTGTTTAGAAGATATTTTCCTTATCTTTCGAGTGCATTGTGGAAATTTCCCTTGAAATTTCCCCTTATTTAAAAATTCTGAAGTACTAGTTTCTTATCGCTGTGGTATTTAAAGATCGTAAATAAAAGTTTCTGACTCTCATCCCTGAGGTCGTAGGTTCGATCCCCGGCTGTGCACCAATGGAAGTATGAATTATAGAAGGTTGATCACCTACTTGCCTATTAAATTTGATAAAAGATGATCATCATACAGATACAGAAATCTGAGGCCCAGACCTAAAAAGTTTGTAGAGCCACTGATTTTTTTATTAAATGTAAGTTTCTACTAAGGGGCCATCCATAAAGTACGTCACACGTTAATGGGGAGGGAGGGTATCATCGAAGTGTGACATCGTGTGACAAGGGGCATGGGGGGGTCAATACTTCTGTGACGTCACATGTTAAAAATTTACGAACTTGATCTATATTTAATTAATTAAATGAAAATAGCTGTTTTCTCTCGATTATTTTTAAATACATACATAAATTTAAAAAATGTGTGACGTCACATCAGGGGGGGGTTATAAAAATGTGACAACCTGTGACAAGGACGGGGGGAGGGGTTCAAAAGTCCTAAAATTCGTGTGACGTACTTTATGGATGGCCCCTAATTATAAAAACATAGTTAAGAATGTTCAAAACAAGGTGAAAAATTTTCTCTAACCCATTTTCTTAAAATTATATAGAACTAGCTGACCCGGCAAACATCGTTTTGCCATGTATATTATTTCTAGGACACATTTTCTGAGTTCAATAAAAATATAGACTATCAATAATAAAAAATAGGGGTTGATCGTAGACGGGTAAAAATTAAGGGTTGTATGTTTTGAAGTATCATAAAAAAATTAAAATTTCGTCCAAAAATAAAAATAAAATGTTAGGGGTTGACATCCCTTATCACTTAGGGGTATGAAAAATAGATAGTAGCCGATTCTTCAGACCTACTGAATATGCATATAAAATTTGATAAAAATCGATCAAGCCGTTTCGGAGTACGGTACCTAACATTGTGACACGAGAATTTTATATATAAGGTTACGATTAAACTCAATATACTAGTAAATCTTAAAACTGTTTAAAGCTATTTTTTGAAAAAGGCCTAATGGAATAAAATTGTAGCTTATAGTGCAATTCTGAAAATAAATATAAATGAATACGTCTTTCATGAATATGAATGTTCTAGAACTTGGTTTTTGTTTTTGATCACCTTATGAATTATCCGTAGTAGATAGCGGAAGCTTATTAATGTGTATAATTGTTTTGTATGTAAACCCATATCTCCCCTGGGATGGGGCTGTCTCATTTCCGCGTGTTTTACTGATATTTTTTCTTTGTCTGTCAAGGTTAGTAGGTGATTTGCCCTTTACTTCACAGTTACGACGTTTTCCTTTAGCCTTTTAAATGGTCACAAAAAGAAAAAATATTTGTGCACAGCCGGGGATCGAAGTTACGATCTCTCAGGGATGAAGAGATATCCGCACCGCTGAAGCCACTAGGCGTATCCACCTTTAGGGTTGTATAATTGTTATGTATCCATTACAGGATCTACAAGTCGTGCAACTGGGGTTATTATAGGCGCATCGGGATCTAGCCGTGTTGTGTCAGCAGTGCCTGCCCCCTTTGTTCCCGAAGACCTTGTAACACAAGCTCAAGTGGTGCTTCAGGGAAAGAGTAGAAGCCTCATAATTCGTGAATTACAGGTAAATCTATATATATAAAAATGAAACCCGTTTTCCGTTGTCACGACATAACATGAAAACGGCTTGACCGAAGTGTCTGATTCTTTTTTTATAATATTCCTTGAAGTACGAGGATGGTTTTTACGGAGAAAAAATTTAAAAAAATTGAGTGAAAAAGTCTAAAAACAACACTTTTCAATATTCCCATACAAAATATTCGTAATAATACTTAAAAGTTAATTTGAACTTTAATACCATATCATAGATTTCAAGTGTTAGTGGAGGGGTTCTGGGAAGGTAAATTTTTATTTTTGACATAATGTATTTGTTGTCTTACCAACTTTCTTTATCTTACTAGCTAGACCGGTGTCCCGAATAGCAAAATAAGTATTAAAAAAAAATAAAGAATCGACAGTTAGGCGGTACGCAGTTCGCCAGGCCAGCTAGTTTAGAATAAACAGGTTCTGATGTAAAGGCGTATTACCAACTTATTATATAATTTTAATAACTTATTTCTGGAAACCTTTTGTTAGAGTTTATATCCGTTAAAGTGGTATTTATTTAAACGATACGTTACAAAAAAAAACCAAGAAAATATAATGAAGTATGCAACGGGCGGCCTTATCGCTAATAAGCGATCTCATACAGGCAACCCTATTTGGGAGCGTTTCAAGTATTACGTCACGCAATTTTTGGAGATTTACCCCCCCCCCCCATGTAACGCGTCGTAACGATTTCTGTACCCAAAAGTAAAACGTTTCGTGACCACCCAGTGACTCTTTATATCTATGAGTTACAATTATATGGTGTAAAGTACCGGATAGTTGAAAATAATATTAACAATAACGCGTAATTCAATTCCCGCCCCGCTTCTTAACGCCTGAAGGAAGCCTGTTCGCAAAGAGATCCATCGTGGGATTTGGGTTTAGATTCACTTTAGCGCTAAATATGACACCGGTATGTCAAAAACATTGGATTTTGACATACAGAAGTCATAGTTCGTCGTAGAATCTTATTAAAGTCAAAGTCAAAAATCATGTATTTATTTACGCCCCAATGGCCAAACGGAAGAGAAGAACTGGCAATAAACTCTCCTATTTTTTTTTAAATATACTAACATTAAAAAAAATATTAGTGGCGATACAATCTTTTAGGTCTGGGCTTCAGATTTCTGTATCTGATCATTTGTTAATCTAATACACGCCGGTGACTTTTTGGGTATAAGGCAAGCCGGATTCCTCACGATGTTTTCCTTCACCGTTCGAGTTTTCAAATAACTTTAGAATTTCGCATTGGTGTTAAAAACGTCTTTCAACATTTTGTAGAGAACAATTAATCTGGACGTGAATCTGGCAGTGAACAACCTGCTGTCCCGTGACGACGAAGAAGGTGAAGAGCCGGAGAACGGCGAAGGCGGTGATGGCTACGTGCCCGAGGACCTGATCTCCCTCCTCGATGGAGGGTTCCACGCCAGTCAGCAGGACCAGTCGGTGATCATCGATGCTGATGCGATGTTCTCTGAGGACATCTTCGGGTACACGGCTATCAGAAGGTATTTAGGCTATGCTCCTCGGCCACTCCTGTCCATGATAGCACGGGCTTACGCATAGAGAAGTAACGGTTAAAGCGCATATTGGTACCATTTGTGACAGAGCGGTTAAATTAGTTACCGAATTGGTTGCCATGGTTACCGGGCTTTATACAATATTAAAGTCAAAAATCATTTATTCATATAGGTAACACAATGTACACTTATGATAAATAAAAATTTAAAAAAATACGTAATAAATGTTTCTAATTTTACATTTACTGCCAGTTATCAAATCAAGAGCGTAGAATGGAAGAGAACTGGCAATAAACTCTCCGCCAATCTTTTTAATAGCCAAGTTTTTTTTTACACAATGTTTGTAAGGAGTTGCAACCATTACATTACATTATTGTTTCACATGACATCTTAAGTAATTAACTATATTAATATAAAAAACTAAGATTTGTCCTTTATCCTATACACAAAAACATGGGGGTACATAAAAGTTATTATACTTATTTCTTAAGATATATTAACACAGTGGGCAATATATGCGTTTTAGTCAAGTAATAGTAGTTTGTTTATGTCGTCTTGTTGTCACAAAATATACAAATGGCATGTATGCACAATTTTTTTTTACCTTTTACACCAGTTACTATTTATAATTTGAATGCCGTTTTGGTATTAATTTTTTTTATAATATAGTTTTCACTAAGTTAAACCGTAGCTAAAACTATTTATTTTAATTGAGAAAACCATCATGTGCCGCTTATGAAAAATAAAATGTTTTCGAAACTAATCTGGATAAAACATCATGATTTAGATTATATTATTCTGTAAAATGAATATTACGCGAATTTATTTATTTACGTAACTCGATATTTCGTGATTCAAAACTATAATTGCTGAAAAGTTACGAAAATTTCGAATTAAAGATGTTATAGCTCGCGTGTACCAGAGTATATTAAAATTTTAAATTTATTTTTGCATGATATTATTTAACACTGAAAATGTTTAAAAAATGAATAGGTTCATTTTCACTGTGTTAGAGTTTTAGATTTGCCAATTCACAAAAACAAATGACAAAACCAAAAAAAGTTTACATTATCAATTTTTCAGTGTTACCCACGTATTATTATAGCATTGGTATAGAAATTTGCTGTTTTTTTTAACACTTAGCGTGGTATTTCTGATGCAATGGCATGGTATGTTGAGCGGCCTAATAAATACTAAATAGTTATATTAACAGCCGCAGTGGGGGCGGTAGCGCTGGAAGGGCTGGTGCTTCCCGGGAAGGAAGTTCGGCCCAGGATAGAACCTCGGAGTTCAGCCGCTGGAGGGAGAGGCAGTACTTTGGACCTCGGCGTTGGCTTGAGACCGCATTACGGGATAATTCCTGGGATAAGAAAGGAGGTATGTTTATAATTTTATTAATATATTTTGGCTAAGGGACCGTTCAAGTAATACGTCACGCAATTTTTGCAAATTATTGACACAATGTAACGTGCCGTAACGTTTTTCTGTACCCAAGTGTATAGTAAAACGTTTCGTGACCACCTAGTGACTCTTAATACCTTTCTATTATTATAACGTGCATGTATACTATATAACGCGTTATTAGGAAAAAGTATTTATGAACGAAATATGTGGGTACAAATCATTATAAATGTCACAGTACAAAATTATATGGGGGGGAGGGGAAACCTTTGTTAATTGTTATATATAGCTGCCCACTGAAGTATTTACAAACCAATTCTTAAAAGGCCGGCAACGTCTTCGCGAGCTGTCTAGCATTTAGTGTAACGGTGGCGGTATATCGTAAAATATCGTTGTTTTCTAGTATTAAAAAAATACACAATTATGAATTTCAGTACATTTCTCATTAATTTATGTTAAAAATCATAATTCTATTTCAATGGATTGGAAAACCTCTTAAATAAGGGATTAAATAGGGCGAAAGGGTCATCAACATTAATGCGGCCGGCATTAGGATCTCGATTCTGACAGACGCTGCACGTATTGCTACGTTTTTGGACGAGTCTATTGGTATGTATGAATTAAATGGATACAACATTACGTCCGTATCACCTTGATGGCTGGATGTCTTCTACAGTCCGCTTCAATAGACATTTTCTTTTGCTAACTGTGGAATCAACTCCCGATGGGAATCTTCCAACGGAGATACGACCTCCACTTCTTTAAAGAAAGAGTATACTCTTTCTCTTCTCCGGTAATGCATGGGTGTCCATGGGCTCGTTTATATCATAAATAAATAAATATCTATATATATATATATAATTCTTCTGTGAGTGTGTATGTCACTGAACTTCTCTCAAACGACTGGACCGATTTTGATGAAATTTTTTGTGTGTTCAAGGGGATCTGGGAATGGTTTAGATTCACAAATCAGCTCGATAGATGGCGCTGTAGTCGGTACTTTCATACTTTGTGTAATATCCTAATCGCTTTAAATATCATGCAGGACAACGTCTGTGGGGTCCACTAGTTTATTATATTTCTCTTACATTAAGTGTAACATAAATTCTATTATAATTCGAATGTTGCGCTTAAATTATGTTCAATGCCGTAGCATCTTTCGTGGGCAACTTCATTTTGTTAATTTTGTGTAACGGTGCGCGCGCATCGTAAAATTTCACTTGCATAAATTAAAACGCGCCTAAAGAAGCATAACTTCAAAAATATAAAAATAACAACATTATGTAAATTTCAGATTTAATTTTTTTTTATTTTATTTATTTATTTATTTATAACAGCACTCCTGCCCTAACAGGCGACCCCAAATTGACAAGAGTGAACAAAAACAGACGAGACAAAAAAAAAGCAAACATACAAAATCAATTAGAAAAACAATTGATTCACTAGCTGACCGGCCAAACGTCGTTTTTCCATGTATATCATTTATAATAAAAAATAGGGGTTGATCGTAGAGGGGTGAATCTTAGGGGTTGTATGTATTTTTTAATTCTGTATTATAAAAAAATAAAAACAAAAAAAAATATCTAAAAATTAATACAAAATAATTTAGGGGTGGACTACCCTTAACATTTAGGGGGATGAAAAATAGATGTTGGCCGATTCTCATAGATACCGGATAAGCACAAAAAATTTCATCAAAATCGGTCAAGCCGTTTCGGAGGAGTATGGCAACGAAAACTGTGACACGAGAATTTTATATATTAGATATGTGTGCTTTAATACATGTATAAACAAGACTCACACCAACTTAATTTCATATATTTTATTCACTATAGACAAGTAGCTGATCAGCCAATTGATATGATACACAATTATTGTTCTATGACATAGTTTTCTCATAATTTATACCTCTATGAATGAAATGTTATATCAAAAGAGGAATCTCCAAAGATGTCCAAAGTCAGCAAAGAACAAATCTAGCTCATATTTTTAGATGATTTTATGTTACAAGAATGTTTTTATCTATTATGATTGCATATACAATGATTATAGTATATGTAATGTGGTCTTTTTGAGATACGAATTAAAAATTAATACTGAAATATATTTGTCCCAGCTGTGTACTTGTTGTATGTATCATGTATCAAGTTTCGTAACTCTGTTTCAAGTTTCTCTATTTTTCCGTTAAGAATCGAACCTAGAAACTTGAGTTGTATACCATGTACGGATGAATTATTATATACTTATAATTAAAAAATCCTTATTAGCTCACGCACCCGGCGCTGCACGCTTAGAACATCCACTACAAGCGTTCACCGAGTTTGGCTCCGACAAACCGATTTCGATTCACGTATGCTCCTTATTTACAGTGGCGAAACTGGATTCGGGAGCCCTCTATTGGTGGTATGTTAATTATAATGAAACATTTTAATATTAATAAACTAGCAGACCGGCCAAGCGTTGCTGTGGCTAAGGTTTTTGTTATATTACATAGTAGTAAACTATTCAAGGGAAACGGTAGGAGATCACCAGTCATGGGGACCTACTTTCTGCCATCTGTTAGAATTGTGACTATCAAATAATAAACAAATATTTTGCAATAAAATAATATTGCGCGTATATATTGAGATGTAAGTTGGATCAAACTACACACGGTGTGCAAATTTGATTGATATCGGTTCGGTAGTTTAGGAGTCCATAGCGGACAAACAACGTGACACGTAATTTATATATATTAAGATGTACGAAATACATAATTTTAATTTTATTAAATTCGATGAGGGTGATCTCAAAACAAATTTTTACTCGGCTGATCCTCACATTTTTTGCCGTGTTTGTTGAGATTTACTCGAGTAATTTCAATTTATTATGATATATAAACTTTTTCTTAATTGTTTGTCAATAGTTACGTCCTCCATTTAGACTTTTATAGTGACTGTTTTGTGCGTGTTTGTGTGTAAGGCAAGGTACAGAATCAGTTGAACTTCTCTTTGTCCCCAAACTAACAATTTCTGCAAATCCTTACGGCTGACGTTATTGTGTGCCTTTCTTCCTAGTAAGGAGACTAGAAGAATATACTCAAACTCAAAATATCTTTATTCAAGTGGGTAACCAACTACACTTTTAGTATAGTCAAGTTAAATTAATCATAAATTTACATTTACAACCAGTTCGCAAGTCAAGGGCGTAGAGCGGGTAAGAAGAAAACTTTCCGCCACTCTTTTTAATCGCCAAGTATTGTCATACAAATTGTGATATATATATAAGAAAAGTATAAGATTATGTATCGACGACCACCGAACCGTTCTTTGTGTGTTGTTCCCACGAGAATGTAAGTGGGTGCTCCTATTTCACCATGCCTCCTGCTGATAGAGGACAAGTCTTTGTTTTTTTTTAAAATTATGTTATTATTATTAATTACTTAATATGTCATGTGGAACATGGTGTAAAATACATAAATCGTTTATTACCAAAGAAATGAAAGTCGGTTTACTGACAATAGTGGAATATGACAACGTCATAGGAAAATATTGATGGAATGGTTGCATTTTTCAAAATAAAATTTTAATTTTATTTGTTGGATTGATATTTTGTATGGATATAGAGGAGGTAAATGGAAATCACAATTAAATTGATCAAGTTACATTTATTTGTGCGCATAAATACAATTATGTCAAATTGTGCCTCTTTGTCGCTCGTTCCGCGCTCTCGCTCGCACTTCAAGCCTTAAATGGAACGCCTCAGAGCGAGGTAACGCCACATGCGTCATGTTTTTTCGTGCGTGCAGCCGGCTCCATCGAATTATAAGACGTTGTCACGTCAAAAAATCAGCTGAGATTTAACTTATGTTATAACTGACCCAAAATTTTCAGTAAAATATTATCGTAATGATTTAATATTTTAGGGGCGTATTACCTTTGGGTCAACGGGCTCGCCTATGGGAGAAACACCGCGCACGTTCCCGTCAACAGCAGCGAGGACTTTCCTCATCAGCGCCGCAAGATTTACAGGCCGGCCAAAGTGTTACTATGAAGAATGCTCCCATGTATCAACCGGGGGCTATTGGTGAGTTTTATATCGTACATTAGATTAGCAAAACAGTGCACACACTTTATAACGAATTTCAATGGACCGAGCATTTTATAGAGAGATTTCGTTATAGGGAGAGAAGAGATAAAAACCTAATTTATCCAATTATAATAATTTCTTAATTTTGTAATTAATTTTGCCTGACGTGTTTTTCTATGACAGGCAATGTAATCTAAGAATAATGGCACACGTGTTCATGCCATTAACAATAACAAAGGCAAGAAGGCTGTTTATGACCTCAGATGTCTTTCTTAGAAATTTCGGTATCTCAAAAGTTTTGGTTTCTTTTATTGTTGATGTCTAAATATGAAAATATTTCTTCGTTGTATAGAATGGCCGTCGCGTTATAAAGAGTAAATTAATTTATGGGTTTGTGTTAAACCAAACAAATGTAACAATTTTTTACGTTATAAAGAGTACTTCTAGTAAAGGAATGTGGTAATAAAGAGTTAACACTTTGACAATAAAGTCCAAACATTAAATATAAAAATTCTGGGGATGCTTAATTATCTAAGTATAGGAACGTCTCGACGTTTTTCCCAACGACCTAATATAAAATCTCTGTGCGTCAAGCGCAAGGATCTCACTTAATTAGTATAGAAGAATCATTATTCAAATTAGAATTTCTAGTTTTCATTATGCTTTGTTTATTTACTTATTGTTTCGTTAACAATTTCCTAGTGATTTATTATTTAAATTTCTTAAGTAAACAGTTTATTTTTTAATATATACCTATACGTATGTTGTACGTATGGGGCCGTTCAAGTAATCCCCCCCCCCCTCTCAGCATAAGAAAGTAAAGCTCTCAAAAATAATAGTACATAAACGTATTAATTTTTTTGTAGGAATCCTCGAAAATGCACGTTTTCAAACATAGACAATCTCAAACTCAAACTCAAACTCAAAATATCTTTATTCAAGTGGGTAACCAAGTACACTTTTGAATCGTCAAGTTAAATTAATCGTAAATTTACATTTACTACCAGTTCGCAAGTCAAGGGCGTAGAGCGGGTAAGAAGAACTGGCAAGAAACTTTCCGCCACTCTTTTTAATCGCCAGGTATTGTCATACAAATTCTGTAAATACAAATTCTTAATGTGTGGGTAATATGTGTAAAAAAGTAAATAATTACTGTTGACGTAATCACCAAATAAGAAAATCTAAATCCCGGCTGAATTCTATTGTATTAGGTTCTTAATAACAGCATAAAAAAAAAATGTTTAAAAAGAGAGCCTACTCCTCCCTCAAAGGCCGGCAACGCACCCACTAAAAATGGGTGTCTATGGGCTGCGTAGACTGCCCTTTTTGGTCGTCCCGCAGCTCGTTTGCCCCCCTATTTTATAAAAAAAAAAAAAAAAAAAACATAATCGGCTGTTACGACTATCGGTTTTTACGACCAAATATGAGTAGTCCCTTCGATGTCGTTAAAACAGATTCTAGACAGCCCCAAAGAGCCCATACAAAAAATTATAAACATTCCGCTTTTGGTTACTCTATCATATTCAAAAGTGTGCGACTCTCATCCGACTGAGGTCGTAGGTTCGATCCCCGGCTGTGCACCAATGGACTTTTTTCTATGTGCGCATTTAACATTCGCTCGAACGGTGAAGAAAAACATCGTGAGGAAACCGACATGTCTTAGACCCAAAAAGTCTACGGCGTGTGTCAGGCACTGGAGGTTGATCACCTACATGCCTATTAGATTTAGAAATGATAATGAAACAGATTCAGAAATCTGAGGCCGAGACCTAAAAACGTTGTAACGCCACTGATTTATTTTTATTTTTTACTAGCTGGCCTGGCGAACATCGTACCGCCTAACAGTCGATTCTTTATTTGTTTAAAATACTTATTCTGCTATTCGGGACACCGGTCTATAAAAAAAATTGATTTGAAATGAAAGACAACAAATACTTTATGTCAAAAAATAAAAATTTACCTTCCCGGAACCCCTCTACTAATACTTGAACTTTATGCGATGGTATTAAAGTTCAAATTGACTTTTAAGAATTATTACGAATATTTTGTATGGGAATATAGAAAACTGTTGTTTTTAGACTTTTTCACTCAATTTTTTTTAATTTTTCTCCGTAAGAACCATCTTCGTACTTCAAGGTATATTATAAAAAAAAATCAGACAAATCGGTCAAGCCTTTTTCATGTTATGTCGTGACAACGGAAAACGGGTTTCATTTTTATATATATAGATATAAACGTTTGTAAAAATTCAGAGCGTGCAAAGCGCGTAACGGTCCGCGGCGAAGAAGGTTCGTCCAACGATGGAACGAAACGCGACGAAGAGGAATGGCCCCTGAAAGAAGTGGTGTTCATTGAAGATGTGAAAAGCGTTCCACTCGGACGGGTTTTAAAGGTCGACGGCGCATACGCGGCTGTCAGATTCCCATCCGTTGGCAAAGATGGAAAGGAAATTGTTCCAACGCCCGATGATTGGACGACGCTGCTGCAAGACTGTCGTTTAGTGAGGAAAGATGACTTGGTCGCTGTGAAGTGGGGAACTGGAGGAGCTGCCGGTCCACGTGGCCCGGATTGTCTTCAGCGTATGCCGAGAAAGATCTCGTTACCTCCAGAATTGCAAATTATTACTATTGCGGTAAGTTATTATTGATATTATTTATTTTAAGAATTTGATCTAAACTGCCCTTTTGTCCTTTACTTTAATAAATCTAGTTTAAAAAACTAAAAAAAACACGCTTTTAAAGCACATCAAACTAGCAACCCACGCTTTTTCACAATAATACCAGTTTTTTTTGTTCATTACTATTTTCAGCCTAAATTAAGAATTATTTTCCACTTTTTAGTCCTAGCAGCAATACGTGTTTTCTCAATTTAACCGTATTGATTTGTGGACTTAAAATAATTCATTGTTTTTTCGAGATAAACCTATGAAATTATTATATTTTCGCTGATTCTTTATAAGTGTACAAAGTTTGAATTAAATCTGTCCGTTTAAAGTGGGTCAAAATCGAGTCCGAAGGAGTCGGTTACATACATACATACAGATGAAGCTAAAAAAAATAATAAAACGTGTAAAAATAGGCGAAATATATATTTTCAAAATTTCTCGTAAATATATCTTCGCAGTCAAATATAAACTATAGTCGACGCATTTTAAACAGTCGTCGGGCAATGAATGTCACTGATAGTAGGAATGTGCACGCAATGCAACTCGTTTCCTGCGCACGCGCTCTGACTCCTGATTGGTCGTTAAGAGTAAGGGTTGTTTTTATATAAATATAAGATTTTTTTTTATGACACTAAATTACTTACGATTCGTTACACAATACGCACAATGGGGAATTTATTTCCTTACATGGTTTTCAAGAAAAAAAAATATTCCTATAAATACTTAACATATTTTAGCATATCGATCGTAACTATTCCGTTATCGATTTGTACCTCTACAATTCTTACGCACATCACTACACCTCTCGATATGATTTATGACCCGAAGCTTCAGTTTAATACGTCGACTATAGTTACTTAACATAATATTGGTTTTATATATTTTATTCTAAATGGAATAGTTTCTTTACTAAACTCTTGGCGGATTCGGTTCTAAATGATTACCTGAGATTTTTATACTTAAATTCTTTTATTAATATTTTTTTAAATTACGTCAAATTAATGTCTAATATTTTGCTTTGTCTTTTAAGAATTTTCTTATATTTGAAATAAGCCAGTTTTCGAAAAGAATCGAAAATGATTTTTTTATAAAACATTTGGAATGACAACTAATTATTGTATTTGAAACAGGTGGACAATCGTGGCGTAAACGCCGTTGTACGTAGACCGGGCGGTGCGTTAGCGTACGCGGTGTACGCTGTGGGAACGACGCGAGCCATCACGGACAGCGTATTCCCGACGGACCACACAGCTCTACTGGGGCACTCAAACGGACATTCTATACAACTCACTACCGCTGCGGAAGTAAGGCTTTAATATTTGTTTTTTTTTTTTAGGGAAACTGATATTCAGTTTTCAGTTGAATTTAAATCATTACTTTTTTTTTCAATGCATTTTTAGTTAAATACATTTTTTTAGTTCAATTAAAAAACTATCTAATATAATAAAAAATAGGGATCGTAGAGGGGTGACAATTAAGGGTTGTATATATTTTTGTATTCTGTATTATAAAAATTTAAAAACAAAAAAATGTATAAAAAATAAAAAAAATATTTATTGGGGTGGTCACCCCTTATCAGTTAGGGGGTTTGAAAGATTGATAATAGCCGATTCACAGACTTACTATTCAGTAAATTGCGTTAAAAATTTCATAAGAATCGATCGAGCCGATTCAGAGGAGTATGGGAACGAACATTGTGACACGAGAATTTTATATATTAGATTAAGTCATAAATAATTCAAAAACAAAACGGAAACGAACATATTGTTATGCGAAGTTAATGATATTGGTATTTTTGAAAGCGCTCAAAGCGATCTTAAACGATCGTGACTCACAAAATTTTTCTTTCAGGGCACCGAACCAGTTGTTATCATGTTAGATGGCAACAACGCCCTTTACCCCATAGCACGTGACTGCGTGGGAATGGTTCGTGAACCGCCGCCGTTGAATCTTGCGCCCGCTCGAGCGATCACTGCGCACGCGTTGCCTCTGCACCCACACGGCGCGGCACATTCCTCTCATGCGCCGCTCAAGTCCCAGGTATTTAATTGTTCTCTTAGAATCACCAACGTTAATCTAAAAGAAATTAATAAAATAAACTAAAAAGCTAATCTCACGTATTCATGAATTGCGATGCAATTCATAAGAATTGAACAGGATAGGATATGATTAAGAAATGTTTTAAAAAATGTTGGGAGGTAGCAACCAGAACTTAATGGCGGAGATCCTCAATCAATTGCCAAAGATGAGATGGAATTTCCAATAAGCATCTATTGGAGCGGCGACAAGTTCTTGAAGGCTTGTATGGTTATACATATTTCAAATTCAATTCAAATTCAAAAATCATTTAAGTAGGTAACACATTGTACACTTATGATCGTGTAAAAAAAGAAATGAATTTGAAATGCTTCTAACTTTACATTTAGTGCCAGTTTTCAAATGATGGGCGTAGAACGGAAGAGAAGAACTGGCAATAAACTCTCCGCCACTCTTTTTAATCGCCATGTTTTTTTTTTACACAACGTTTGTAAGGAGCTGCAACCATTACACCATGTTCCACATGACATCTTAAGTAATAAATAAATAATAATAATAAATAATTAAAAACAAACATTTGTCCTCTATCAGCAGGAGGCATGGTGAAATAGGAGCACGCACTTACATTCTCGTGGGAATCACACGCAAATACATAGTCGAAATAACATCACCGCATACACGAATTCAAGTCATATTTTTCACATTGAAACAATCGCCGTAATTTAATTAGGAAATGATAGAAATTTGTAAGCTTTTTCTACAATTTAATAATGTGTTATGGTAAAATATAATTGCACCATACATATTATGAAATAATTATTCCAGCATATAAACATCAAATACCCTTCATTGAATTGGGCTAATTTTATTATTTTTATAAAATAGTCTTGCATGTTGATAGTTTTATAAAAATATAGTATTAAATAATTAATAACTGGCTTATAAAACAGATTCATTACCAAAGTGAATTGTGACATAAAATATTAATAATCAATAGATATTTAAAATAAAATCTTTTTTTTATATATTTTAATTTTTTTTTTCAAAGGTTGCACTCATAATAATAGTCCCCGAGCCTCAACTGATGATGCCGCGAGTGCTGCGTTGTGATCTTGATGGACTTCGACAGTTGTTGCATCAACTTGAAACTGATAATAACAGTAAGTTATAAAATTATATAGGTCAAATGTCCTTCGAGAGATCCCGCTTTAGGACGAATCCTGGGAGTAGAAGTTGGGGTGTGAATAGGAGAAGATATGCCCAACTCCTACCTCCTATATACTGCACCGGAGGTTTTTGTGTGTACCCTCTGTAATGCGGCTTTGTAAGAACTACGACAGGTGGTTTTAGTGGGTATTGCTCACCCACTCTCTGAATAGCAGAGATTTTGGGGTGGGTCGCGTCCCGCATACCCCTACAACTATTGAGGGCACGGGACGCGCAAATGTATTTATAAAAAAAGTCAGATATATTTTGGGACTTCTTATATTTTCATAGTTATTTATACATATATACTGTTATTTCTGTATTTGTTCGAGACGTTTTTGATTCTCGCTTTGTCAAGGGATATAATATCAAAAACCGGGGTAGTGTTATAAAAAGAATCT
This sequence comes from Pieris melete, assembly GCA_963693345.1. Lineage (NCBI taxonomy): Eukaryota > Metazoa > Arthropoda > Insecta > Lepidoptera > Pieridae > Pieris > Pieris melete. The sequence continues at coordinate 25,675 of CAVNZK010000261.1, forward strand.
AAAACAATATACTTACAATATTTGTCTCACAAACCTGGAATAATGTTGAACGTAGACAGACGTACGTGTACGTATACGCGTGCGTTAAGTGAGAAAACAATACGTGCCTTTACGACTACTGTCCAAATACTGATTTTAATTTTGTTGTATTATTTCAGAGCAACAAATATTATCAATTCTTCAAGAGCGTTGTGATGGCAATAGAAATATTTTACACGCGTGCGTACATATGTGCTCGCCAACGTCAAACAAGGAGCCTGATATAGGTATGTTATTGTTTTCTTTGGATTTAAATATTTTTACTAGCAGACTCGGCCAAGCGTTGCTGTGGCTAAGGTTTTTGTTATATTACATAGTAGTAAACTATTCAAGGGAAACGGTAGGAGAACACCAGTCATGGGTACCACCATGCTTTACTGGTGGTTATGACTTATGCCATTAAATTGTAGCTTATGTGAAACGTTGGTACTTTCAACACAGCGCCATCTGTAAGGGTGCGTACAGACTATGTAACATATTATATAACTTGTGTTTTATAACACGTCCACATTATGTAACATTGTTATTCAACATTATAACATAAAACAATACTGTACACATTAGAATAACAATGCAATATAACAATGTTATATAGCCATTTTAAATACCATGTAACAAAAAAAAACAAAAAAACGTACATGCTGGGTTCGTCCTAGCATACACATCAATAACATGTTATTAAAACATTCAGTGTCCACATTATCTGAAACATGTTGTATAGCAATGTTGTATTACATGTTATGTTATATAGCCTGTACGCACCTTTAGAATTGTGACTATCAAATAATAAACAAATATTTGCAATAAAATAATATTGCGGGTATAAATTGAGATGAAAGCTTCTATCTTTTTATGTAGTTTGACTCCATAGCGGACATTTGTCGTGACACGTAATGTATTTATTATATTTTTATTAAATTTTATTAAATTTTACCTACAGTGCATATACATATCTAATGCCCTTAGCGGCTGTTTTTTTTTTTAATATTTTGGAAATAAAGATAACCTATGTTGGATAGTGTAGCTTATAATGTGGAATATATTTTTAAAATCGGAATAGTTTTTGAGTGTATTCGTTACAAACATTCACACATACTAATTTGTCTTCTTTATAATATTAGTCTAGATTGATTACTTTTGAGGGCAATTACTACCCGTATCACCTCGATGTGCATCGTTCAACAAGTGAGCGTTTTTAGGATATTTTTTGCCACGCACCACCACTATGTGGAACCTGAACACTGAAGTATTTCCAAACCAATTCTTAGGGTTCTTCAAGAAAATATAGTACCAATTCTTAAAAGGCCGGCAACGCACTCGCGATTCCTCTAACAGAGTGTCCATGGGCGGCGGTATAACTCACTTAAGTGAGCCCGTTTGCTCTGTTACATAAATTAAAAAAATAGTTACTTTTTGTGCATTAGAAAATATATATTTTTTTGTATTCTATTTTTAGTATCTTTTGTAAATATATTTTTTTATAGTTATAATGCCGCCTCTTATCCGTGCATTAAATAATCATTGGTCATCTACTTGCTTTTAAATCTTAATATATATAAATTACGCGTCACGTTGTTTGTCCGCTATGGACTTCTTAACTACTTAACCGATTTCAATCTAATTTGCACACCGTGTGCAGTTTGATCTAACTTAAAAGATAGGATAGCTTACATCTTAATTTATACCATAACATAAATTAAAGGCATAATCACCAAAAAAGCATGGTGTTCCCCATGACTCTTACCGTTTCCCTTGGATAGTTTACTACTATGTAATAATTAAATGATGTTTACAGTAGATAATCCATCAGCGCCTACAGTTCCGAACCCCTCAAGCGCAACTAACAATGAAGAAGCTGTACCAGCTTTGTCCTGGCCTCCGGAGACCTTTGAAGCGTCGGGGGATGAAGATAGCTTGATGGGAATCTCCAAGTAAGCAGAACTTTCCAGAATTTAATAAACGTTTTCAAATATTACAAAGAAATATTGGTACATAATTACTTATTACAGCGATTATATGACATTTTACATAGGCCACGTTCACACGGCCACCATTCGATTAGATTTTTTTACGTATACGGTTTTACCGTATACGATGCAATCGTTCACACGGCAACCATTCGATTCGATATTTTTTTTCGATTAAGGAAATAAAATCCTCGATCAATATTGGAATTCTGTCCTCCATATTGATAACCGACTGATCCAACGAGTGCACGTGCGAGTGCGTACGATTCTCGACCGGGCGAGTCGTGTGAACGAGACAACATGAACATAAGCGCCACTGCGTGTCGTATTCGATAAAATCGTTTCGAGACGCGGCGTTTCCGGTGACAACTTCGCACGGTATACGGTAAAATATATTTCTCGAACACGGGATTTTCCCGTATGAACGCCGTGTAAACAATTTTTAAGTTTTCATATATTATATTCTGTTGTCACTACTCTATTCGATAAAATCTCGTATACGGTATACGGGAAAATAATCGGCGTGTGAACGTGGCCTTAGGCTATTTGACAAGATTTAAAATTGGTATGTTATTGGTAATATGAACATCGATGTAAACGCACGGCCTCCCGCACGTCCAATGCATCTTACGAAACAAATTATGTCTTCTATTAACGCATCCACAAATCAGGTTTATGAAAATTTTGAACGCGTATTCATTCTTTGCGCCCAGGTCGTTCCCTTCATTCGCTCTTTGTAGTCTCGCTCTCTTTCTCTCTCATACTTCCTCACTACTCGGTTGTCTATAAAGTCGGTTTACTGACGATAGTTGATCGTGACAACGTCATAAGAAAATACTGATCATGACATTTAAAAAAAAAACAATTTTAATCGTTTGATAGATATTTTGTTTGGATATAGAGAAGGAGGTAAATGGAAATCACAATTGAATTTATCAAGTTACATTTATTACATATACAAAATGTCCAATAGCGGTAACGGGGCCGTGAGCGCGGATCCAGTTGAGAGGCGTGGCAATGCGCTCTCCGCCTTGAGGGCCCTTTGCGAGAGTACCGCCTTGCAACCGTATCTATTGCAACTTCTAACAGCCAAGTGAGTATATAGGATGTTACTTTCTTTTAACTAATTGAAATTTTAAAAACAGTCAACGCTCTTTATAACGTTATTCGATGTAACGAAAGCCTCTCTAGATCGTGATATAGTTACATTTGTTTTTTTAACACAAAACCCATACATTAATTCACTCTAACGCAACAGCCATCTCTATAATGAATGATATGATTGAGAGCCCCCGTTCTATATAAAAAAAAAGATATATATGTTCTTGATGAAAAAAATTTCCTATTACAATTAATTTAACTTCTTTTTGACCATTCCAAAGTAATTATTTACTTATATGAATAAAGATATTTTGAGTTTGGACCTGAACAAGTTGCGTTATAAAGAGTGTATTTAATGTAAATAATTATTAAAACCAAACAAATCTAACACATTTTTATGTTATAGATGGATTGTCGTTATACCGAATAACGTTATAAAGAGTTCACACTGTATATAATTTAGTACTTAATACTTTACACAGTGAATAACGAATATTTATTACTAAATGTATCACTCAATAAAACAGGGATGGCATGGGTCAAACACCTCTAATGGCTGCCGTAGCGGAACGAGCGTATCGGGCGGCCCTAGCCATATTGGACGCAATACGCGCGTGTGACGCGGACGAAACTCAACGGTCGGCGGCCATTTTCCCTCCCAACGCCCATCCAGATCATTCGCCGTTGTTGGTACTCTGCTGCAATGATACATGCAGCTTCACGTGGACCGGACAGGATCACATTAATCAGGTATTTAACGGAATTTTATTATTATTTCCAGGAATAATTTATTTATTTATTTACCCTTCGTTGCAAATAAATGAAACACAATACATAAAAATTATAAGGGATGCAACGGGCGGTCTTATCGCTAATAAGCGATCTCTTCCAGCCAACCCTAGTTAAAGAGAAAAACTAAAAAAAAAAAGAAACATGATGCGTGCGAGAAGTGCAGAACCAAATGTTATATAATAAAAAATATAATCTAATACAAAAGACTATTAATAACAGACTAAATACTTAAAAGCTTATCTTACAAATTCATAAACAGCAATAGTAATGCAAAAGGAAACATAAGAAGTACAAGTCACGATTGATCAGGATAGGATAAGGTTAAGAAATGATTATACAGAAGAGTTTTAAAAGATGACAGAGAGGTAGCCAATCGTATGGAGTCGTATTCCACAACTTAATAGCGGATATCGTGAATGCATTGCCTAAGAAGGATGAAGTGTGAGATGAAATTTCCAATAAACATCTATTAGAAGAGCTTAACATATAGACCTAAGAATTTGAAGTGATCTTTGAGATAAGAAGGGGTTTTCGGATTGAAAAGAATTGAGTATAGAAGTTGAAGAAGATGAGCGTGACGTCTGAATCGAATAGGTAGCCACCCCAGCTGCCTGCGGAATTTAGACACATGGTCATATTTCTAAGACCAAATATGAAACGTATGCCGAAATTCTGCGGGCGTTCGATGTCAATAATCTGGAAACTAGAATGATTTATACAAATCTATCACAATTAGAATGCATTTTTTTTACCAACGGCTTTGTACTTATACTTTCTACCCAACGTTGTTTGTGTTAGCGATGTGCCAATCATGTTTCTAGCTTGTGTACAAAGTTTTTTGGGCAATTATTTGACCCGTCCGGCTTCGCACGGGGGCATATTATGCTCTAAAGGGCCATATAGATCTATATTAAATCAACAATGTATTTAAGGCATTTAATTGGATAAGGATTAATGCTGTATTGGTTAAAATCGCTTCGAAAATTAGCCATTATTTGTCGTAAAAAGTAAATGACAATTTATTTTTTGTGGGATATCTATAAGAGAATAGACATATACCATCGTGTATGTCGTATCGTCTGCCTTCGTTTACAATTTAAACGGAAAAAAGGAAGGTATGTTATTATTTACGATATCACATTATAAACCTTAAAAATAACAGTATTTCTCCACTATTTAATGGATGTTATTATACATATAAACCTTCCTCTTTAATCACTCTATCTATTTAAAAAAACCGCATCAAAATCCGTTGCGTAGTTTTAAGTATACATAGGGATATAGGGACAGAGAAAGCGACTTTGTTTTATACTATGTAGTGATTCTTGATGAACTCGGTTTATTTGTATTTGTGCTATTTGAGACAGCGGAACTGAAGGTTATTTACCGTTCTTAAAGGCAGAATGTTGTTTTAAACTATATTTTCTAATATCTAATATATAAAATTCTCGCACAATGTTCGTTCCCACACTCCTCCGAAAAGACTCGACGGATTCTCATGAATTTTTTATGCATATTCAGTAAGTCTTCTGTCTTTCAAACCCCTAAGTGTAAAGTGATAATGGGTGTCCACCCCAAAAAAAATTTTTTTTTTTAGATAACATTTTTTGTTTTTATTTTTTTAGTTATTTTTATTGAACTAAAAAAAATCCCTAGAAATAATATACATGGCAAAAACACGTTTGCCGAATCAGCAAGTTAATCAATAATTAAAATATATCGTTAAAAAATTCAACGTCGTTATTAAGCCACTTGACCTCGATCACCAAGGACTAACCTATATCGTTATTAAAATAAATTATATTTTTGGCATTTAATAATAATTAAATTTTTTTTTTCAGGATATTTTCGAATGCAAAACATGTGGTCTCACCGGGTCACTCTGCTGCTGTACTGAATGTGCTAAGGTAAGCTTTGTCTAGTAATTAATTTAAAAATGATACACGCCCTTTTTTTGTTTTTTTTTTGTGTCTACAGCATGTTCTCAGGTTTCGAATTGAGAATTGTAATACTTTATATGGGTCTCTACACAGGTACACCGCGCCCCGTCCGCTGTCAGACCAAACCTTTAGACTAGTGTGGAGAGAACTTACTTTTAACAACTATCTAGTAACTAGAATCTAGTTGATAAAAGGGCCTGGGACTAGTGCTAGACAGGCTACTTCTAAATAATTTGCCATATTTGTTTTAAAATAAGTGTTGTATGATGATTTGCTATTTTAAAAGAGTACCGAGAGTTTTTTACGCCGTCTTTTTCTCGGCTCTACCGATGAGTAGGGATTAATAATTTAATGACGTGAAATAAGTGATACCAGTATCTTATGTTCCATAATAAACATATTTTATTTTATTTTAACAATATATAACAATTTTTTTAGGTGTGCCACAAGGGACATGATTGTAAACTGAAGCGCACGTCTCCCGACTGCGTACTGCGATTGTTGGGAGAAGTGCCGCTGCACGGCGTTGGTGGGCGGGAGTTGGACCGCGCGTTGCGATCTCCTGGCCAGGCTCGCTAGGGAGACACAATTGGCTACACACTTCAATTCTAGGTAAAAAAATATATATTTCTATGTAATTAAATAATTTGTAATTTAATTTTGACTTTACTTAATATTTGTTGTCACTATTTTGATAATTTTAAGAATTTCAAAACCCTTTTATGTCAATTCATATAATTGCGGATGGTGGAATTTTACTTAATACATGCTTAGAAGAAATATGTTGGAATTGATAAGCACTTTTTGGTTTTTGATGTTAGGTAGAAATTATTATTATTATGTTATTTATTTATTAAACAAATAACATAATACATGAAATATATATGGGATGCAATGGGCAGCCTTATCGCTAACAAGCGATGTCTTCCAGAAAGGGAAAAAGCTAAAAAAATAAATAGATGGGTAAAGTACAAGAAGTAAATAACCAAATCTTATAAAAATTATAGAACCTTAATCTTAAATATTACAAAAAAAACAGTCAAAATCTGATATAACGACATCGAAGGGACCACCCATATTTGTTCGTAAAAACCGATAGTCGTATAAGCCGATGACGTTGTTAAGAACCTAATACAATAAATAGACTTAGGGTCTGTTTCACAATGTACAGATAAGTTCTACATAAGTTCCAAATTAGCTATTAATTACTTATTGGGAGGATAAACACAATTGTTGCGTATCACTACTGTCAGACAGCGCTATTCGTCACATAAAGTCCATTATAAGTTATTTGTCCGATGAAGTGTCAAATAGCACAATTTATCTTCCAAATAATTTGTGTTGCATAGCTTTTTTGGTACTTTATCCATTGTGAAACAGACCCTTACACTAATTTTTTTCTGATTAGATTGACAATATAAATAAAATAAAATTTTAAATATATGCTCGAACTTGACTCAATCCCTTGAGTCGCTTGCGTATTGATTTAATTTTTTGGCCAAAATGGCGGAATAGTTTATGTACTTCAAGTGAAATGGAATTTTTGAAATAATAAATAACGTGCGTTCAGGTTGTAATATTCGTCTATTTATTGTTTAGAGGTGAATCGATCCTTCTGTTCCTGGTACAAACTGTGGGTCGTCAAGCCGTGGAACAGCGTCAGTTCCGTGCTGGAAGTGGTCGTGCCCGTGCGCCACGGAAACAGCCAGGCTCTGATGCTGAGCTGGATGTGCCGGACCACGACTTGGAGCCACCGAGATTCGCTAGAAGGGCACTGGTACATTTGTTGGGTGAGTGCTGTGTATTTATTAAGGGATGTTTTTTAAAGTTGATAACACTTTTATTACAAAACAAAGTCGTAGAATAGTGACGGATCTGACAAATAGTAAACTTTTCGGGGCAGCCATTTCAAAATAATATAATCATGTTAGTTTTTGTCATAAATATTTTAATTCATATTCTGTTATTATGAAAATTGGCATACAAGCAAACAAAAGGGTTTGTTTTGAAACAAAATAAAAATAATAACATTAAATTACACAATTTTCTAGAAAAATCATATGTTTATATCAAATCCGTCACTTTATCGACTGATTAATTTGAAATTTAAAACACATGTCAATGTTGTATCCAAATATGATAAAAAGTGGATTTTGGATTTTTTTCAAATCCGACATTGTTCTACGATCATGACGAAATGTTCCAGGTAACAAATTTCGATTAAATTAAATGTTCCCGCGAAATGTATATGTAATGTAACCATGATTATTTGTTATAATCATGACATTATATTTTATATTAAACGTACATAATTATATATGGATGCAATGTGGTATCGTATTCCCAATAGGATTCCTCATCGTATCCATATCCTAACTTTCGTACCAACTGATGTGAAACTGACCTAAAATTATCGTGATTAATGTGCACTTTTTTTTTTCCTTTTCACTTGTCCTTTTTTTTAATATCCTGTTTACCGTTTACAGTACCAGTACCGACAAAACAAATGAATTAATGTTTTAATTCATTTGTTTTGTCTTAATAACGATATGTCTTATGTATTTTTGCACTTCTTGCCTATCTAATATTTTTTGTTAGGGAGCGTTTAAGTATTACGTCACGCAAATTTTGGAGATTATTGACCCCTCCCCCCCCGTGTAACGCGCCGTACCGTTTTTTTTGTACCCAAGTACAGTCAAACGTTTTGTGACCACCTAGTGACTTTTTATACCTAAAAGTTACCATTACGTGGTGTAAAGTACTAGAAAGTCGAAAATAATATTAACAATAACGCGTAATTCAAGCTCCGCCCCGTATCTCCAACTGCCAATTGTATTATATTTCTGTATCCGACGCAGTGTTCAAAATAAATGTATAAATAATTAGAATTTTTACAAATTAAATTCCTGAACTAATCTATTATGTGTGCTTGAATAAATAAGCATGGTGCAAAAGTATAATCTAAAATAAATTTATTTTTCTAATAGGCAAATTAGTTGTCAACCTTTTGATTTTTGTTTCTTAGACCGGTTTCGATCGAGTGTTACAGGGTTCGAACTGCAATTTAATATGTGTGTATAAATATATAATTTAAAAAATGTATATTATTTTAAGGCGATTGGGCTGCGGTAGAAGCGGCCGTGATGTGCGGCTCCAGCACAAACGAAGAAGTGTCGGCTTCTCATCAGCAGTCCAAAAGAACGAATAATTTTTCATTTTTCGACATAAGCTCCATCTAGCTCAACACACTTCACTTTTACTTCACTAACTATTCTTTCAATACTCCTCTTAGAAACCCTAGTCGCATCTGATGTCAAATTAAAAATAATTTTTTTTCATTAAACTGTTTTTATTAAGATGCTTAAAATAAATACCAATAGTTAGGGTTAGACCAGTGTTGGCCTAGTGGCTTCAGCGTGCAACTCTCGATACGCGCGATTTAAAAAAGATCACGGAACAGATTCAGAAATCTGAGGCCAAGACCTAAAGAGGTTGTAGCGCCACTGATTATATAAGATATCTAGTCATTTAATATCATATTTTCATTGAAGAAATATGTGTTAGGGAGCGTTCAAGTATTACGTTACGCAATTTTTGGAGATTATTGGGAACATACACCCCCCCCCCGCCATTTAACGCGCCGTAACGTTTTTCTGTACCCAAGTATAGTAAACGTTTCGTGACCACCTAGTGACTTTTTATACCTAAACCTTAATTCTTATTTAAACCTAGTATTAAATAAATGAATTAAATTGTTTTATAAATATTTCAGGCCAGTTTCAATAACTTCGTCTCTGGTGCGTTGCCGGCGCGATTTTCGCCGCTCTAGTAGCGTTAGCCGTCGAGGAGCTCGTTGAAGCGGCCGACGCTCTATTGGCTCCAGTGCGACTCGGGGTCGTTCGTCCCACCGCCCCGTTCCCCTTGGCCACTACGTATGTGGATTTGGTCAACGGCAGCGAAGATCTGTTTGGTGTGGAGCCACTGTCGACTGGACATCCGCGGTCGTCGCGAAGGTAATTAATAATTTATATTAATATAATAATTAATTTATATTTATTTTACAAAAACAGTGGCGCTGAAATATCTAGGTCTTGCCTTTCATAAGACTGCTCGTAGATTGAATAGTGCATTGGTACAGCTGTGTACAGGGTCTAACGGCAAACAAAAGCCAACATTTTTCTTATAACTCACAATACTGTATACAAATGTAAGTATTATTAGGCTCAGTACACATCTATAAACTTGGGGTAGTGATTCCGAACCTTAAATCCAATTCCTTAGGGACTGTACGAGCCAAGACTCTAAATTTTCCCCACTCGGGCTTTCTTAGTTGTATATAAGCGTGGCGATTTCCTAAATCGTTGGAGTTACGGCTCGACCCATTCTTATGAAATTTTTTATGCATATTCAGTAAGTCTGAGAATCGGAAAACATCTATTTTTCATCCCACTAAATGTTAAGGGTCCCAGGTCCCACCCCTAAGTTTTTATTTTTATATTTTAGACACACCTTTTTGTTTATATTTTTTAATGATACAGCATACATAAATACATACAACCCTTAAGTGTCACCCCTCTACGATCAACCCCTATTTTTGAAGTTATACTTCTTTAGGCGCGTTATGAAAAATTTATGAGAGTGAAATTTTACGATGCGCGCGCACCGTGACACAAAATTCAGTATGGGCGCCGAGCGTGCGCGAGATGGGAATAAGACAATCTACTTGTAGTACCTTTTAAACAAATAAAGCAGTTTTAATTATTTTTTTCAAAGAAATTTAGCAATGCTTTTTCACAAAGACCTATTTATACTTAGTTTTTTTTTTTTTTTTTTAATTTTCTTTATTTTACAAAAAAAATATAATACAATAATAATAAGTTACATTTGAAAACCGCTGTGGTTTATATTAATGTAACCATAGCAGTCTTGTTTAGGAGCGCGACAAATGCATATAAAAGTAGTTTTTTAATTTGCTGTTTATGTTGGTTGGCGTTAGGCAATCTAATATGTTATTTGGTAGACCATTTATTAGCCGCGGTAACAAATACCTCAACGTTCTCTCGCCATATACGTTGTTTGCTCTCGATGTACAGAGCCGAACTTGCGTTACCGCTCGGGTCTGAACGTCATGCTCCACTCGTTTTTTATGTCATCTCGAAAAAAGTGCTCGACTAGAAGACATTTATTAACTTTTTCTGATATAGGCAATATTTTGCAATGTTTGAAAATTCCTCTTTCTTCACTTTTATATGAGTCGAGCACATTTCTCGAGACAACGTGTTTGAGGATTCGCATTTGGAGGTTATATATTTGGTTGAGATACGTTGGGTAAGTTCTACCGTAGCTACTTAAACCGTAATTGATGACTGACTCGCAAAGCGCGTTGTAAAGAGAAAGTTTGGTTTTAAATGGGATACGCTTTTTGAGTATTGTTATTTGTGCCAAAAACTGTCGTAGCTTATCGCAGACGTATTCTATGTGTTGTTTCCAATGCATGTTTTTGTCTATAATTAATCCAAGATATTTTTGTTTATCAACTATTTGTATAGAAGGGCACTTGCACACTGTTGATTTGTGAAGACAAGCGTGATCGTGAGCCACCAATGCTACACCAGTGGCTTCTTTTAAGGAATTGGATTGTATGATAAGTAGTTTTGTCTTTTCAATATTAAGTACTAGTTTAGCATCATGGCACCACTTTAGTATATTGTTAAAAGGTTATGAAACATACCTAGTTATTAAATTGAATTAATAATATAATATTAATTAATAATTGAATAATATACTAAATATTAAATATTGTTTAATTATTAACGCTTAATATTGATTATTAATTATTTAATATTTTAAAAAAATAAAGAAAGACAAAGAAGTATAACTTCTTACGCGCGTACATAAGATCACGCACCATTTTTTTTTATTATAGTAGATAGTTATTTTTATTGAACTAAAATTTTTTTCCTACAAATAATAAACATGGCAAAACGACGTTTACTGGGTCAGCTAGTTATTTGATAAAAATCCTCATTAACTTGAGAAAAAGCATGGATAATAGGATAAAAGGTAAATAGGAGATATAACACTAATTTTCTATTAAAGTTTAAAAATAACAGTTGACTAAATTATCAACATCGCGGCTCACTGAGAGCTGGCAACCATTAGATGTAGAATTTTATTAAAAAAAAAATTGTATCAGCAAATTAATTATTGGTAATTGCGGTTAATTTTCTATAGATAACGTATACGTAGTATACGTAGGTACTCCATACGCAAATGTTTTTAACAAAAACAAAATAATTTAAAATAAAAAGGCTTTAATGAAGAGTCTTCTAAGGGTGCAATATTGACATTGACCTCTTTTTCATTTAATTGATTGCTATTATGTTTGATTACAGAGAATCAGCAACCAACAGCAATCGTGCAACAGCAACAGGCGGTACGTCGATCGGCTGTTCGACCCTCGTGCGCTCGTCTACGCCCGTAGCGACGGAATACGCGGATGATGTGGCAGGTGAAGCGTTAGGGGGAGATGATGATGCTTCGGAGACTGATGAACCAACGGCACCAACTCAGCAGCAGGATGTACAGCATGACGATCCTATGGGCGACAGGTAAACTTATCGAATCAGTTTTAAAAAAAAAGTGCGTGCGTACAAAGTAGTGTCAGTAGTGAAACTTCTTTGGCAAACTTTTTTTTTTTTTTTTTTTTATGTAATAGGAGGCAAACGGGCAGGAGGCTCACCTGATGTTAAGTGATACCGCCGCCCATGGACACTCACAATGCCAGAAGGCTCGCAAGTAATTTTTAAGTCTTGTTTATATCACAAATCTAAAACTTTACATTTCCGAAACTTAGAAGGAGGGAAAATGGAAGATATGTTAGGAATTTAATGAATTTAATTGCCATTAAAATATTAAAAGTGTCGAGAACTAATACAAATTATAAAATTAATTTTTTATTACGTCCCTGTTCATCACAAACAGTAAAAAACGCACAAGTAAAGATAACATTTTATTTTTTTAAAAAGGTTTACTAAACCTGGAATTAGTAGGCAGTGATGCCAGCTAAAGAATAAAATAAAGTAATTAAAGTTAACTAGATATATTGTTCGTGATATTATTTGTTATTTTTGTATTAGGTCTTTTGAGTAAGTAAATATTTAGATTTATCGTTTTGTAAAACAAAAAATACGTAGCATTTTTTTAATGTCTTCCAAATTTGTCCCTTTTTCGATGGAGAACTTTTTTTATGTCACTTATGAAATGTCAGAATTCTACGGAATGAAAAATCGGAGTATAAGGCTGCCAGTCCACCAGAGCGGAGCGAGGCAGCGGAGCCGAGAAACGGACTAATGCGGAGTGGAGTTGCGTACTGTGACTGTCCACCGGAGCGGAGCGAGGCTGCGGAGCGGAGTGAGGAAGTAATGCGGAGCGGAGTTGCTGTGTTTTTCAATATGCGGAGCTAGGCAGCAAGTACGCGACGAGTGATTTCGAGCTCCCGGCGTGGGGCGATTGGTTTAATTCTACGCGAAATGTCAGTGATAGCAGACATGCCATCGAAAAAGTTGATACATTATTACCTTACATTGCTTGAGGAAGAAGAGTTGGAGTCAGAAGAAGCCGAAATACTTACCATATACCATTTGAACAATTCTATGAGGAAACATAGATTTTGGTTAAGAAATCATATCAAACATCGTTCAGAACACAGTGAATATTTTACTTTTTTCCAAACAGCTGATGAAGAAACTTTCGAAAATTCTTATAGAGTTTCAAGATGTACTTTTTATGAACTTCACTCCCTGATTGAACCATATATTCGGAAACAAGACACAAATTACAGAAATTCAATTAGTAGCCGTGAAAGATTAGCGGTGTGTTTAAACTAAGTACACATTTTAAATCAAAGTAACTTTTATTTTTGCATACAGTTATAGAAGCCATGTTATATTAATTTAAAAATCGTAATCTGTCTCAAAATTGACCGCATTTTCATTGGGTTCTGTTGGCTCTGCTGCAGATGTTTCAATATCCTGGGTTGTTGGAATTTGTAAAGCGCTAGGATTAATGATACTAGTGTTAATATTATCTGAAGCACTAGGAATATTGACACTAGTGTTGGTATTATCTGAAGCACTAGGAATATTAAGACTAGTGTTGATATTATCTGAAGCACTAGGAATATTGATACTAGTGTTGATATTATCTGAAGCACTAGGAGTATCGATACTAGTGTTGATGTTATCTGATGTAGGTGTTGAGCCTGTAGAAAAACCATAATTATTCGGAGAATACCAACTATGTTGAAGATTACTTTCTTCAGCTGACATTACCGCATTAAAGCAGGTTTTTTTAATTTGAAGTTGAAAATAATACGGCAGCTTTTTTGTCGATGCAGCCAAATTTAAAAAAAATAAGTCTATTTCATCGTATTTATCACTGGCTGACATCATGTTTTTAAGTTCTATCCGTTCTCGTTCCAACACTTCGCGGCGTTCTTGATTTTTTTTTTAAATAATCTAGAATTTCATCGTTCTTTCTTTTTTTGGATGTTGATGGAAGAGATTCCGAAGCTGTTGGATTCTTAGGATCATCGGCAGAAGGAAGATTATTTGAATTTGATGGCAAAAAATTGCATGATTCCCGTGAACTCTCTTCAATGGTATTTGGCGGATTTGAAGTTTCGCTTACTGAGTGGTCCAGGGGCGTAAAATTTGTTGACCGGTCTCTGTTACTCATGTAAGGCAATAAAAATGACATGGCTTTTTGATATTTCCATTCTTTTCGTTGTTTTCTAGCCTGTCCACTCCTTGTTGCATTTTGTCTTTTTAAGGCATCCCGATGGTTATCTCTCAGTTGTTTCCATCGCGACTTGGCATTTGTAACTGAAACAATCAACAAACACAAAAATGTATTACATGGTCTATTTATGACAAAAATATTACATCACTTACGCGAAGTACAATTAAATACGTTTTTTTTTAGGTATTTAGCAACCGGCCAGTCATTTACAACGATGGGAGAGAATTTTAGAATTGGATTGAAAAGTGTATCAAGAATTGTTGAGGAGGTTTGTGATGCTTTATGGAATATATTGCAACCTCTTGTCATGTCACAACCAACAGAAAACGACTGGAAAGAAATCGCAAAAGATTTTGATGAACTATGGCAATTTAAAAATTGTATAGGTGCTCTTGATGGCAAGCACGTATATATCAAGGCTCCCTCGAAAACCGGGTCCTCGTTTTTCAACTACAAAAAGAGATTTTCTGTAGTATTGATGTGTTTAGCTGATGCCAAAAGGAAAATCATAATGGCTGATGTGGGATCTATGGGAAGATTTTCTGATGCAGGAATTTTTGATAACAGCATTTTCGGAAAGAGTCTAAAAGAAAAGAGATTGAATTTACCTCAGCCGGTACCATTTTATCAAGGTGGAGCAAAAATGCCGTTCGTATTTATAGGAGACGAAGCTTTTCCATTAATGGAAAATTTTATGAGGCCTTACCCACGTGATGGACTTAACGCAGAAAAAAAAATTTTTAATTACCGATTATCAAGAGCACGTCGTATTGTTGAGGCAACTTTCGGTGTATTGACGAGAAAGTGGTACGTGTATCATAAAGATTTTGAATGCAAAATAGAAACAGTTGACAAGGTAATAAAAGCAACATGTGTTTTGCACAATTATTTAATTCAAAGACAACCTAATTATATAAACAATATTGAAAATAACATGGAGCAATCATTATTATCAGTTGGTGATATTATAGAAACACAACATTCTAGTAACGATGGTTATCAAGTTCGTGAAATGTATTGTTCATACTTTAATAATCAGGGGAAGGTACCATGGCAAGATACTCGAATTTTGAAAAGAATCTATAATAGTCAGTGATGTGAGACAGATATAGATAATTTGGCCAGCTGCGGACATTATTTAACTATTTAGGCTATTACATTATATAGGCTATTTTGTTAAATAAAAAAAAAGATATCAATATGTACCTACTAGAAGGTATTATAGAATAAAGATACATATTATTTACCATCCGATATGTTTGTTTCAATGATAATTTGGTCCCACGCAGCATCTTTTGTTTCGTTCAATTTGTAAAATTCTGAAGATGTGTTCCAAATGCACGGAAACTTTTTCACACTTTCAATAAGTTTTTCATCCATTATCTTCGGTCACATACGCACTGGTCGGAATACGGCGGCACACTGCCGGCGCAAAGTGCGCCCGCGCCCGCACTCGCTTCCCCGCTCCGCATCCCCGCTCCGTTTCCCCGCTCCGCATACCGGTTTTATATGAAATTTTAAACTAGCTCGCAAGTCCCTGTCCACTTAAGAGGAGCGGAGATTTTGTGCAATCCTATTGGTTAATATTTCTCCGTTTCTCGGCTCCGCTGCCTCGCTCCGCTCTGGTGGACTGGCAGCCTAATATAAAGGTACATCATGTTAATTTGATCATAGTATAAATTCAATAATAGTTCATCTATTGGTACCAGTGGTTCTCTTGTTAGTACGCTAGGAATGAGAGCTGACTTACACAGGGTCAGTAACTGACTACTAATTCGAGGCAAGTCAGTGCTGACCCGAAAAAAACCCTGTGTAAACTGATTTGAAGTCAGTACAGTGGCTTGAAGTCAGCGCTGACTTGAATATTCGGACACGAATATTTTAAAGTCAGTTGGCGCCACCCCGCCACCCGCGCACCCCCGCGCCAGCCATATAAACCCCGTGTAAACAGACAAGTCAGTGCGTGGTTAGCCACTGCCGCTGCGTTGTAGAGTGACCACGTTTTTTTCGCTGGCGATAAAAATGAAGCTTAGCGAAGACGAAACCTTAAAATTGGTGCAATATGGAGAAAACGAGTGCCTTTGGGATATAAAATCCCTAAATTACCGAAATAAAAAAATATGGCTCAACAAATGCAAATCGAAGGGCTCACTTCTACTGAAGTAAAAAATAAAATTAAAGCCATAGGGGCTACATATTATTTAGAGCTCGACAAGATAAAAAAATCCACCAGATCTGGCGCTAGTGGGAACGTATATGTCCCAAAAGTCAAGTGGTTTCAAGCACTGGACGGCTTTATAAAAAATGCTATTGTAAATAAATAAATTAATTTTTCAACAAATAATTAAATCGTCGTTTCAGTTGTTTTCGCGAATTCATTTTTCCCACTGACTTCACAAACGTGTGCTCATCGTGAGAAACGCACCACTACTACTTACTTCATGTTAACAGTTAAAGTCAGTCGCGGCGTCGACATTGGCGCTGCGACTGACTTGTCTACTGACCCTGTGTAAATCAGCCATGAGTATCAATGTCCGAACAATTGACTTCATTTAGATGTCATTATGAATTATTATTACTCTTCCTCTGCTGAGTAAAACGTTTATTAGATCTTACGAAACATTTTTTTCAGGGGAGCTGATCACGTGGTGGTCGAAAATGGAACAGAAAGAGCTGAGGGCGGGGAGAGTGAGAGTGAACTGGATATGCTCGCTGAGGTGGAGACTGAGAGTGATTCAGACGATCAAGATAATGCAGAATCGGCCCAACGCAGCGTACAGACTGGCGCCACGCAAGGTTCGGATGCCGGTATGTGTATACAGTAAACCCTCTTCTAACACGGTATTGTTATGATGCATTTTCATATTACGCGATTCAGTCAGCGGATTATATTTCTGTACTGTGGCAATTATAATGCACTTAACGCACTTATTTCGTTCATAAGATAATTTTTTCTTAATATTTGATTTAACTTCCCTTTAACGTGAATAATTTGTACATAACGCGTTTTCTATAACGTGGAACAAATCTACCGTGTTATAGGAGGGATTACGTGTATTATATACATATACGTCTTTAATATTTTTTTTTGATAAGATATTTGAAAATCTATCTATGTTTGTGTTTACACCATACTAATAAACTGATGTGAAATAACTAATGTGTTGAAATATATATATATAATATATAAAAAATTCTCTTTTGTCTCTTTCTGTATTTTTATAACTGTATAGAGTTGAAAAGAGACTTAAGTAGTAATTTGTACTTCCAATTCCAAATACATCCGAAGTGCCGCTTACTATTCGATTACGTTAACTATTCGAATGTCCGTAAACAGCATTATCATGCGAAATGCATGATTAGTTTTAATTGAAATATAGCGTTATACGACGCAGGAATAGCGTCGCTGTTATTGTACCCAGAGGAAGAAAGTAAGGATTCCACTCGGCCAGAAGACGAGAACTCGGAGGCTGGGGAAACTGACGAGCAGGAGGGAGAGTCAGAACCTCAGCTCCACGATGGAGAGACCCTGGAGAGAAGGGCGGCACCGCCAACTAGGACTAATCTAGCGCCGCACTCTATGCAGTGGGCCATACGGTAATGTTTTTCTTTTGTCGTAATAAATCTAATATATGAAATTCTTGTGTCGCGGTGTTTGTAGTTAAACTCCTCCGAAACGGCTTGACCGATTCTCATGAAATTTTGTGTGCTTATTGGGTATGTCTGAGAATCGGACAACATATATATTTTTCATCCCCCTAAATGTTAAGGGTAGTCCACCCCTAAATTACTTTTTAATTTTTAGATAAATTATTATTTTTTTTATGATACAGCATTAAAAAAACATACAACCCCTAATTTTCACCCCTCTACGATCAACCCCTATTATTTATTATAAATGATATACATGGCAAAATGACGTTTGCCGGATCATCTAGTAAATATATAAGTGAGCCTCTTCTTTGTATTACTGATTTCGGATATTACCAATTCATGAACGAAAGCTTTTGCTATAGCTATTGTTTGAATATGATTTTGATGGCTTGTCCTCCATGGGCGGCATCCATGATATTTGATCAATAACAGAAATTTAAGAATATAATAGTCGCATGTAGAAGTCGAAGGAAGACAGATAGATAGACATGAGGAGAAATTGTGGGTGCCAAAAATCAATCTGAAAACAGTCAAAGTCAAAGCATTTATTTCAATTAGACCATCTAAAATGGCACTTTTGAACGTCAAAAAAAATTTTATATATATATATAATATATATAAAATTATATTATATTTTTTATATATATATAGAAGATTCTAGTTGCCCCTTCCAAAAGGTAGTTTCGTGTGGAGAAGAATGGGCAAGAAACTCCACACTTACTCTTTTTCACATATTTACAAATATCGAAACCGTAGAATATTAACATTAAAGTGTAACAAAAATATTAAAAAACACAACAAAACAGTGTGAGATACAAAAAAAAAAATATTATGCTACAAATTACATTTGTAGCATTTAATTTAATAATAATAATAACAAAAATATGTTACAGCAAAAAGTCAGCAACCAATTTGATTTTGTCCAGGCTCTATGATTGTCCTATGGAGCAAGTTTCATCAAAATCGGTTTAGTTGTTTTTGAGTTGTGGGTAAACATATTTGATATATATAATGTTAGTAAAAGTTAATTACAGTTGTGTGATAATTTCACTAATTATATATCTTAATTGTACAGGTCTCTGCGCGGCGGAAGTAGTGGAACGAGCGGGGTAAGGCTGACGGGTGCATCTTCTTTGGTCTTCATAGACCCGGCGTCTTTGCGCGGTTCGGCCGGAGTGGCAGCTGCCGGAGCTCACGACCCCCATTCTACTTCCACCACGGCCGCTTTTCTTGCGAGGGCTTTTGGTAAGGATTTTCACTACCACGCTCTCGTTAGGGCGCGTTCAATTACGTTACGCAATTTTTGAAGACGGGGCGGGTCATATATGTCTAAAAATAAATGTTTTTATAGAATCACAGTGGCTAAATGGTGACTCTAAATAGAGTATAGAGTTTGCTAGCTTTTGGATTTAATCTTCTGCCTCTGAGGTCACGTGATCATTAAAAAATTACCATAACATATTGGCGATCTTATGTTTTTAAGCAAAAGACCGAAAATCATAAGAATCTTGTTGTTTTGGTGGCAGTAATATTTAATATAATGTATTACTTTATGTATCAATTATCTACGCCATTTAGCACCGGTCGGTACGCGTTAGAGTGAGACAGACTATATAGGCGTGTTAGTCTGAGTCTGGTAGAGTGGTAGATTGTATTAATATCAAAGAAAAAAAATACTGCATAAATAAAAAATCTCTATATATAAAATTCTCGTGTCACAATGTTCATTCCCATACTCCTCCGAAATGGCTCGACTGATTCTTATGAAATTTTTTATGCATGTTCAGTAAGTTTGAGAATTGGCTTCTATCTATATTTCAAACCCCTAAGTGATAAGGGGTGTCCACCCCAAAAAAAAAATATTTTTACGACAATTTTTTTTGTTTTTATTTTTTAATGATACAACATACAAAAATACATACAACGCCTAATTTTCACCTCTCTACGATCAATCCCTATTTTTTATTATTGTATATAGTTATTTTTATTGAACTAAAAAAATGTTTCCTAGAAATAATATACATGGCATAACGACGTTTGCCGGGTCAGCTAGTAAATAATTATAATTGCATAAGTTGATAAGAAATGCTATCCAAAAATAGCTTTACCGCGGCAGTCCCAGAGTGCCACAAGTTTTGTTTTTTGAGCCACTCTAGTGTATATCGTTTCTATAAGTATCTATCCTCATTTTAACATGAATAGAAATAAATATAATTTCACCCTCAGGTATCGTTATTCGACAAATTGCGGATCTTCTATGGGAATACGAGCGCGCTCCATTGCCGCTTACGTGTAGCGTATGCTACCGTTCGCCTATACTGATGCATTGCGTCTTCAGTGTTACTTGGAGAGACAATTGAAGCCCACCTGGGATTGGCTGGTCACCGTTATGGACGCCACTGAGGCTCAACTTAGGTAAGAATATATTTCGTCATGATCATGAACAATGTCGGATTTAAAAAAAGTCCAAAATCCAATCTTCCTAGAAAGATATTAGAGCCACTCATGGCCATGTGTAATACCGTTTCAGAATCCCTATTAAATGCGCTAAAACTTGTAATACAGGGTCACTTTTCGGTAAAGTATTTTTTTTTCACAGTAAGGTCCGAAGTAAACAAAAGTTATCATTTGAAAACAATTTATATTGTATAACTTAATATTATCTTCAATACACTCAATAAGCTACTATAAATAGTATGTCTAACGATAGAATTCATCAGGACCAATCTAGTGGATATTATGAAAAAGATACAGGTGAAGACTTTTTAGAATTTCAATAAGAATTAGTAAAAAAAGTCAATTTTCTTATAAAACGCAAAATAAATTATAACTCTGCAGGGGTTGAGTTTAGAGACCTCCCGTAGAACAATTTTTTGCAGCTGATGACCTCATCTATTCCCACAACTTTTTAACCACCCTGTATATAATTTTATTTTCACAGCGTAGTCTAATTGCTAATAACAATTTAACGATGACAGGTTTTTTATTAAAAATGCCTTGAGGTCTTATTTTCTAAATATTATAGTTAAGTTTTCAATAACGAATAATTCTGGTACTCCATTAATTTGATTAACTATATTTGTTTTAGATTTGGAGCATCATTAACCTCCAACAATGCGAGTACATCCACAGCGGAGCCAAGCAGAGCGGCCGCTCCAACCACTCGCAGAGCGACTTCATTTACCACACCCGCTTCAAGAATTATAGGATTTTCTGAAGCGCCACGGGTTAGGGATCGTGATCAAGGTAGGCTTTTAATTAGACTTGCAACGAATATTCGGTTACTATTCGGCTGCTTTTATAATATTCGGCCGAATACCGAATATTTAAATAATATATTTTGTCATAGAGAAATAATTGGTAAAATGAAAAATTATACCACGCCAGCTTCAGAGAAAAGGCGCTGTGAATAAACACTACTTCCTGGCGCCGACTAATATTTTGCTGCAATCTTAATCAAACACGGAAATTCAAATTTCCTTGCTTGCCACCATGTGTACGGGTTGTCATGACGTGATATATTGTTATATTTAAGAAAAGATCCATTTCTGTTGAAACTGCATGTTTCTGTTGATGTGTTACATATGACACATACAGTTCAACGGAAACAATCACGTCTGTACAAGTTTTTGGAGCTAAAACCCAGCCGAATACTTTTGCCTAATATTCGGCTATTCGGTCAGGGGCCTCGCCGAATATTCGGTATTCGGTATACTGCCGAATAAACTATTTCGTCGCAAGTCTTCTTTTAATTAATAAATTTAAAGGGGATTAATGACACAACAGAACGAGCATATGATTACTAAAATTAGGACGAATGTCTGATGAATTTCTCATGTAAAAAAACGTGTGTGTAACGCGTTAGAAGTTATACTTCTTTGCTGGAACAAGAAACAAATATTTTCATAATTTTATTCTCCGTTACAAGAAAAAAATAAAACGTTAACTATAGCTAACTTCAGGGTGTCGGTTTTTGTGACATTTTACATTAATTACAAAGAAAAACATACAAAATAACAATAATCACAGAAAAAAAATGAGAGATCAAAAACAATAAAAAATAAACCCTTTTCCCATTCGATTCGTTTCAAGTGTGTAATGCGTGTGTACCGTGGCTGTAATTGGCGCTGGCTCAGCATTATGCTGAGGAGCAGAATGTTCCACAGCGCTGGTTATTCTGCCATAGACCAAATGGAATGTAATACATACTTAGTAGAAAAAATATAATAAAAGTTACCAGTGTACGTTATAAAGTCTTGTGTAAAGGTGTCTAGTATAATTAATAAAAACGTAAATAAAATTAAATTAAAAATAAGAATAATTGTTAAGAAGTTTTTTTTGGGCACGCTGAATCCACTAGGCCAACACTGCTCATCGGATTTACATTTACATTGAATATAAATGTATACTATATATGTAAATATTATATATTTGATATATAATATTTATACAAACAATTATATAAATTTGCAGGCGTGGAAGCCGGTAGCGCAAGACGCGAGTTCCTCGCATACTGTTTGTCCCTCCTACGTGCACATAGCGCTGAGCACGCGGAACAACTGCCCGTACTGGATGTGGCCGCACTCAAGCACGTCGCCTACGTACTCGACGCACTCGTCTATTACATGAGAGCTGCTCAGCCGCAGCCGCATCATCATCACCATTTGTGGACATCACCGGTATGTTGTGTATATTAAAAAATTCAAATTAAATGGCCGAAATTAATATTGTGGTGTAGCTGACTAATTAAATGTAAGCCTAATCACCAAAGATGATCAACGATGTGTCAATGACTTATGTTTCATGGGGTTTCTACATTAATTTTATTGATGATTTGTGCCTACATGACTAATATAAATGTATTGATGTTTTAATATAGATCAGTATTGTATACACTCATTAAATAAGCGTGTCCTGAAGAGCCTCGTTTCATTACAATACTCATTAATAAGGACATACCAATACTAAATAAAGGCCTGTATTCACTTTGATTAGTGCGAGTGCAAGTGATTAGTGATTAGGAGAAAGTTGGCTGCGTAGTAAAGTGATTAGAAGCGTGTTATATTTTTTTGCGAGTGAACTGTGAGTAGTGACGTCGCGTGCGAAAGCCAAACTATATGACAATTTATAGGCCGGGAGATAGTGACACAAAATAGTGGGTCGTTTGTACCAGTTTGGCGGTTCTTCAGGGGTCTTATTACGAAATGAAAAAAGGCGTCAGTATGGCGGGCTGTAAGTCACACCGGCATGTCACTGCCGCCTCTTACTTTTTTTTATGGACTATCGGAAAATACTAGAATTTTTGTGAAACAAATCGTTTGAAAGTCGTAATTAATCCAACGAGTTCGACTAACGGTACCAGCGCTATGACCATCAAAATTATTTTTTTCATTTCGTAAAAAGACCATTGTAGAACCGCGTAGAGAAATACAGGTGTGACCAACTATATTGTGTGACTAAAAATTAAGAAATTTAAATCATTATTGATAAGAGTCCTTTTTTAATGACAGGATGAAAATGAAAATGAGGAAGGTGAAGAAGAAATGGTAGTAGGTGGCAGCACTGCGGCAGAATCTGACAATGAGGGGGAGAATGGACGAGGAAGGCAACACTCCTTCTTCCAGAGAACTGATTCCACGCTATGCCTTGGCTGTCTGCCACCCGATCCATTTAATAGTAAGTTTTTTTTTTCATGTTTAGGGGTTAGGGTTGTGGGACTCCTTTATCCGCAATTAGACTCCTGATTGGTCCGTTGTGCGTTAAAGTCCTGGCTAATTTAGCCAGCCTAGCTCCTTCCAGAAGCACAGAAGTCTCCTGATCACTTCACAGGCTTCCCGGAGCGACCTCACCGTTCCGAGGATTTCTGCACGTTGATTAGCCACAGCCTCTGCACAAGAGGCTGTCTGTCGCGCCTAAGACAAAAAGATGTTTTTCATGTTTATATATTGATTCAAATTATATATTCTTCGTGGGCCAAAGTTTTTTTAAAATTGATGCTTTTGTTTTGAAAACAAAAGCGGAGTTTAACGGAGCTTACGGGAGCTTCAAGTGTTACGTAACGAATTTTGGGACAGGGGAGGGGGGTCCTCTTGTGAAACGTTATGATTCGGGGTGGGGATTAAATTATGCGTTATTGTTAATATTATTTTCGACTTTCCAGTACTTAAAAAATTGCGTGACGTTATACTTGAACGCTCCCTAACTCAAATGCTAGCGCGCCCTGTTCAAAATTCTGGTACAACAAAACTATACAATTAAACGCTATTTTTTGTTACTTTCATACTTTTAATTCGTTATTTGACGCCTTAATGCGCGCACGAGTAATGCGTACGCCACCTCGCGCGCGTGCGTTTTGTTTGTATGTGTGTGTGTTTTACATTATTAATTTAAATCATTGTATATTTTCATAATACAAATGTGTATGTGTGAGTGAAAGAATGCTGTTTCAGAAGGTTAACACAGTTATTGTATTTTCAGTGACAATGCAAGACGCCCTGCCATTGGCTGATCAGCCCCAACTATTGCAACCCAACGCTAGGCGCGAAGAGCTCTTTGGAATGCCGCGACAACCCGTCACTGTGCCGCCCTCTGGTGATGGACCACCGGGGACTAATAATCCACTTGAAGGTAAGGCACTTTTTTAAAACATATAATTCATAGTCTATCAAAAAGCGAGTCTACTCCTCCCTCAAAGGCCGGCAACGCACCCACTAAAAATGGGTGTCTATGGGCTGCGTAGACTGCCCTTGTTGGTCGTACCGCAAGCTCGTTTGCCCCCCTATTATATAAAAAAAAATCATTATTGATTTCAAAAATGAGTTTATCAATATCTCTTCCTATCCCTATATATATAAAATTCTCGTGTCATAATGTTAGTTCCCATAGTCCTCCGAAACGGCTCGAGCGATTCGTATGAAATTTTGTTTGCATATTCTGTATGTCTGAGAATCGGATACTGATATCTTTCAAACCCTTAGTTGATAAGGAGTGTCCATACAAAAACATTTTTGTTTTTAATTTTTTATGATACAGCATACAGAAATACATACAACCCTTAATTTTCACTCCTCTAGGATCAACCCCTTTTTATTATAGTAGATAGTTATTTTTATTGAACTAAAAAATGTTTCCTAGAAATTATATACATGGCAAAACGACGTTTGCCGGGTCAGATAGTAACCTATAAAGATATATATGATGATAGATTTAGGCTCTTTAATTATTTACTGTATGTTTGCCCATAATTTACACTAGAAGTTATATCGAGATGATTCTTCAATTAAGGGAACAATACCAACTGTTTTCAAAATCGTAAGCCGATTCTAGAGAGGACTTGTATAATATAGGTACAACAGCCATGAAAGTTTTATAACTTATCAATTAATTGCAGTAAATAAACGCGTTTAAATCCTGTAAAAATGTATTTTTTATTAATTTGTTGTTATGATTGACGAAACATGTATTCCAGTTGTGCCTCGTCGCCTAGGGCTCTCCAGCCGTGGCCCGGAACGTGGAGCTTCGCCTCCGGCCCGTCCCGCTTCGGCCCCTCCTGCGCATACGCACACGCACATACTGTCCAGAGACGAACCACAGGTACATAATATTATTTTGTTTTAAACTTTGAATATAATCAAAGATGGTTATATAACATTTATTAAATTTATTAATTAAATAAATTATTATAAATAAGGGCCTTCAGCGTGCGACTGTTATACCTGAGGTCAGAAGTTCGATCCCCGGCTGTGCACCATTAGACTTCCTTTCTATTTCTTCGTGTGCATTTAACATTTGCTCGAACGGTGAAGGAAAACATCGTGAGGAAACCGACATGTCTTACACCCAAAAAGTCGACGGCGTGTGTCAGGCACTGGAGGCTGATCACCTAATTGCCTATTAGATTAAAAAAGGATCATGAAACAGATTCAGAAATCTGAGGCACAGACCTAAAGGTTGTAGCGCCACTGATTTATTTTTTAATTAAATTAATACACTTTACGCTGTTTTTTTTTTCATATAAAACATGCTACTTTAAATGTAATCTTGTAACATGAAATCATGTTACGAAGGAAAAAACATTTATTATTATATAATTAGGGTCCTTCAAGAAACGTACGTACCAATTATTAAAATGCCGGTATCACACTCGCGAGCCCTCCGACATGGAAAGTGTCAACTTAACATCAGTTGAGCCTCCTGCTCGTTTCATAAAAAAATATTTAGGAAAAACATTTCTTGTGTAATTTGAAGTAAAAAGCAACCACCTGAGTTGATTATAAAAACAATACGATAGTGAAACTGTATGGGAATGGTTTGTTTGGCAGTATTCAATTCTTTTTTTTTTTTTTTAAATATATTTTTTAATATCTTAGGATCTATCGTGCGCCAAAGATACAGCGTCAAAAATGGATATGGATACGGACGGGGAATATATATCGGATTCTGACTCTAATGAAGCGAGACAAATTACAAGGAAAAAACATCATCGGTATGTATATTGCATTCATGATTGAAACTTTTCACGATATTTCTATCAATATTGTATTTATGTATACGTTTTGTGCGTGTGCGCATTTAACTTAATATGCCTTCCGTTTTACGCCCATGATTTGAGAACTGGCAGTAAACAAAATTTGTAGTTGGTGCCGACAAATTTCACCTTGAAAGGGAGCTTTCAAGTATTATGTAACGAATTTGGGGGGGGGAGGTAACTCTTATAAAATTAGGTCTCGAAATATAGGGGGGGGGGTCAAAAATTGCCCCTGTCGAGCTATGTCGACGTTTTTTTTTTATTATCTGTTCGACAAGTTGCACTTTGAGTGTACTTTGACACTTCCGTTCGTCCTCTTCTCTTCGTCTGCTTTTTAATAACCTTAAGATGAATCAAAAATGAAATTTTCTAGAATAACTTTATTTTTTAATTTACATATTTAACATAGTTGGAAAATAAACTGTTTTGCAACAAAACGGGTACCTTTGGAAATTTACGTTTTTAGGTCATTTACTTAAATGGAATACAAATGTCTGACGTACTCGGTATAGTTGTGTAAATTAATACACATGAAGTGAATTCTGGCAATTTTTGATGGATTCTTTAAAACCTGTGTACACGGTCAAACAATAACAAGTGGTCGGCGATAAAGACAAGAAGATTTTTGAACTTTTTTCAATTAAATGAAGTTACAAATGTGTGTGTGATCAACTGACTCTTCCATTTTTATAACTATACTGTGTTTGTGTGTATAATAAAATTGAATAAATACAGGCACCCACACATGTCCAGTAGCAATCAAATGCACGACTCGAACTCGTCAAGCTCAGAGTTCCATACGCTAGTGAATACAGCTTGCTCCATCATGGAAGCACCGCATCAGCAGGGGCTTAGCATTTCACCATCTCCAGGTATACATTGTTTGTTATAAAGACTTTACATATAACGTTACTTCTGGTCCAGGATTCGATTCCCGATGTCTCAGGGTCGGTCGATAGATAGTAGTTCCTCAATATTGTAGAAATTATCAACGAAACACTCTGTGAAATATAGAAATAATAAATTATGAGAAAGATAATGTATGTTTGTAACATAAACTACTAAACCGATTTTGACTAATATGGAACTATTCTGATTTAAATTATGATCATATCAAATTTAAAAAAAATCACATACAGGTTAAATTGATAACTTCCTTTTTTGAAGTCGGTTTTCAAGACATATTTCTTTCAGAAAATGTGAATGTACACTAAAGTTGAATTTAATATTTTATAGGTCCAAGTGGTCTCAACACAGCGCAAGAGCCGCGCGCCTCTTCATCAAGAAGTCCCGGAAAATCCGTTATTGTACGTGCTGTAAGTCACTCCACTTATTTGGGGGACTTTTTCTAAACAAAATTACTCCCGACCTCTTCAATTGGCTCTAACTTCTTACTATACCTGTGTATACCCGGATATCAGGGTATATATACTCGGGTATCCGGGTACCAATACCATCGAGAATTAAGCCTGACGTCTCGTTCTCGCCAACGAACATTTCTCTATACGCCATTTGACGTATGTTGAAGGAAAATATCGTGAGGAAACTGATACTATTTAAACCAATAATTAAAGTGTGAGAGACACGGAAGGCTGATCACCGACATGTCTATTAAGAAACAGTTGATGTTCATGATACAGAACAAAAAAAAATATATTTTTTTTTAGTTTTTTTTTATTACTGCATCAAACGGATGCACTATTGCCTTTGTTAATTGTGAAAAAGTTTGTAATCCAATTTAAAACGTGACTCATACTTATCTAAATCTCAATTTTAAAGATAAGTCAAATTCAGATGCCAACTATTTTTATTTGTTCCCCATATATTACATTATTATACATACAAAGTTAACGAGCGCGTACGTTTACGTGAACTTGATCAGAGATCTATATATAGAAATATCTATTTTCCAAATAATTATTTATAACTTTTAATTCTCTTATTTTGAAGGCTGAATTTTTGATAAATTTTATATGAAAAGAGTCTCATTTAAACTTTTCATAATTAAATACAACTCTCCAAAAAGAATTAAAAGATATATAGGCATAATTTCCAAAACTCTTTCGTCCCTTTCTTTATTATTGTGTTTACCCTGTGACAAAAAGAGACTGATGTATAAATGATATACTTTCTGTGTGTGGAAAGAAATATGACATTGTGATAAACCGACCAAAGTGACCTAACACGTAGTTGTACTGTAACAATATATTTCAGAGCCGCGAACGTCAAGGTGAATTGTTGAGTGTGGCCGACCCGCTGGAATATCAAGAGATCTCTGCTCACGTGACTGTTGAAACTACTGGCTTGCCCCCTACGCCGCCCAATGCGCCAGCGCAGCCGTTAGTATACATTTTTTGATACATTTTTATATCTAACTAGCAAACTATTGGTTTGTAGTACATGCTATGTATCAGAGGTGGCGCTATATGTGAAAAAAGCTTTTCCCGCTTTTTTGTTAATTTTGTCCTGAATTTTCTTTGCTATAAACCCCACGGAGCCCGAGGCTTTTCCAACGAATGCAAAACCGTGGAAATCGGTTCGTGCGTTCTGGAATTATAGTGTCAGGAAGGAAAACCCGACTTATTTTTATATATCTAAATAAAGCGATATAGAAAATGTTTTATTATTTACAATGGTAATGTTTTCTGAGAAAAAAGCTTTTTATCTTTAAATTTAAAATTGTTTTTAAGTGTAGTGTTTTACTCTTGTTTAGTTATTTAATTTTCATGAAATTGCAGACATCATTTTTACAATTAAAGTCTACAATTACTATGATAATAATATTATTTTTTATATAATAATGGTAAAAGACTGTTTCATTTATTTTTTTTAAATTATTTCACACTTCGTTATATTTTAACATAACAAATAACATAATAGATTAAATTATAAGGGATGCAACAATACAAAAAAAATATTTATAAAAAAACTAAAAAACTAAACCTAATGTTACGCGCCGTAACGTTTATCCGTACCCAATAGTACTCGTTTCGTGACCACCCAGTGACTTTATATGTATCTAAAAGTTACCATTATGTGGTGTAAAGTACTGGAAAGTCGAAAATAATATTAACAATAACGCGTAATTCAATCCCCGCCCCGCATCGTAACGTTTTACAAAAGGGAAAATTCGTTACGTAATATTTGAACGCTCCCAAAAACAAAGCAATTTTTTTTTTCATAATATGCTCTTAGCATATGATGTTATTTACTCAATTTAATAAAATAAGATATCTTCATTTTTATGTTCAGGCGCGCGTGTCCATTCCTCGGTGCGTCAGTATCGCACGACCTATTATTGGGCAGATGGCGTCTGTCGCTTGACCTATTCGGACGTGTGTTCACTGAAGATGTGGGATTGGAACCGGGATCCGTGGTATCTGAACTCGGTGGATTCCCCGTCAAGGAGGTGAAGTTCCGAAGAGATATGGAGAAGTTGAGGACATCAGCGCAGAAGGATTTGACACTGCATAAGGTGAGTGGCAATATTGCGATAGAAGTTTTAGAGCGTGTTTAGGACCTTCAGAAATTACTTTTTTTTATGGCTCTGGCACGGTTTGTGCATTAGCCAGCGTCAAGTATAAGATTTTTATAATTCGTGTTTGCCTTAGAAATTCGACAGTGTCCTCTATGTACGATTTAAGCACTCGCCCGGTACCGCACAACCCTCCCAAAAGCCGAGAACAAATTTAAATTAAATTAAAATTTGCCCTCGAACCGGGAATCGAACCCGGTACCCCTCACCTAGCTGCCACTTAATAAGACCGCTAGGCTATGAGGCCCCACAGAAATTACTTTGTTCTTGTTGAAAACAATATTCTTGATGACATTGCATTATAGTCGACGCATTATGAACTGAGGTTATATTTATATGTCTGTCTCGCTCGCACTTACAGGTCTTATGGAGAAGTGTCGATCGATAACGGGATAGGTACTCAACTCAAACTCAAAATATCTTTATTCATATAGGTAAACAAGTACACTTATGAACGTCAAAAAAGAAGTTAAATTAATTGTAAATTGACATTTACTACCAGTTCGCAAGTCAAGGGCGTAGAGCGGGTAAGAAGAACTGGCAAGAAACTTTCCGCCACTCTTTTTATTCGCCAAGTTTTGAGTCATACAAATTGTTTAAATCTGAAGCAAATGAATCCCAAGGATTAGGGTCATTTAAATATTCGTCAAATTTATAAAATTATTGATTAATTTACGTTTAGTATTGTCTTTGATTGACATAACTTTTGTACATTTAAATAAAAAACTTTTTTTTTTTTTGAACGGATTGAAGTTATGTATTATTATAAATTTACAACTATTTAAACATAATTTCAAATTTATCCGACGTTTCGCGTGCTTTACAGCGTGTGTGGCCACGGTGACTGAACACAAAAGGTGTTGGATTGCAAAAAGTATCACAGCTGTAGAGAAAGTTGCATTATCTGTATTTATTTCCCCGGAGTTGGTATCGACTAAAAGATGGAGGGTTTTGGCAAAAATGGCTCACGGTGTCCTCTATTTTCGCGGATTGTTTTTCTTTTTGAGATTTTAATTTGGATATTATTGGATCCCAGGTGTTTGACAATTTAAGGCCGTCTTCTCTATTGAAATTGGGGTGTTTTTTGATTTCAATGGCTTCGCGTACCAATCTTGGGAAGAATCTTTTCTCTTTCGCAAGTACTTTCGGTTGGTCAAAGCGTATGTAGTGATTAGGCCTATCTAGTATGTGTTCACAGACTGCTGATTTTGTGATAACGAGGTCTTTGATCAATCGTACCTACCTAAGTTCATAATGCGTCGACTATAGTCAATGATAAATTATTTACTAAGGATAATATACCATTATCAAAAGGTTCAGCTGGTGGGTGGTTGGTCCGCATTTTATAATTAGTTTTTTTGGTCTAAATTATGTATCTGAGAATCGCTTATAAGTCTGTCGGCTATAATTCTTGCTGTGTGATCAATATATCTTTTGGTCCTCCGAACCGAAATTTTGATAATTGATTTTTAGACTGGCTTTCTAGAGTTTCTCGGTTGAGATCGATATCGTAGAAGTCTTCTTTTGATCATTTTTCTTCTACCTCGTTTAATTAGCTATATATATATATATATATATATATATAATTGTGACTCAATAAACCTTTGGATTAGCTTTTACATTTTTGTTTATACATATTATTATTTAGATTTTTCTTTTTTTTTGATTTTTTTTTTGTTAATTAATTTTGCACTTCTTTAATTTACCCGCTGTAGGTGTTTCTTTATTTATTCGGCCGCCCGTTGCCTAATAACTTATGTAATCGGTAAATAAATAAATAAAATAGAATCAAGATTTTAATCTAGTTTAAAGAGCATGACAGTCTAGTATTGTACATAAAAACGCAATACCGGCGTAATTGTTGTGTTTTAAGTATCTTTTTTCTCTTTTAGATGGAACGCGAACGTACGAAATTACTTCAACAAACGTTCGCAGAACTTAATAGTGCGTTTGCGGGACAGAATCGTCGGGCTATCGGCGCTTTACCGCAACTCACGGTTAATAGAGTCAGTCACATTTAGAGATGAACCTGGAGAAGGCAGTGGTGTTGCCAGGTCTTTCTACACGAGTGTAGCTGAGGTGAGTTAAGTTTTAAGTAAAAAAATGGTGCGTGTACTTATGTACGCGAGTAAGAAGTTATACTTCTTTGGCTTTCTTTATTTTTTTAAATATTATATAAAAGATATTTAGCGTTAATAATTTAACAATGTTTAATATTTAGTATATTGTTCAATTATTATTTATTATATTATTAAATTAATTTAATTTAATAACTAGGTATGTTTCATAACCTTTTAACTAAGTATAAATAGGTCTTTGTGAAAAAGCATTGCTAAATTTCTTTGAAAAAATAATTAAAACAGCTTTATTTGTTTAAAAGGTACTACAAATGTCATTATGGTCAAACGTCACGCATATTCTATTTCTTTTTTCGGCGCCCATACTGAATTTTGTGTCACGGTGCGCGCGCATCGTAAAATTTCACTCTCATAAATTTTTCATAACGCGCCTAAAGAAGTATAACTTCAAAAAACATGTAATTACAAATGCGTGGTTAATTAAAAGATAGTATAAAATTTACAACATCAATAATCATACTCAAATTTGTGAGTCGGTTAAAGAAGCTTCCATTTTCCGAAAGTAAGTGAGCCTTACCTTGTTCCTGATAATTATTAAATGAATAAACTTTAACTAAGCTGTTAAAATACTAGCCTCAAGCTCTTTATTAGAAATTTTGTACTTTTGGCATCAAAAATATTTTTAATCTGTATTTAAGCTGCTTTGTGATATCTATTAAAGAAATTTGTTGTCTTAAATATAAAATTCTCGCGTCACAATGTTAGTTACCATACTCCTCCGAAACGGCTTGACCGATTTCTATCAAATTTTCTTTCAAACCTCTATGTGATGAGTGTCCATTTTTTATGTTCTGGATATTTTTTTTTTATTATGTGGCTTTACATACTACCCTTAATTTTCACCCCTCTACAATCAAACCCTATTTTAATTTGTTAATTAAAACTTATGACTTGAATTCCGAGGTTTATATAGAGAAAAATTCACAGAAAAACCTAAAACGTTTTCATTCCGGAAAACTGAACATTCTCTGGGGAAGCATAGCAAAATGTTCCATGTTGATATGTACTAAAAAGGCAGGCTAAGTAAAATCACATTAAGGAGAAACGAAGTTCGCGGAGGCAGCTAGTAATTTATATATTTTTAAAGAATTTACTATTAAGTTTGTTTTTGTATTGTTATGGAACTCTGGCAAAGGTATTTCTTAACTTAAAAGGGATTTTACACAAATTGGTGTTAAATTAATAAACACATTTTTCTAATTTATCCTAACTTTTTTATAGGCTCTTCTAGCAAATGAGAAGCTACCGCCGTTTGAGCCCAAAGCAGGCAACGGGTGGCGCTGCTAGTGGGGCTAGCACTAATAGTGGAGCTCGGTAAGTTATTTTATTATAATTAGAAATGTTTTGATAATATTAACATAGTTATGATTTATTTTTTTCCAACAATGACATGATTCGTGATTTACAGCGATATTAGTGAATAAAATCGAATTTTACTTCAGTGTATTTTATTTTAAATAAGTTCACAAATCTGTAAATCTGTGTGTGCCTAGTGGCTTCAGCGTGCAACTCTCAGACCCGAGGTCGTTGGTTCGAACCCCGACTGTGCACCAATGGACTTTCTTTCTATGTGCGCATTTAATATTCGGAACGGTGAAGGAAAACATCGAACCGGCTTGCGTTAGACCCAAAAAGTCGATGACGTGTGTCAGGCACTGGCTGATCACCTATTTCTCTATTAGATTGTCAAATTATCCTTATCCTATTTGGACGAAATTTTAATTTATTTATAATGTGCCATTAAAAAATACATACAACCCTAAATTTTCACCCCTCTATGACCAACCCCTATTTTCTATTATAGTAGATAGTTATTTTTATTGAACTAAAAAATGTTTCCTAGAAATAATATACTTGGCAAAACAAATTTGCCGGCTCAGCTAGTACATATATATAATTATTGTTAATAATATATAGGGAAAAATTCTAACCAAACCTTATTTTAACCCTCTAGCAGTAGTAGTGGTGCAAGTCGTGCCCGAACGAAAGACACGGCCAGGCGTGGAGCAGCCAGACCAGCTTCCAGGCCTTCGTCACGCGAACCTAGGAGGGTGCTCAGCGTTGATGCACGGCCTTATTCGCCACAGGTATTTAACAGTTATGACGTCATCACGGCTTTTTTTTTTGATTTGATAAAGCAATCATTGTTTTGCTGTGATAGGCATGTTTACTTGATTTTAAAAATATCGATTACAGTAATGTCTGCCCCATTATGTCGTTATAGAATGTATATTTAATGAGCTTTTTTTGTTTAATGTGAAAATGTTAAAAAATATCTCTTTAATAATCCGGCTCGAAGGACCACAACGTGTAATGACTCTGTATGTGTTTCCTTTTTATTGTTCCATATTAGTTGCCTGGATGAAATCGCTTGTTAGCGATAAGGCCGCCCGTTGCCTATTAACTTATGTATCCTGCTTTTTTATATGTATGTTTTTGTATGCTGTAAATAAATTAATGTGTTAAAGAAAATCGAATATATATTACATTAAACCTCTTTTGTTTAAGTTAGTTATGACATGTATTTCAGGGTGCCCCTGGTGGTGAGAGCGCGGGCTACAGCGGCGAAAGATCTAGCGGACACAACGAACACCTCACCGTACATCAGGCTCAGTTAGGCGAGAGACTGTATCCAAAAGTAAGGTTTTTCTCTAATATATTTAATTGCTATACAAGTAGCGGCACGAAACTCTAGCGCTGAACGTTATTGAGCAGAAGTAAAAAATAAGGTAGGGGGGGGGGCTAGCGGAATGAAGAGTTTCGATTGGCTCTCCAGTCGCATTTCGTCCCCCGCACCGATACGACGCCCCGCGCACATCCCGTGTACAGTCGCGTCATTAATACTGTTGTTACGTTTTGTTGTTCTTTGTTAGTGTTTTGTTGTTTGTTATTTGTTTTTAAGTTTGTTTGTGACTTTAAAGTGAATATGCCTAGAACAAATACTGTTTTGAAAAGACAATCTTAGGTCTTTTTTGGAAATACGTTCTATGTACAGACACTTTTTTACTGTCTTATTATATCTTATAGATAGGTAATATTACTTACATGCGCGACAGTAATCATGCGCAGCACCTATCGTTCAGCTTAATATCGTTATTTAGGTAATCATTAATCAAAGTGGCATATAATGTATTGCGTGCGCGACAGTACACATGCGCAGCAATCCCCTCCACGTATTGGCCAGCGCTAGACTTATTTACTTGTCTATGCTTGAAAACGAAATCCATTTTCGAAGATTTCTACAAAAAATGAATACGTTTTGTATGAGAGCTTTACTTTTGCCGACAAGAGGGGGGGGGAGGGGGTTAATGATTAGTAGCAGTAAATCTGCTTACGTTATACTTGAACGGGCCCCTGCGCCTCTCAACCCTGAGTACGTGCGTTCGAATTACGGCTGTGCACCAATGGACTTTTTTTCTATGTGCGCAATCAACACTCGTTAGCACAGTGAATGAAAACTTTGAGACGAAATCGGCGTTAATAAGTTCACACCGTGTGATCAGGTACCGCAGACTGATCACCTACTTGTTATTACAATGTGGCCTAAGGGTTGAAAACGCCACTAGTTTATCACACAATTCACACATCATCACATTGTAACATTTTATAATTAATTAAGGGCATAAAAAAGTTCCGGTGCTTGCAACTAATCGATAAACTGTAGATTCATTAATTATAGATTGTTCGTGACTGATAATTTAATTTTTTTTTCATTAAAATATATTTCAAGTATATATAGATATCATCATTCGTATATAAAACTTGTTTATTTTATGTTTTATAAACTACTAGAATATCTCAAATCTTATAACGCTATAATATTTTGTCACTATTATGTTTCATACAAAGGCAAGTTTATTAAAAAACCAAAGCCTTAATACTTACTTCTTAGAATGCAAGAGATTTACATAAGCGACTCCCAGTACACAGTTATAAACCAGATTTCATAATTTAACCACTTTTCATTGCGACACCAACGGAACACCCGAGATCCTGTCGCTTTCGCTTCACAACACAATTCTTCACTAAGCACTATATATGGACAATATTACGATGTTGTTAAACGCGATGGCCGCGTGGCAGCAACAAGACTGCTTGTGGCCGACAGACCGAGACATCGAATGGTACTCGGACGATGCCTGAGTCACATTGACGCCCTAGAAAAGACCACTCGCATGCATTTTCGTAATACTGGTTCCGCAAACAACGCAATGAAAGAGTTGGTACCTTCGTGTATAAGTATATCTTGCTCTCATCATGCGCTTGTGTCAATTACGCATGAAAGAAGCAAAATCAAATGGCGCACGGGGATTCGGACATTTCCCGGATATGCCATTGGAAACAGGTCATACATTAAATCGCTGCGCTGCGTGAAGTGTTCGCGAGTGCTTTCGATAATTGATATTTACTGATATGTTCCTAGTACCGCCAATAGCGATAGAGATTCTCAAGATATTTGAATGTAATTTGGATATAAAATCTAATATGGAACAACATAGTTGGGAACGCAATCGCAAAACTCTTACATATTTTTTTTAAATAAAAAAAAAAGTTTATTATGGAATATAAGATCACTTATTCCACGTCATTAAATTGTTACGGTAGACATTCCCTGCTCATTGGCAGAGAAGACAGCGGGTGTAGGCTGAGAGAAAGAGCCGACGTAAACAACTCTCGGTACTTTTTTAGCGTAGGCGTAGAGCGGGTGAGAAGAACTGGCAAGAAACTTTCCGCCACTCTTTTTAATCACCAAGTATTGTCATACAAATTGTTTGAACTGGACCAAATCAATCCCAAGGATTAGGATCATTTAAGTATTCCTGAAATTTATAAAACGCTTTATTGATTAATTGCCGTTTAACGAGGGCTTTGAATTTATTTAGTCATAATACTCTAATTTCGCTTGGGAGTTTGTTGTAAAAACGAATACAATTTCCTTATAAGGAGTGGTTTATCTTTTGGAGCCTGGTTGGTCGCACACTCAAATTAGTTCTATTTCGCGTATTATACTGGTATAAAGTCACCATTTGTTTTAAAATCGTTTAAATTTTTTGGACATACAACAAGGCTTCAAGAATATATTGACCAGATTGAGCTTATTTATATGACATAACCGTGGTGAATGATTTGTCATAACAGCTAGAGGTATGTCGAGGGGTATTACGCTAAACTTCGCAAAAGTGAAGAGATGGCACGACAAGGGATTCCATCAAACAAAATACATATATTTTAATAACTAAATCAATTTTTCTTTAACGTGTTTTCCGGAAACGCGTTATTACGTCATTTACGTCAACGGGTACGTTTTCATTAACGTGGAGAAGTGCCAGTCCGGTTAGGCGATCTTCATCCATTGAAGATCTTAGCCACGATTTAATTCTGCGCAACGTAGAGAAAGACCTTTCTGCTGTCGCTTCGCTGACAGGGTAGTGTATCCAATTTTCCTATTAAGATACATATTGATGTCACAATTTAAAATGAGACTATGTTATGATATGTTGAAGTTTAGTCGTTCCGATTCCGATTGAGGTAAGGTCTAGCTAGACGTTTCAAAGCGACAAGCGCGCGCAAGTATGGCGCGGAAAATTCAAATTTTCGATGCGTTCATTCCCAAACGTTTGCCATCATTCAAAGTTTATTTATTATATTATATAAAAATTAATTAAATATTGAAGGTATGTAGTATAAAATCATTATGTTCATTTAGTGGTCCACCTAAGTCCTGCTCAGGGGGGGGACATGACCCCCATGACCCCCCCCCCCCCTGGATCCGCCGTTGTGAGGAAGACGCTATATAACGAAATATAACGTGTGCTTTATACTTAAAATTTATAGAATCAAGTGCAAACTAACTTCCTAATAGAATTTGATTATTGAAAGACTTGAATCGCACATAAACGTGTTTTAATCTAATTTTAACAGGCGTTCTCAGAGTTGCTTAACTTACTAAACGTTACTTAAGTAATTAAATATATCCAAACTGTAAGGAAAAATCCATTTTTCGTTCCATACATCCGTAAAGATGGGACACAATTCAAACTTTAAATAAAAAATTATACTACTAAATAATAAACGGACAACTCTGAGTAGGGCTGTTGTAAATAAGTAGGACTAGACGCTTAACTTAATAATATCACAAATTGTCGACGGAATACGATAATTATGTAACAATGGCGGATGAGGTCAAATGAAAAAACTGAAAATACAATGTCAAACGAATTTCCTACATAATCAGTCGGAATTAACACCTATTATAAAAAATATCCTACACTTTAAAGCTTCTTTGATTTATGTCTAATGGCGCGTCTAAACGGGCCATGTTTTGCTGCAATTGATGGCTGCAACATTGTGGCCGGCAACATTGCAAACAATAGCAGCCACACTATGCAATATTGCAGTAATGTCCCGGCCATATAGCCAAACATGTTTTGTATAGCCACATATGGCCGATGTTGCCCCGATGGGTGGCCGGACGATCGCTAGGCTATCGAATTCAACTGCAATATTGCACAGCCAGTTCTCTTGTTGTTTCAGTCACTCTCTTTGTTATGGCATAGTGTTTCCTTTTCTACGCGACATGACGTTTGCTTTGAGTGAAGTGTGCCTGTTGCTTTATTCTGTGTTTTGCGATCAGCTGTATTTGACGTTAGATTACTATGTAAAAATGACTACTATTGACATTCTAGTTCTTGAATAATTTATTATCAAGACTTATTTCTAGACTCAAATTGTCTACAGTTTCACGCCTATTTAAGAAAGGTCGAATCCACAATCTCTTCTTTTTCTGTTTCTTTTTTAAAACAATATAAGCTGCTGCGACAAGTGTGATTTCGTCAGCCATTGTTGCCGGTTTGTGAGACCCGTTTAGGAGTCTGCATAATGGGCCATACTATTGCAGACATATTGCAACACATTGCCCAGCCATAGATTGTTCGGCCATCAGCTGCATTAAAATATTTTTTTAATTGCCGGGCAATTAGTGGCCAACAGTGCAGCCATCAATTGCAGCAAATCATGGCCCGTTTAGACGCGCCATTAATATAAGTAGGAATGTATGTTACATATGCTTAATTAACGAATTTAACGCTTCAACTTAAATTATAATTTTGATATGTACAACAATGCGTCCGAAAACGAAACTAAAACTTACAAGAACTATTTTTATATTACGGTATACTTAATAAAGTCCGAGACTTAGCGCTATGAAGCCATACTTAGGGCTGAGTCTGGACTCTGAATTTTTTTTAAGTTTCACTTCCTATATGACAACAGCAGTATTTTTAACATTAGTATACGTAAATCAGTGTAGAATAGTAACATTAATTACTACTTTAAGTATTCAACGAATATTAGGCCAACTATCGGGAGTTTAGGTACCCCAGCGTTTACGTGATATTTATTATCGAATACTCGATATGGAAAATAGTACGACAGATTATGTTCTTACGTACCAATCAAAATTTCCATATCAAAATCCGTTAACGATAGAGCTACTATCGCTAGGATAGTAACAATATTACCTCATAAAAACCAAATCAGTATTGACTTGGTTGAATAGTGTTTTAACTTCCCATTCGCGTAAAGACAATCACCATAAAAGCTAGACTAAAAATAGTTACTAACCATGCTCATGGAATCATCGTAACCATGGCAACAAACACAGTAGGTACTAGTTTTAGTCCACGTTTCAATGAATCTTAGTTAGCATAACCGTGTAAGACTAATTTAGTTTTTATGAATAAAATAATATAGGTAATTCAAATATGACAAATTTATACAAATGACAAAACAAAAGGTATTTTTTATTAGTTTGACGTCAACGTTTGCAAGTTTTTAACATATTTATACGAAATGTAATATGGTAATATGGTACAGGAAAAATTTATGATTTTTAAAGTTGAACAACATATATCGTGGTATAAAGGCACATAAATTATTAGACTCTAATGACAATTAGAAGGGAAAGAAAACTTTAGTTTGGTTACACGTTTCATTGTCTCTTCTGCCCTTTCTTTTTTCATTCGGAAATCGAGCTAAGAACCTTCGAAAAGACAAACTTCGTTCAAACAACCAATGCCTCCTAATAAAACCATTAAACCGATTAAGATATAAAACCAGGAAATTAATTTCAAAAACATTTAAACACTTAAAACCTTATTTCAAGTAAAAGCCTTTTAAACATTCGTTCTGATAAATTGACTATGCAAGGAAAATCAGCTCTACCGTGCTAATGATAATGTGACAGCTTTCCAGATCTTCTCGGCGGAGCAGCTTCATACTCGTAGTAGTTGGAGTGTGGACGTGGTATCTCCCG
The DNA here is from genome assembly GCA_963693345.1 of Pieris melete. Taxonomy (NCBI): domain Eukaryota; kingdom Metazoa; phylum Arthropoda; class Insecta; order Lepidoptera; family Pieridae; genus Pieris; species Pieris melete. The sequence continues at coordinate 66,484 of CAVNZK010000261.1, forward strand.
ATCCCTGCATGAGCGTTGGGAGTGGCTAACACTGGACATTCCGCGGCGACTGCTGCTATGAGAAATACAATCATTAAAAAAGAGCAAATTGTGACATTAACACTTAAATAAAGTGATTAAACTTAAGTTTAAATATTTTTTAATAGTTGCAAACGGACGGTGCCATGTGAAGAAGACTTCAGTTCACCAACGCGTAGGTGGATTTTTAGGAGTAGGTAAACTGTATTATGAAGATTATATGAATTTATCCGTTGTACCAACTTGTTATAAAATTATTCAAAGTTTTTATTGAGTGGAAAAAATCTAACAAATTAACACCTAGAAAATTTATAACTATATTAATACTAGCTGACCTGGCTAACTTCGTTCCGCCCTACAACCTTATAATATCGTTGTTACTTTAATTGAACTTATTTTAGGATTTCATTAATGTTAAGTATTACATTAATACAACTTTTTTGCAAATACAGAAATGTTTTATTGCTTGCCATTGCGAAAGACGAATGGTAGTTTTACACATTAGGCATCTTCTCTCTAGCGTCAATATAGCGAAACTGCATGTTAAGCACTTTCTGATATCCAACATCTTTTGATCAGGATCAAAGCATGGTTATGCATCTCCTCATTCACCTCAAGATCGGAATTTCTTGAACTGACACGAATTCGACGTAAAATGATGCGTAGTTTTGTCAACAGATGGCACCATATGGTTTTTGCATTCGTAAAATTAATTAATTTATTTATTGTTATTCGATAACTTGTCCGATATTTTATTTCTTATTCTGCTATTCGGGACGGAAACAAATCCAACAAATCAAAAACCATGACAATCGGTCCAGCCGTTCTCGAGTTATAAGTGTTGTAACAAACACGACTTTCTTTTATATATATAGATAACCATGTTATTTTTATAATTCAGGAAAAGAGTAACTATGGCCTCGACCTTTCGTTACATCATATCGATTTTTATATACGGCTTCACTTATCAGATAAAATTATATAATGCAAGCAGTTCTAGTATATTCTCTCTTTTTATGAACATATTCAAAAGTGCGTTTGTGTGCAACCAAAATATGAATGAAATTACAAATATTTATAGATAAATTTTCATTAGCTTGACTTCTCTTTCAATATTCATATATGAGTGAAGAAGGGGGGATCCAGAATTCGTATCATGAATAAAACACATTCTTTAGACACCGTTTTGTGTTTTTATAATTTCCTAGTAAAATTACCAATATAATAGTACATTATAGTACCAAAATTAATAGCACTATAATGTACCAAAATTTTGGTACAATAAATGTACAAAGAACCTCGTACAGGCCCCTGTCATGGGGATATGTCGATCATTGGATGGATCCACCCTGGGTTACAAACTACGATTTAATAACAATGATAAATAAAAATCAGTGGCGTCAGATTTCTACATAGGAAGTATATTAGACAGATATCTTTTTAATGATCATTTGTCAATCTAAAAGGCAAGTAGGTTATCAGCCTCCTGTGCCTGACGCACGCCGTCGACTTTTTGTGTTTGTGTGTGTGGCAAGCCAGTTTCCTCACAATGTTTTTCTTCACCGTACGAGCGAATTTTAAATGCTCACATAGACAGATTGTCCATTGGTGCACAGCCGGGGATCGAACCTACGACCTCAGGGATGAGAGTCGCACGCTGAAGTCACTAGGCCAACTCTGCTCATATTTAAGAACCATATAACTCTACAAAATAAGATGCGCAGTTCCTGTAGGATCTTTATATAGACACGATGTTTATTTGTTATATACATAAATATTTAAATACCTCATTATATATTCATGAGGAAATTATATGTTGTGTGTGGCATTCGCGTCTTTTTTTAAGTAATTCTGATAGCGAAAAACACTTGTTTCGTATAGTAACTTTTAACATCGAACAGGACACAACATAAAAGATATCTCGTTTTGAATTTTTTAACACGGCATATTCAAACGATGAAAAAGGCTATTATCTCGTTGGAAGTAATGCGTGACTGTTTTTATTATCTACGATTAATAATATCACGCTATAAAACAAAAAACAGTATATTATTTCCAATTATAAAATTTGTAGTTATGGGCTACGAAAATTTATGTGTAAGATCAATTTTGTGTAAATGAAATGGTGGATGAAAGTTCAAGCTGCACTGTTGGCTTAGTCGCTTCAGCGTGCGACTTTCATCCTTGAGGTCGTAGGTTCGATCCCCGGCTGTGCACCAATCGACTTTCTATGTGCGCATTTAACATTTGATCGAACAGAAGGAAAACATCGTGAGGAAACCGTCGTGTTACCCATTATTAATCATCGGCGTGTGTCAGGCACACGAGGCTGATCACCTACTTGCCTATTAGGTTGCCTATTGATCATTAAACAGATACAGAAATTTGAGGCCCAGACCTTAAAAGGTAGTAGCACCACTGATTTTTTTGTTTGGTGAAAAGTTCAAAGTGGGGGCACTACTATTGAAAAATTCAACCATAGCTATACAATTTTATCTATTGTATTAAAATAATATTTCATTATAAACGATAATTTATTAACAACTATTCGATTTGATTTAGGGTCTATTGAAATGTTGCCACGTCGCCATCTATTTCCCTGAAGTTGGAAGCAAACTTCGAGTTTCAACCCGTTTATATGTCAAAATTTTATTGCGGTATACGCGTAATAAATTACGCCTATTAATGTTTAATGTTTAAAGAACTTTATTTCTCATTACAAAAATTATTTTTTTTATTTACATGAGAAATTTAATATTAAGTAAATATACGAACGAGATACACGTCGCCATCAGCTAGCCCAATTCTAGTCTAATGGGCCCATTCTGATGTGTGTCTTTAATGCCCTTTTGAACTGATCAATCACGCTAATGTTACGAAGCTTAGACGGCAACCGATTAAACAATTGCACACCCTCATACCTAATAGATCTCTTTAAATAATTTGTGCGCGGTACAATTTGATAACTAAGTCATTTCACACCTTGAAACGCACTGTTATTAGCGTCTTTAGCTAAGTCACGGCATCGTCACGATGACAGCGACAAAAAATATTATTGACAAACAGAATTTAACTTCATTTAATAATTTGAAGTTATACTTCTTTGAGCGCGTTAGAGAAAAGGATGAGAGTAAATTTTTACTATGCGCGCGCACACCGTCACTAAAACCCGACACCCTGAAGTTAGCATAGTCAACATTTTAAAATAAAAATGTCAATTTCTTTATTTAGTCATTAAAATTTTGTTTGTTCACAGCAGATATTTCAGCTATCAGGCGCTCGTTAACCTAGTTAACTGTTAATTTCTTTAATTATGTAGAAATAACTTTTATATGATAATTATTTAACTAAATAATGTGTTATAATAAAACTTTAAATGTATTAAATACCTTTTTTTCTATTGTTAGTGTCGTTTTTTGTACAAACGTAGAATGAGGACAAAGATAAAAATTTTAAAAACATTTTTAGCTTGTTACGCCAAAGAAGTATAACTACTAACACGTGTACATAAGTACACACACATGTTTTTTTATCACGTAAACACAATTTGATAGAAAGAGACAATATAGTACTACTGCAATTTAAGTGTCTTAAGGCAGTTTTGCCACTATGTAGAACCAGCTACCCACTGAAGTATTTCCGAACCAATTCTACATAAGGTCTTTCAAGAAAAGAACGTACCAACTCTTAGAAAACCGGCAACGCACTTGCGAGCACTTTGGTAGTGTCCATGGGCCGGGGTATCACTTAACATTAGGTGAACCAGTTTGCCTCCTATTACTTTAAAAAAGATCGTTTTTTTTTGTAGTACAGTGGGCAAACAGACAGGAGGCTCACTGACGTTAAGTGATATCGCCACTCGCGAGTGCGTTGTCGGTTTTTATAAGTGTGTTAAATTTTAATGCCGACGTTAATTCTTAAAATGCTTAGTTTAGTTGCATGCGTAGTGCATTTAACCCAGTGATGAGATATTTGGTAATAATGGTTTCGAATTGATACGAAAAATCCCGAAAAAATTAAGGTTAGTGTGGCGCTACCTACAGAAAAAATTGGATATTAAATTCCTTAAAAATTCTAGCTATAACAAATATAAGAAAAGATATACAAATTACTGTGCAACAAACTACTAATGCGGTAAACACTTACCATCTGTCGCCGGCGACAGTTTCGAATATAATACTGGTTGACTCAAATTCAAAAAACAATGTACGCTTCATAAATGTTACCTATATGTACAATTTAAGCGAATATATATCTCTCAAGTCAGTATGAAATTATTGTAAGTGAGCTTTATTCGATTCAACCTAAACTAAAATTAAATTCCAGTAGTAATCAGTTTTAACAAAAAATCTCAGGGCTAAATGAGGATGCTAATTTATTTTGAGTTATTTATCTATCTGTATAAGACATTAATAATTTAAAATAAATAATATAACGACAGCTTGATCATTAATAAATTTACCGGCAAATTAATTATATAAAATAAATAGAATATTTTATCAGACGGATACAATTAAATAACACAACTTTAAATTTATTATCTCATAAATGCTACGTGCAATTTATTATACTTCACAAAAACGAAGTCGTTTTCCGTATGCATCGAATCAGTAAGTAAATAAAACGAAGGTTTTCTTAGAATGAGACAATTATTTTTACTGAAGTATTTCCTAACCAGGGTCATGAAAAGAGCGAACCAATTTTTAAAAGACTCCCAACATTCGCAAGCTTTCTGGCATTGAGTGACCATGGGCTCTATCTGTTAAAAAATAAAATATGTTTATTATGGAACATAAGATACAGGTATCACTTATTCCACGTTATTAAATTTGAATATGTAGGCATCCCAACTCATCGGCAAAGAAAACAGAGAGTGTAGGCCGAGAGAAAAAGCCGGCGTAAGAAACTCTCGGTACTCTTTTAAAATAGCAAATCATCAAACAACACTTATTTTAAATCAAATATCGCAAATTAATTAGAAGTAGCCTGTCTAGCACTAGTCCCAGGCCCTTTTATCAACTAGATAATCGTTGACTTTATAGTAAGTCTTTTTACACAGCTTCTCTTTAATAAATTTCTTAGATTTATAAATAAGAGACCCTCAGGGATTTTATTAAAGAAAAGTATTCCTTTTCCCAAAAAAGAATTACTAACTTTAAATAGTTTAGTCCGGGGAAATTATAGCCTGCGTTTGTTTCTAGTATTAACATTGTGCGTATGTTGCATTCTAGTAAACTTATCACTATTTTTGTATACATATATAATATTTTCATAAATATATAATATGCGAGGGAAAGATAAGGTATATTAATTTACTTATATTTATCTCTCAGAGATTCCCTACATTTTAAATTATAGATTGCACGAATAGCCCTCTTCTTAACATCAGGTGAGCCCCCTGCCCGTTTGCCCCCATATAAAAATAAATGATAAAAACTCTTCTCTTCTTTATTATTATATATTATTAGCATTAAAATAAAGTTGAAAGATAATAACGATAAAACAATAACAAGGATCTCATTCAGAGGTAATTAAGTTTATAAGTAAATTGATCTTATATACCTAATCATACGGAAAGTGAAATCCTTAAGTCAAAAGAAGTTAAGTGATTTATTAAAAGCGTACTTACAGTACGTACAGTATTAATAGTATCGATTTTTGTTTGTGTTACGGGTGTAAATTTTAAATACTATATACATACTCGTATGTAGCAAACCATTAACGAATTGTCAAGTCCTTTTGTCAAGGATTTAGAGCTCTGGAGGTCCAGGGCTCTGCCCCGAGGGAAACAATCTCTTAATTATTGTGAAACCAAGTATTCTTTTAGTGTACAACAAACATAAAAAGTTGTTGATTAGTCGGAATTAAAAACATTTTCTTTTCCGAAGTGTCCGTACTCCGTAGTCTGTAACTTCCAAGAGAAAATGCCGCCGTTTTTGTATGCAGTTTCGATGTAGTTCTTTCAATAATCGGGACAGTATCGGTATTAGAAGTTACATAGTAAAGTTGCTTTGATCTTAGCAGAAACAGCAATAGGTGCATTTTGTGATATTTAAATGAGCTTTATAAAGAAAATCCGTATTTTTTTAAAGGCACACAAATGAAACACATACAGACATTCACAGATAACACACGACATACAAACACGACACTTAACGGAAACATTACAATGATATAAGAGAAAAGTAAAAAATAATACCATAAACTAGATATGGAAATTTAAAATGTAATAGGTATATTTCTTCTTTGCAATTTTTATTTTACACCTAAAGACATGAAGACTGTCATAAAATTTATGAGCCTCGCATGTCCTCAAAGCGATACGACAATTTTTTCTAGCAGCAATTACCTCACACACGGCTGAATCTTTGGTCACAAAATTACATATGATGATAACAGATGGGATAATTCAATTGCAGTGACGAACGCAGTATATAGGCCGAATTAAACACATAAATGTATTACAAAACAAGTAGACCTTACCAATAGACATCGGGCAAGCAGAAAAGAATAAAAAAATTAATATAAATTCCTATATAACGGTCTCTATTTTAACAGGAGGCAAACGGGCAGAAGGCTCACCTGATGTTAAGTGATACCGCTGCCCATGAACACTTACATTGCCAGAAAGCTTGCAAGTACGTTGCCGGCCTATTAAGAATACTTCAGTGGATAGCTGGTTCCACATAGTGGTGGCGCGGCAAAAATAGCCTTAAGAATCGCTGAGTTGTGGAACGACGGACGTCGAGGTGATACGGATAGTATTTTTTATTCTGCCTTGACGTCCGATGATGAAACTCAGCTGCAGGCATTAGTCCGAACAACTCAAAACTCTCCAAGGTAAATACATTAGAAGATGCAGATCAGATCTCTACGCAAAGGCATGAAACATAAGTATTTTAAGAGAAAATAACTTTTTGCATTAATATAAGTTTAATTTAAAAGAGGTGTGATGTTAACACAGGTTCTTTAATACAAAATCACAAAGCAGAATTTGTAAAAGAGTTTAAAAATATTAATTTTAAACGTTTAAGAAACCGTAATATTTATTTATTATATATATGCTTTAGCGTAAATTATAAAATAATGGTGTGAACCCAGTCTTAGTGGATATGAATTCCGGATTAAATGAAAAAGTCAATAAAAAAAACACAGCCAGACAGCGATTAATTAGCCACGTTAATCGAACTTCCTGTATATCTAAGTATTTTTATTAGAGAATGTGTGATTAATTTTATATTTAAATCTAGTTTGTAATATTAAATTAGGAGTATAAATAATACGAAATAGGAATGTTTTAAATAAGATTTGGTGTTTATGTATAAAGCTCAAAAACTACTGAACCGATGCTTTCATCATTAGGTAAATATTTACAAAAAGTGCTGTGCAGAGTCCGTGCAGTTCTTAATAAATCCTTGTTAAATTGGAATGTTTAAACGCATAGATCCAATTTTCTTTGTATAACCTCCAAAAATGAAGTTTTGAAGGATTTTGAATTTAATGGATCGCAAAATCGACAAATATAAATTTATCTTTTACAGTAGATAAGAATTTTAAAAGCTGTTTTTTTATTGAAAATTTTGCTATCACTGCTCTCAGTTTGTCGTTTGACGTTGCAATTTCCTACCTAGTTAAGTTAGCCTTCTATCTATAATTCAGCCGAGATACTTATATCTTTGGGAGTTTTCAAGTATTACGTAACGAATTTTGGGAAGTCCTCGTGTAAACCGTTATGATGCTGGGCGAGGATTAAATTACGCGTTATTGTTAACATTATTCTTCACTTTCCTAGTACTTTGCACCACATGATGGTAACTTTTAGGTATAAAGAGTCACTGGCGTGGTCACGAAACGTTTTACTATTGGGTACAGAAAAACGTTACAGCGCGTTACGGGGCGGTGTCAATAATCTCCAAAAAATTGCGTGACGTAATACTTGAACACTCCCTTTGCACTAATTCGATTATATATATTATTAAATTAATCAAATTATGTAATACTCTTTCTAATGCTACAGTATTATCTAAAATTTAGTTATGTATATAAAACCTTTACAAGAGGCTAATCTAGCAATGCTAAATGTACAAATATTCAACATTTGTTGAATTTTTGGGTCTAATGATTTGAAAGTCGAGACTAACAGCCCGTTCCCACTAGTCGAAAGTCGCATAAGACTAAAAGTCGAATGCTCTGGTCACCATACACTTTATATGGAGCTGTTCACATTAGATGAGACGCGACTTTTAGTCGAATACGACTCAAAAAACCATCCGACGGGCCAGCGCCCGTTTTAAGACTAAAAGTCGCGTCGAATCGTGCTCGCATAGGTGCCTGCTTGTTGCTGTTCACACTAGTCGTACGTCTTTACGACTCGAGCGCGTTGTTACCTCTCTCCCCGCCCCGCTTCCTAGACACACGTTCCTACACATTGCTTGCTCACTCCATTCGTGTTTTTTTGTTTGTTGTGTGAAAATGGAGAAAGAAATAAAAGCCGAAGAACTTATTCCATTAGTTGAGTCGATCTTTCTGTTAGGATTGGGTACATCTAGTATTTTCTTGGAATTGACATTTTTTTCAACTTTTTTAATTTTCTTCGTAAGTAGTAGAGCACAACATCGCGAATTCGCTACGTACGACTCGCGAGTCGCGACGCAGTGTGAACAGGGACATCAGACTTTCGACTTTTAGTCTTATGCGACTTTCGACTAGTGGGAACGGGCTGTAACTTATGACTTGTGTATGTCAAATTCAATATCTTTTGACGTACAAGAGTTATAACGCTAATTAAATAATTAACTTCTACTTAAGTTATGCTCCTTTCGTCACGATGTTTCCTTAACCATACAAGCAAGTGTTCAAATCAGTACAGTGGTTTACTACTGAATTTTGGGAAATTACAAAAAATTACCACATACATTTTTGTATTGCATTTTAATATATGGCACTTGTATTTAAAAAATAAGATAATAATTTTAATTGTTTTATATTCACTGTCTCACATATTCAAATGGACACGCGAGGATAACACGTGACCAATTTACATATCTAAATTTGGAATCACGAATTCCACTGTAAACAACATCGCTTATAATAACCTAATTTATTTTATTCCTTAAATAATGATTAAATGTTTTCTGTCTCCAAATGAAAAATTTCTATGAGATTTTAATTTATTATTTACAAGAAGAATTTAGAAGGGTATTATTTGGTGAGCAGACGTTTTGGCCTAGTGGCTTCAGTGCGACTATCATCCTTGACGTCGTAGGTTTGATCCCCGGCTGAGCACCAATGGAGTTGCTGTCTATGTGCGTATATACCATTCGCTCGACCGGTGAAGGAAACGTGAGGAAACCGGCTTGCCTTAGACCAAAAATATTCAAAAGTGTGTAAAGCACAGGCTGACTGACTATTAGATTGACAAATGATCATGAAACAGATACAGAAAAAGAGGCCCAGTCCGGAAAGATTTGAAATTTTGGTTTGTTTTCGTTTTATTATTGGTTAAGCAGTTCTCAGTGCCTATATTGCACTTGCGTTAGAAACAAATAAATAATGCATTGTCCTTTAATGATGTAAATGTATTAATAGACCATTAGAAGCCGTCACGTAATTGTTATTCTGTATGACATTGATTAAATACGGGAAAATATTGACTATACGTACAATATGAATCAAGCAAACAAATGAAGATTGAAAAGAAATATGTTGTAGTTGAGAGAATTCAATTATTATCAATGTTGCAAATTTTGTGAAACAAAGTATATTAATTAATATTATATAATGAAATGTTTCATTTTTAGATTTGTAGATTATTCCAGTGAAACCAATTTTTATTGATTATTTTAGTAAATGTTTGAACCTATTTGTAAATATTATGTATTCCATCTTTGGCTATAACTTCCGTATAATTTCTTTTTGATTTATATAATTTATGTTAGCAGTGGGATTACGAAATAAATAATTCATTTGTCGAGTTCATTATAACAATTAGACACTTTTCTCCAATTCTACTTGTTCTCGTATAATATGATAGTATTATGTTAACTCATATAGTATTATATTTGGTAACTGCTCAATCGAACATCGATTAGGAACAATAAATATTGGTGTGGGAAACTTGAGCAGGATTACATGGGCGTTGTTTAGGCAATTAGTTGATTATCAAGCCGATCAATAGATGGCAGTTGTTATATTTGAAAACGCGTTATTGTAAATTTTTATTTGATAGTAAATCTTCAAGGGTATTAAGAATTAAACTATAAATCATAGTATAGCTATAGTTCATCATGGGTGAAAAATAGAATACTCAATATATGACAGATAAAATACGTTTTATAATTATTATTTGTTGAAGATTATTTAATATTCACCTTTCTTCCTCGGCTTTCGCTCGCTGCGCGTGAACTTGCCGCCGCATTTGACCGATTTGTACTTCGCTTAGTTTCTCTCGCCGCGCACTAAATAAAGCAATAAATTAATTATCGTAATGACTGTAGGTAAAAAGAGAGAGTTTGGGTACTCTCAAATTTTGCGTTAAGAGGCGCGCTAGGCTGACGCCCAACAGACAAACGTATGCCTGTTGTTCGCGTGAGATGAGACGGACGATACAGTGTTTCGCGGAACAAAAATCAAGTAAACGCCAAATGCTTTTTATTTAAATAACTCGTTAACTATAACATATTTAATAAAATCGCTAGTAACAGCTCTCGACCCAACTAATGTGCTGTTATTCAAATAATGTTTGGCGCCATAATACTCGCCATGATTGAATAAAACTACATTAAGCAAAAGTTAGAGGTGACTTTGTGTTTTTTTTGTTTCGAGGAATTTATATTGTATTGAGTTTTTAATTTGAAATTGAAATTATAGTGAAATAGAAAATATAGTATATCAATACATATTTATTGTTTTTAATTTATGCATCACATAGGTACTTAGATAAAATCAAATCTAAGAGTGGTTTGGTTAGTGCCCGCTCTATTGCTTCTGCTCTTTGGAGTAATTTGTTAATCCTGTAGTAGGAAATTGTCTCATGATAAGTATATTTAGTTCGAAAAAAGCATGTAATATAAATTATTAACACAAAAGACAAATGTTTTTAAAATACATAAATAATGTATCGAAATACTGAATTTTTCAACTTAAGATATTTGAAAGAAACCCCAAGAGAGGCTAAAAATATCTCGTTTTTCATAATGAGGTCACTTTGTGAATGTTATAGCAAGCCTAAGGGAATAATTTTTATTCAGTGTGTCGAATGGAGGACAGAATTTTAACACCCAGAGGGGTTGTATCCTGAATATTGGCGACACATATATATCTATAAGAGACATTAAAAAAAAAATAACCAAAAACTGGCGAGGGAGATGAAAAAAGTAAATTTTCTATTTCTATTGTATTTACCTGATTATCTTTAAAAAAATGATTTTGCGCGGCTATTTTAACCATTAGCTAGGAACATATACATGGCGGCCAATATGTCGTGGATCAAACGCAAATAGGGAATGATGAGGTCATCAGCTGCAAAAAATTGTTCTACGGGAGGTCCTTAAATTTAACCCCTGCAGATTTATAATTTATTTTGCGTTTTTATAAGAAAATCGACTTTACGATAAATGTATAAAAATAAATTCTTAACATTTAGTGTTAGTCACTTAAATGTTAAGAATTTATTTTTATTGTTTTATATAACACGTTTGTTATCAATTTTTGTCAATACAGGTTATGTTTGGTATTTAAGTGGTTTTGATTCTCATGCAAAAGTATTTAATAAATGCATCTTTGTTTTTTACAAGTTTATGACTTTGATTACGAACAGGCGATAATAAAAGTACGTTTGCAAAAATAAAATATCATTAAATATTAACTCAGTTTGAATTATATTTTTATATCCGTGTTTTATTTTAATTACGAGTGGATACGTCAAAATTATATGACTGTTTATAATAATCATTTATAATATAATTTTCCCCAGTGCCGGAACTGCGTAATTTTCAGTGATGATACCAATAAAAAGTCTTGGGTTTTACGATAAAACCGACACGAATTTGGTTAACTAGATGGCGCAATTTTTACGAATAAGTATAATTTTACTTTCATTAAGATATCATTCACGAATGATAATTTCTATGTGATTTTATGATAAAATAAAAGGTTTATTTGCAAATTTAGCTAACAAGGCATCATCAGTATCACTAATCAGGGATACATTACATACAGGGAAATATTGGATCAAATGGAATTTTGTGCTGGAGGCCTATAGTTTAAAAAGCTAAACTCACTTTAGGTTTTGTTGGATTTCTTCGTAATTAACATAATGGCCTGTAGGTCCCCACGCACTCTCCATTGCCTGAAAACAAAAATAACCTGTATTTTACGGTCCTGACATACTCTCGCTTCATGCATCCATCCAACATGGTGATCGCTCCTCATACATGCGTTCTAAATGGCCAAGCCATCTAATCATCCCTTTCGTAAACTTGTAATTAGGTATCTCCTTTTTTAATCCACACTGCTGTTTTCCTATCGCGCAATGTTACAAACACGTACTTTCTTAAGGCCCTATCCCAGCACGAATTGCTGTGTCAGTGTCTCAAGTCGGGGTGGACTGTGGTACGCAGAGGAGAGCTGGAGCACTGAGGCCCGCCGGCCCGTAATAACAATTAGTTATGTAAAACATTAAAGTAATGTAATTTTATCAATTTTTTTTCTGAAATGGATTACTTGGCTTGCGATAAAATATATCGTGTAAATTTCAAAATCAATTTCTATATACATTTCCGTCATAAAATGAATACATAGTGTCAAAATTTGGCTATATTTGGATTTTTTTTCTTTTTTCAAAATGGATACATTAACTACTCAACTCCACCATATATTTTTTCCATTTGCCCTACTTCAAGAAACGATGACGAAAAATGGAAAGAAACAATGTACTTTTTTGGAGTTTGGCGACCAGATAAGAATAATATAACATTTATTGACAGAGACAATAGTCAAATATATATTACCTGTATGGCGGGCCCATTTCGTCGATCGGAGCGCGTACTTCGCTCACTGTTTTGTCTGCTTCGGAGCTCTTCTCTGTAACAAATGTAATATTGAAGGAGTACCCGATGAAGTCAGAAGGGTAATTTATTACAATATATATCGATTTTATCTATACACTCCGTTACAAACTATATTCAATAATTCAAAAGATTTACAGCACACTACAAAAATAGATGTATATAATATATTATATAGCAATAGTTTTTTTTTATAAAATAAGAATATTTAGGTTGTAAACAAAAAAGAAAAAAACAGAATTTAATTAGTTGACAATGAAAGTTTTTAAATGCAATTCATTCATTTAATCGAAATAACTTTGAAAGCTTTCCTTAAGTGTCACCATACTCGTGGCAAACATATTAATGTCAATAGTTAACTCTTTAAATTTGTTCGCTGCTCTAACCAAACTACGAGCTAACTTCTTCGTAGAAGAAGTTCAATTGAAACTGTCAGCAATAATAGTCAAGTATTTGATTAAACAAATATTTTTACTATGCTATTATTATAAGAAATTCAGGTTGGTGCATAGTGGTGCAAGTTTTTTAAATATATTGTTATATAACTGAAAAATTGGCTTCAAAGGCCGGCAACACGAGTCCTTTGGCATTGAGACTGTCCATGGGCATGTCCTCACATAACATCAGGTGAGAACCCTTAAAAAGCAGACTGAAGAGAAATAAAATAATAGTAATGTCTATGTAATAATTCCATCACTCCGTATATAACAAAATATATACCTGCGCGTGTGTACGTCCTCAATTCTCTCATCTCGGTGTCTCTCCATCGCGTCTCGTGCGAGCGACTTCTCCGAAGAACGCGCGGGCGTCGATCTCCCGTACACGTCTTCTTTCTTGTGAGGTTTTCCGATCCTGGGCAAATTCAGATATTTGATATTTTTCAAAATGTCGATTTATATTTCAGCATGGCAAGCCGGTATCAATTTTGAAACCGCGTCTAAGCTCGGTTGTCAAGTTTAGGTACTCGATACAAATCCATCATTTATAAGATTAGTAAAAAAGGCGTAAAAATTTAACAATTAATAGCTTATACAGGTTTATAGTACGCTTGATTGGTTTTATATTTTTTTTTAGTATTGCGAAAATTTAAATCCCATTATTCACTTATAATACCACAAGAGCTTAGATAAAGAGATACGCTTCGCGCGTGATTTTGTTAACCTGAAAAACTTGACGACTTTATTTGTTTGCAACGAACCTATCGGGAAATACCAGATAATTTTGAAGCTCGTGTGGTATTCCGGGGGATTATTTTTCCGACCCAAATGTCGGCCAATAAAATTGCACCATGAGACGAAATGTACAGTTAACAAATAACAATTTCATAATGAATAAAACAACTACTTAATACTTTTCTTGAAGCAACTACCAGAGAAAATTTTCAAAAAATTATCAGTATTCTATTGGTCAGCAATTCTATTGGCCGACATTTGGGTCGGAAATATAATCATAAAAATTCAATCTGTGTAATTGCAGTACTTTATCTGAAGTAATCTTTTGTCTCTTTCTGTCAAATTTTGTTTACGCTGTAATGAACAGAGACAGATACTATAGTTAAAACCGTGCAATTACACTGATTTAGCTTTTATAAATAAGGGAACCATCCCAAGGTACAACATACCTGAACATCGTAGATATTGATTTGAGCAACGATGGTTTCTTGTGGGACAGAGATGATTGTTGAGGTGAGCCCCGGATGATTTCTGGGGCATTATTGTCGTCGGTCAACCAGTGTTTCAGAGCTGAAAGAAATAATTTATTCATCTGCTACTTGTACCATGATATAAATCACATGCAATAAATAGTTATATATACTTAAATGGAATGGAATGGAATAAATAAATTGGTAACTAATTTAACAAGGTTATTTTATTCTAAAAATAATAACTTTTTGTCTCGACCCACATATGACCTAATCCAGGGTTCATCAAAACGATTAAGCAATTTTGACAAAATTTAGAATAATGTTGTTTTTTAATTAGCCAACGTAATTTTTAATATAAATAAAAAATAATCGCAAAATAGGTTTTACGACCAATTCGAGTAAATTTCTTTATATATAAAAAAAAATGAGTACTTAGGTTTTGATTCCGGGAAAGCGAACTGTCTCTATGGGGTAGCATAGCAAAATGTTCCATATGTTGGTATGTAGCTATGAAAAAGATAGGTTAAGTAAAAAAAACAGAAGCGAAGAGACGATCGTAATATATCTGCAAGTCTTACGTGGATGTGCCCGGGCGTATATAGGCTCATGCCGCGGGTTTCGCTTCGTCTCCTGTATGGCGGTTTGCAGCGACTCCAGACTCGATGAGTTGCGCATGCCCAAGGAGGGACCCACTGGTGCCGCTGGAAGAAAATTCAGTTGGGAAATATTTATCATTAAATTCGTTTAAATGTTTCTTCATTGATTATTACGATGGTAATTTATTTATTTCTTAAAGTATACCACATCTTTTATAATACATTTTCAATAGTATATGTTACAAGCTATACTAAAATACATGACAATTATTGTGAACATAATAAAAACAATAGAAAAAAATAAATGGGGAATACCATTCTATTGTATATGTTGTTTTTGCAGAATTAAAGAGCAAAGTAAAAGTTAATCATATTACTTAAAAAATATAAAAAAAAATCGTACCTTAGGCAATACATTCTTAATGTATATGGGACAGTGTCCCCCCGTGGGGTTATCTCTCGTAGTTATGGTGAATCCCAGACCCTTTTCTCCCTTCACAAGCGACACATTAACGCCCTGCGCTGTACTGGGCTTACTAGAACTGACGGGCACGTCCATTCCTGATATTGCTCGTTCACTGGGTCGCACTGAAATGCACACATAATATGATATTAAATAGACTTATGTTTTTTTTAATCGGATCCCTATATACTAGCCTATCAGGCACGCGATCAGGCAGATCTGTGGCCGAGAAGACAGCAAGGGAGCATCAATCTCCCATTTCCTATAAAGGAACCTTATTTGCTACTACTCCGGAAATATCCTCATAATATTTAAGGGCGTGTTGGAGGCCGCTGGCGCCGCGAATTACTGATCTGTGCTCAAGCACAAACACAACAGAAGCTACAGAAGTCTAAGATGTTTTAAGTTTTGTATATTTTTTAACTTGGTCAATCTAGCGGTATACCCACATAAAAAAATGACTAAATATAATATTTCATATATATGAAAAAACCTTGTCTGGTCGTCTCTTGCTGAAGAAATCCAGCCGGTTTTTTCGACGACATTAACAGAAACTCTGAATGAATTTCAGTTTTTTATCTTTATGTATGCACAACCGGTTTTTAACAATTACTAATATTAATAATTATTCAATTAGGATATAATTATTACGTACTTTGTCAATTTTAATTATGCGTACTCATATTTTCGTTTATCATTAAGTAATCTATTTAGGCTTACTATAAGTTAACGATTGTCTAGTTGATATAAGGGCCTAGGACTAATGCTAGACAGGCTACTTCTAATTAATTTGCGATATTTGTTTTAAAATAAGTGTTGTATGATGATTTGCTGTTTTAAAAGAGTACCGAGAGTTTTTTACGCGGGCTTTTTCTCTCGGCCTACACCCTCTGTCTTCTTTGCCGATGAGTAGGCATCCCTACTCATCTGCAAAGATAAAGATTCAAATTTAATGACGTGGAATAAGTGATACCTGTATCATATATTCCATAAGTATAATATTTTATTTTTCTTTTATAAAGGCTTTACATGGAATAACTTAAAAAACATCTATTAACATAATAGTTTTTACCTTCAGGTAGTAAATCCAAGGGTCTTTCTTGCACATGATTCACATTGACTACGTTATTTACACCGTTTACCCATCGCAGCATATCTTCTACCCTGAAACATTCCGATTCTTTCATATGACGCAAAAAAAGTTTGGAATTTCTCCAAACCCCTCGTTTTTTAACTCTGCATTCCTTAATCATTGTAATACAGGGCAGACATTTCTGCTTTGCATTCTGTGCCAACATTATCTTTGCCGATAAATGAACCTAGCATCTAATAGGCTACAGAACTGAAAGAAACATTACCGCAATGAAGAATGTGTTTAACTGATAATATAAATAAAATCCTTCTAAACTCTCTTTGGAGATATCTATCTCTTCAGTCGCCAGCTCATGTCTGAGCGTTGTGGTCACAAAGAAAACGGCGCCTCTCTTATGCCAGTGCATAGCTTTGAGGGTGTTGAGTCTTCCACTTGATCGGTCCATCTGGTTGGTCAACGATCCTTTACCAACCACGATCAGTTTCTCCAATACCTCATAGCCTCTGCGCATTGTATGGCCGTAATAAGATACAATTCGCTGTCGCTGTTGTGAGTTGGGTACGGATCGATGTATGTATGGAGGTCTAAAGAGCCAAGCTATAAATTGTATTATATTGGAAGTCACGACATCACCTTGGTAAAAATAGATCGCAAAACCAAGAATATGGAAGAATGGATGTTACCTATTGTTTTGTTGTTCGTTAGCGGTGTCCTGCCCTAACGGATCGCGTCTCGCATCTCTTGGCAAACTCTTACTGCCATAGATCTGTACTCTACTGTCTAAAAATCAGTGGCGCTACAACCTCTTTAGGTCTTGGCCTCCGATTTCTGAATCTGTTTTATGATCATTTTTAAATTTAATAAACAAGTCGGTGATCAGCCTCCAGTGCCTGACACACGACGTCGACTTTTTGGGTCTAACATGACATTTCCTCACGTTGTTTTTCTTCACAGTTCGAGCAAATGTTAAATGCACACAGAAAGAAAGTCCATTGGGGCACAGCCAGGGATTGAACCTACGACCTCAGGTATGAGAATGGCGCGCTGAAGCCCCTAGGCCAAACACTGTTCTACATTCTAATACAATATTATAAAAAAAAATGACTTGGTGGACATTTTCAGCAACTTTATGGACACCTTTCGCCGAGTCGTTTTAGAAACCTTGCTATTATTTAACCTTGATATTATAAAATCCTATTTTCTTTATCACTACCTACATTATTAATTACAGTGTATATTCGCGGATCCTTCGACCCATGCGACTTTTTTAATACAAAGAGTCCCTCCATGTGTGCTGCGATATTGCGGGCTACTCGATTGTGAGGAAGTTGCATAGATCTGATTTGCAATGCCATTTTCACACACGTATATGCTTTCTATAAAATATTTTCATAAGTATGTATTTGTACTCCTCGTACCGTGTGATGTTTGAGAGCAAAAATAAAATACTGTTTTGTTAAATTAAATTTACGTTATTTAATAGTTCTACAAACTGGTTTAGCGTTCTAGAGTGATAACTCCCGTGTTGCAAATGAGTTTTTATTGATTGACGGTCGTTCATTTCCCATTAAAGGCTTAGAATATAATAAGTGTTTAGGCCCTAATTAGGTAATTCACCTCGTTTACTATTCATTAATATATAAAATGTATCGGACTCACCCTGGCCCAGAAAACTGCATGGACAATCTGTTGGTCTGTCTCTGGAAATGCGAATGTTTGTCGGGATGAGGAAGTTCCGGTCGGTGGTCATCACGACACACTACTGTCGCTGACCAGCGTTTCGTTTGGTCGGTATCCTGAAATTTTTACATATATGAAAATCAACACAAATAATTATAGATACTACTTATATACTACGGCTCAAGAGTCAAAGGGAACAAAATCAAAGGAGGATTTTTTTTATATTAAAGCCGTTTCTTATTTTTAGGTTATTTAATTTAATCAATATTATAAGCTTGTTAAGTTTTTATTCTAGGGTTCGAACAATCTTGATTAAAATTAAAAATACTTTGAACGCAAATGATATTTAAGCTAATAAGCCCAAATTATCTGATAAACCATTCAACTACTTAATACATAAAAAAAAGGTTGCGTGTACTTATGTACGCGCGTAAGAAGTTATACATACTTCGTGGTCTTTCTTTATTTTTTTTTAATATAATTAATTAATAATTAATATTTAACGTAAACAATTTAATAATATTTAATATTTAGATATAAACAATTTTATTCAATTATTAATTAGTATTAATAACAATTATTATTATTATTTATTATATTATTAATTCAATTTAATAACTTGGTATGTTTCATAACCTTTTAACTAAGTAACAATAGGTCTTTGTGAAAAACGTTGTGTCACGGTGCGCGCGCAATCGTAAAATTTCACTATCATAAATTTTTCATAACGCGCCTAAAGAAGTATAACTTCAAAAAATAATTGGTTAATTTTGTTTTATCCGATCTATATACTTCGATATCGAGAAATTAAATACCCAATGAATTTAAATTAAACATTCTTAATAGAAAAAGTAGTTTTAAAAGTAATATGGTCCTCACTTAGACTTGATTTAGTATAATAAAATGTATATGTACTAAATACTCGTACCTGTCTCTGTGGAGGAAGAGTATCCTGGTGTAAGGTGGGTTCGCTGCGGCGCCATCTTCTAAGTCAGCAGCGCCGACTTCCACACAAGAATCTGTGTTCGGAACCCGCATGCTGCCGCCGACACCGCCTCCCCCCTAAAATATAAACATGAAAACATATTTAGTGATTTTTTTTCAAGTCAAACTATTATCACATGAATGTGATTAGAGGTCGGGTTTTTAAAGCTAACAAAGACATTAAAGAATTATTGATAATATGACAACACCAGTTATGTATAATAATTAGGAAATATTCACCTGAAATTAAGAATATGTTGTTGTAACACACGTTCGTATATATATACGTAGTGTGGACATATAACATATCATAACAATGTCTTTCACAGTTCAGATTCTATGGATTCTTATTTAGTATGAACACTTGCAGGAGAGAGAGCAGTGTTGGCCTAGTGGCTTCAACGTGCGACTCTCATTCCCGAGGTCGTAGGTAAGATGCTCAGCTGTGAACCAATGGACTTTATTTCTATGAGCGTATTTAACATTCACTCGAATGGCGAAGGAAAACATCGTGAGGAATCCTTAGATTCATGAAGTCGACGGCGAGTGTCAGGCGCATGAGGCTGATCACCTATTTGCCTTTTAGATTGTTATACATAAATCTGAGGCCTTGAAAGGTTGTAGCGCCACTGATTTATTTTATGTTTTAACTATGTATACTTATGAAATATTAACATTTACTACCAGGTCCAAAGTTTGTATATATGGTACTGCAGTTCCCATAAGATAAGTACATTATATACATATATAAGGTTTGGAAAATAAAATATACAATTAGAATAATTATGTTAACTGTCTGTTTGCCGTTCACAAATCCAGTTAGCCCAGTTCAGGTCCGTTATAGAAACTGGGGTTCTGTGCATGGACGATTTGTCACACATATATATTTGTAATACAAAAAGTTTTAAAGATTATGTAAAGTAAATATATCGAATATAAAAGGGGGCGTTATTTTTCTCTATTTTAAGTTAACGAAAATACAATTTCAAAAATATATACTGACGGAAAATTACTGCACCGTAACTAAATATATAAAATTGCAAAATGTTTGTTTAATTTAAATACAAATACAGAATGAATGTCGATACGGAATACGGAACCAATGTTAAATTGATATGTTATGTGTGAGTGACAATTACCTCGTGAATAAAAAGAATACTGTTATAATTGGTGATTATTTTATAACAATAGCAGATAGACAAAAATTAACGTTAATTAACATAATGTAATGTCCTAGTTATCTCATGGAAACACGTTACTATCTTACGTTTTTTTACGTTTGTGTCACCTTATATACTAAGTATAAGCCACAAATAAATGACTCTTATGAGTGTTTTCTGTTGACATTTCTAATAATGAGAAATAACTATTATATCCATTATATTATGTTAAAAATTAAAACAAATTTAAAAAGTTTGGTCTCTGTGGCAGTGTACTGTTAACGCTGGCAGCATTTCCTCGCTGTATTGCGATACTTATTATTATTATTACTAAGTAAGTTAAGAAAATTGCAAATACTGTATATAATCTATATAATATATATAGATTAACAGACGTTTTTAATTGTCCGTTGAGTGAATTGACAAAAGGTTTGCTTCATGTCAGTTCCTCTACTGTAAGAAATAGTATTTTTGTCTGAATGTGTTTAATGTTGTGTTACTATGTGTATGTATTGCTCTGTATGTGATGTATATGTAAGTAGTTATCGAATTGGAATTATTTGTAATGGTAGCTTTCGTTATTAAATAAATAAAACATATTTGCTTAATTTTTCATTATAACACCAAGCAAAACGGGGGTTGGGTTTTAAATACCACCGCACTTTTTTGACGATACTAATTATCTAGGAGTGTCCGGTTTGAAATTTAAAGTTATAGAATAATCAACATTGAAATTAACCTAATTTCGTGTTGTTAGATTATAGGGTTCCGAATTTTTTTGAAATTATCGATACCTACTCGTCTGTATTTTCTAATTAGTACTTGTATTTCATTGTTTGCAACTTTCTATATTATTTAATTTTTACTAGAATAAAGTGTTTACTTTAATATCCAAAAAGTACCCAAAACCGAATCAGAGCACCCCACTATCCACGTGGTCTTGTCTGTCTTACCCCTAGAGTGTATATAAATAATCGGAGGTGCGGAGCTGTCCACAAAAAAAATATTATTTAGATTGGTTAGGTTAGAGTTAGTATATGAATATTTGGTCGCCGAATTTTCAATTATTTTTAATATTAAAATCGAATACAAAAATCGATTTTCACTTTAAAAAAATCGATTATTTTTCACATCCCTATTAATTTTATAAACTTAATCGGCCATTTTGAATGTGGTTTATGCTAGACTAGCGGTAATTAGTTTTACAGTGCAAAGTTTACTTTATAAATCCGTTTCTTTTTTATTTTCACTTGAAAGTGCGTATCCGGAGCAAAACTCACTTGGAGGTGTTCCAATGAAGGTCCTCCGAGACTCCTAAATAATTAGTATCGTCAAAAAAGTGCGATGGTATTCAAAACTGTTACCATTAATAATTTCTGATTACTATGGGGTCAAGACATTCTGACAATTCAAGCAGACTAACCAGATATTAACGCAATCGTTTGTGGCACACATATTGGGACCATCCCCCAGATAGTTGCACATAAATGTGACGATCATTCAATCATACTTTAGTGATCTTACATGGACCATTAAATTTTTCAGTTAACTTGTTAATTATACATCAAAACGTGTTTCATATCTTTTGCCTGCTCGTCCATCCTACTTTTAGCTATTTGTCTTACTTCTATCAAATCCTGATTCTCACTAGTATGAAGATCTATAGCATAAAGTTCACTCTAGGCGGACTCGAGTAACAGCCAAATAATAATTAAAACGGACTCTCACCCATTGTTGGTGCATAGCGCCTGAAACTATCAAGTGGCAACTAGGCGTCAGACGTCGTATCTGCTACATAAGGAAGAAGGCGTGCTTTAGTTTGTAGTTTTACTAATTCATTCTGATTACACCTCTGTTAAAGAAAACATCTTTTTTAATTTATAATCCTTTATTCAAGAAAAGATATTAGTTAACTTTCATACTATCTTGCAATAACACCCATACTTTCCGAAGCAGTAAAATTTGAAGCTAATTGAACTTTACCGATAACAGATTTTCAAGACTTGTATTCATGATTTTCAGAGACTGTAAAACAGTCAGTTAAAACGGACATTAGACGCTCTACTTGCCCGTTACCATGACAGACGACACTGTCGATTTCATGTAATTCAATAGTTTTTCTTTACAAAGTTTTTTTTTTAAATCTTGTCCCGTGAATAAGCTGCCCCTGATCTGATATGATACGCTTAGGTGTACCGAGCATATGGACAAAGCTTTAAAGGGCTTCGCAAGCACATCGCGAAGTTAAATCTTTGACAGAAGTTAGATGTGAATGCGTCAATACTAACGTACCTAACTCTTACTACTGTATGCTTAAAGCACGACACGCATCGACACTAGTATCGCGTAAAATCTTAGCGCCGTCGCTATTAAGGGTTAACATCAAACCGGGTGTTTTAAATATCTCTCTACCTAAGATTACGTCATACTGCAGCAAAAGTTAATCAACAATGACAAACGTTATTTCGGTATGGAACCCAACAAACTTCTTTTTAATCAGGGAACATCCTGAACCACTGTCAATCAGTGCTTGCAAAGTATAACTGCCTTATGCAAATTTTGATTAGAGGCTGTACAAACGTCGACCAATTTTGATTGTAAATTGCAATCTTTAAATTTTTATTCTCGTGAAATCAAATAAATAAATCAGTGGCGCTACAGCCTACAGGCCTTCAGGCCTCAGATACCTGAACCCGCGATCAGTTACATTATAAAACAAATAAAATTAGAATGTCCAAGTTTGTGGCAATATGAACATCGCGTTCTACTAACTATTGGCTGTTCACTAGATTTATCAACAGACGTGCGAGGGTGGGTACCCTCATTTTTATTTTTATACGTAAAAATAAACAATGTCGTTTTAAATGTCCTAACTAATCAAAAAAATGGCAACGACCTCTAGTTAACTCGCACATTTTAGGGTGCTTAGAAGCATTATATTCACCACGGACCTCAAGTGTGAATTTCACTTAAGGTTTAATGTTAGGCGTATTTAAATGTGACACAAAACTAGTCGGAGTATTTTTTAAGTAAATCTGTGCGTACCTTAACATCACAATTTTATTTGGACTCACCCAAACTTGTCTCCAGCCGGTCGATCAGCACCATTTTGTTAGTGGAATACCTATTCAATGTAGGTCACCGCGTAGTCACTCGTCAAGTCATGAAACGTCCTAATTCCAACAAACTGAAGAGCAAGTCAGTCCTTAAACTCTTCCTAGGTACGAACACAACACACCACACCCACAACGGGTACGAACATGGAGCCCACGACAACAACAGAACAAACGACGGTAGATAAATCTCACTAGATTTTAGCGTCCTTTTATCACCCACACTCGGAGGCTTCTCTTTTAGAAGTTCTAGGTATTTTGGAAGTTCTATATTTTGAAATCATGTTACCATAATTCAGGCGTAAACGTGCTGGGTCCGTCGTCTTATGACGTCGATGGACCCGCCGCTCTATTTCCTTGAGCTTCATAATCTGGTGTGAAATATTCCCAATTTCCAGTAGCAGGAATTGCGGTAGGCACGCAGGATGAATTTTGTATCGATCTCACTTCTGATGTCAGAAATTCACCGCGATTAATAATTACAAAGTTAGTATCACTACCGTCGCCCGACATTATTACTTAATATTTAAACACAGTCAGTGCGCACATCCGGCGCAGGCGCCGATCGGAAAGCAACTCAAGCTCTTCACGACCGATTCTACGCACTACTGACAGCTTGACTTTGACAATTGACACAATGAGACTTTACAACCTACCACCCCAACCAACCAACCAACTAAAGAGTGTAGAATCCGAAAAAAATCGAACATCTCGGAACACATTAGCCAAAGTCAGAACTTGGTTGAGTCAACGTTATTCATTCAACAATTAGAGCATGAAACTAATTATGTAGCATACACGGATTTTCATTGGCATAAACTGGCTCATGATGAATTTCAAAAGAAATTTGTTCGAAATTCATTTGGTCATATGTGCTCAGTTTGTGAAAGACTATGGTTTAAAGATGACTTACGACCTTCATCCCTTCAACATTGTTCAATCTTGAAAACAATAGTTCCTCATCTTAACATAAAGGACGTTGCTGTATGTAATACCTGTGTGACATTTTTAAATAATAATAGTATTCCTGTGATGGCATCTTATAATGGATTTAAATTTCCGAAGAAACCCGATTATTTACCGCCATTAGACTTAATAGCTGAACGATTGATTTCTCCACGTATCCCATTCATGCAGATTAGGAGATTAAGACACGTTAACGGTGAGTACGGTATTTATGGACAAATAATTAATGTTCCTGTGTCTATAGATTCAATGGTTCGTACTCTCCCTAGAAGTTTATCTGATGATCACTGCATCAATGTGCACATTAAACGCAAGAAAATCCATAAATCCAGTTATTTACATGGTATAATAAACAAAGTTACAGTAAAAATTTGGCTCCAATTTTTATTAAAGTCGCCATTATATACTATGTATGATATTAAGGTTAACGAATCCTTTTTTGAAAACAATAACATCGATGCTGGGCCTCAAGATGAAATAAGTGGAATGAAGAAAAATATTTAAGATTAGCCCCAGGAGAAAAAAATCTTCCACATAGTTTACTTTTTGACGAACACGCGGAGGAATTATCTTTTCCTGCAATATACAATAATGTCCGATAGGTCGACTACACCTATATTTTTTATAGGTAACAGAAGTGTCACTTACATTTAAGAACCCTTAAATAAGTCAACTTAGTTTTTTATAAGTTTGCAACCCCACTACCCCTAATTTGATGTTAGTTATTAACTCATGTTTTAAACGATTATGGCCAGTTGACACCTAGCTTCATAAAAAGTCATTTATTTGAAAAATGAATATCGAACTTCAACTACTACCTCGAGACAGAACATTTTTTTGTGAAAGCGTGTTTATAAATAGATCTTCATAATAAGTAAAATAAGTAATTAACTGGTAAGTACGGCAACGTCGCATTCAGCACAAGCATAATTTAGTTTACATGTAGTGAATTTTATCTATTTTTGGATTATTTCATAATCAATATACAATTATTTCAATTTTAAGCGTCATATTTTATATTCATTACACCATTAATAAGACAGCCTAAGTGTTTCGGTTGTTCGTTTTTCTTTATCTTAGTTTGCTGCCAGCATGAAGTGTCTTTTAAATAATTATGAAATTCAGATGCGTTAACAGAATAAAATACATAAATAATATAATAAATTTGGTTTTGAATCAAACTTGTATCTACATTAAGTACCTACTTAAGGATCCCCTCAAATTAAAAATTTCCATTTCATTTCAACCACATACTTTGTCAAATTTCTTTCTTTGCAAATTTGTTTTCTTTAAACTCTATCTAAACGCGATCAGTAATAACAGGATCAAATGCGATGAATTTTTTTCAAGTTAATAATTGTTTTACAAAAATTTAAATATTCAAAAAAACTTACACAAAATGAAAGGGACTGTTTGTGACTAGAAACAGCTTCTTTCCTTCTTCTTGAAGAAGTCAAAAGTATTTTTTAAGACCTGAATTTGGTCTCACGTATTCCTCCACGTTTTGAGCAACGATTTTGTGCATGATCGGATGACAATGTTGAACAGAGTTCTGAAAAAAAGAATTATATACGCAATATATATATATATATAAAAAATGGTGCGTGTACTTATGTACGCGCGTAAGAAGTTATAGTTCTTTGGCTTTCTTTATTTTTTTTAAATATGAAATAATTAATAATCAATATTAGGTGTTAATAATTTAACAATATTTAATAATTAGTATATTATTCAATTAATATTAATAATAATAATTATTAAATTATTAATTCAATTTAATTACTAGGTATGTTTCATAATCTTTTAACTAAGTATAAATAGGTCTTTGTGAAAAAGCATTGCTAAATTTCTTTGACAAAATAATTAAAACTGCTTTATTTGTTTAATACGCGCACGCTCGGTGCCCATACTGAATTTTGTGTCACAGGTGCGCGCGCATCGTAAAATTTCACTGTCATAAATTTTTCATAACGCGCCTAAAGAAGTATAACTTCAAAAATAAATGTAATATTTTGATTAAATTCATAAAAAAAACTTAATCAAAATAGCATGATACACTCTGGCGACTTAACGAAAATAATTCATTGGAGAATAATAAGAAACTTGTATAGGAAAAATTTTGAATGTCTCTTTCATCATTATGCTCATGAAATTGTAAGATAACAATGCAATCTGAAATGAGGACTCAAAAGAGCTGGTTGCGAGAAAACTTACAACAATAATATAAATATGTTTTTAGAACAAAATGTATCATACAAACTTCTTGAGATAATTTTAATACTATATCAATTCCTATTCATGACAAAATGTATTTAAAGAATGTAGTTAAACTATAAATACAGATACTCTCAAATGAAAATAAGATAATAAAGCAAATACTACCTTGACATCCAAAAAGAGTATCTCTGGGTGATAATCTATATGATTCTTATTAAAATATTCAGCAACATTACACAGCAAAACCATTTCTGGTACAGAGAACAAATCTGCTAAATGAACCATCTTTGCTATATTTGTCTGAAAAAAATTAAATTTTAAGGAATTTTCAATAATAGTATAATGAATTCTTCAGTCATAAATTTGATTTTCGCAGCTACTAAAGAACAGACTTTAATTCCTGAAGGATTCAAACCTATTGAAATAATGACTAATGGGCAACCTATTCACTGCCCATCTCATTAAACTTGTGCAATTAACTCCATTTAAGTTTTTATTTTCAAATAATACATATTTGTAATTAATATTACTTGATAAATTAATGATTTCTATACTTAACATATATTTGTAGTTTTTTTTCAACAGTATTTCTCAAGTTTTAGGGTCTTTTCAATATTGTTTCATGAAAAATATGTTTTTTTTGCATTGATTTGCTATGTAATATTTTGGTAGCAAGCTAGAATTGGATCTAATTAGATATAAATCAATCCATAACATTGACGTAAGAAATAAAGTCCAAATTATATAAACAAATATTTGATTTAAACTAGGACACATGTTGTTCAAAACTATACAAACATGCGCATACTAACATACACTTCATAAAAGGGGAGATCACAAATGAATGATTGCTTACAAGTGCTGTGTTCATTATATCAATACTTTAATATATCACACATTCATGCTTACAACACAATATTTTCATAGAACTAAACATTGAACTAGTAATTTATTTTCAATATGAAGTGAACTAATTTTTAAATTACACATTAATATTATAATTTTGTATACATATAGTCTAGAATAAATGTCCAAACTAATCCTATATGTATATTATGTCAGAGAACTAGTTTTAAGCAATGTGGGTTATCCACAACAGATTGCCTACTTCCTAAAAAGAAAATATTAGCAGTAAAATGAGAATATAAACATACATATAATTTTTGGTTTCAGGTTGTACAACATAAATCATATCTTTACCTTGTGAGCCCTTGCGTCACCTTCAACATATGCAATAGGTATAATTCTATTTTTGTACAGTTTAAGAACTTCCTCAGTTGGTACAGGTGTCAACCCTCTGTAAACAGCCCCAAACTGTATTTGTAGAAATGAATCTAATTTCAATAGTAATCCCTTTTCAATATCATAATGCAATCCTCGAACAGCAAAGTCGGGTTCGTACTCCAGATCAGCTATTCCAGCAGGGTACTGAAAATAAATAAAATTAACTAAATACAAAATAATTACAAAATAACTTTGAACACTTACTATCACATATACATCACAACATGTCAATTAGAAAAGCAAACTAACTACATATAAATACTAGAACTCACTTCTAATTCCTTAGGGAAGTAAGGGAAAATATAGGTTATTTAATGAACACTTATTTTCACCAATCTCGAGTGTATTTACAAGGCAAGGCTGTCAAAACTTTATCGAAGATTCAAATTTTCTTAAAATCTGCATACATAAATACTGCATGTTAATGTGTTTTTTATTTTTTATTGATTACTGAATGTATATAATGGAAAACAGAATATTTATGTGAGATAATTTTGATGACATATTATTGTTTTTGTTTATAAAATATTCTTACCTTGTATTTTTCGAGTAGCATGTCCCGTCCCAGATTATATAGTAAATGTTCAAGACTGGGCTTATAATGAGCAAGTGTATAATCATAATCAAACCCATATACCTTCACCTCAGAAAGATCAAGCTCATTGCATGCGAAAACTCCTTGGGGATTGACATCTTGTGGGAGCTTTTTAGCTAAAAAATTAATGTTGTATAAAAACTATTGTTTGATAATTTTACTGTAAATAAAATGTTTATATAACACTTACAACGACACTTTAGTTTTGTGCGACAGTACGCTTCATTTAAGAGTTCCCTAGAGGAAAATCTTTTCGCAGTTATAAAAAAACAGCATAAAACGTCTTTATGTGTTAGACTGCGTTTAATTTTTAAAAATCTGCTGGCACATGAAGTATTCATATTAAAAGAATAAAAATAGCACTACTTTCTTTAAAATTTCTTACGTAAAACTCGTGTTCATAATGAATAATAATTTTTCAAATTTACGGGCCACTAATACACATTTTTTTTAATGTATAAGCACGAATTGTTTCGTTTCTATTATTTCAACTTCGCTTAGGGTTGCCAACTTTTTTTGACAAATAAAACGTATAACAGTGGTTTGGATAGGAAAAAAATAAAGTATTAGGAAGAAAAAAAAGTATATTTCAAATTTTATGTTTTTTTTGCTTTAAAAACGTATTTTTGTGTGCTTTTAGCACATGATAACAATTTCTTGTTATCTTTAAATGTCTCCTGGGTTAAAACAACAAGATTCTAATTAGTCCGTCAGTTAGATTATAGAAAAATACTCGATACGTATTTTTTTATTTGTCCATACGAATAATATTGACAAAGATACAGCACATTCAAATTCAGGAGTAGGGGCTCGTGACGTCACTCTTTCGTAAAAATTTTACGAAATAATGACGTAGCGCGAACTTTCGCCGCTCTGTAACTTTGTTATTTTAAGTTTTAGAAGCAAAATAAAAAATACGTATCTACTATTTTCTGGCGTTCTAAAAGATGGACTACTTATTATTTTTTAGTCATCATCCCTATTATGTGAATGAGAATATAAACATTTCAGAATTCTGACAATTAGTATGAAAAATATATATATTTTTTATATTATTATAATAACAAGTAATAAGATTATTTTTAAAATAACTCATAGAATTTGAAACATTGAAACTAATTTCCCATGCTCATGCTTAAAAAATAATGTATAAATTGTCAATACAAACTAAATTTCAAAAATACATGCAACTATAACTGTTTTTAAAACTTTTCAGTACAAAGTCCTATCATATACAAACTGGTGACTTTTTTCTGTAAAGATGTAAGAAAACCTAATGAATTAGGTTAGGTAAGTAAGTTAAAAAATGTAAATAAAATAACTATACGAAAGGAGAGGCAACGTAGCTTTAACAATATTTGAACACATTTACAAATTTTCATACCTGTCCAATGCCAGCTGAACTGATTGTAAAATTCACGCCGCAGATAATACATTTTGCATTACTTTTATTTTGAAGATCACTTGTTAGCCAGTTGTATTGTTTTTCCCACTCAGGTTTATATTTTTGTAAAACTTTTGTTATTTTAGCTTTTTTAGGAGTCACTGGTGTGTCGCTATCAGAATTACTCGTCATTTTCAGCATTAATATTTACTCCTCATTTTCAGCATTAATATTTACTTTAAAATGCATTCTTCACTTATAAACAAAACTAACGGACCAGTTTTGTACAATTTCGTCGATAATGAAAGACATCTGTGACAATTGACAAATGTCACAACTGACATCTAACATTTCGTTCAGTAATTACAAATTGTTTCCATTATCCGTTTTAAATATTTCGTTCAGCAATTATGAATCGTTAAGTACCCATAATGAGTATTTTGTTTTACGCACCACAGTCCACAGTAAAGGTTGACAATAAAGTATTTTTGCATACTTTATTTGTATGTAAAAGTATAAAGTATAATTACCAAAAATAAAGTAGGATACGTTATTATATAGTATGGTTGGCAACCCTAACTTCGCTTAACAGTTAACAGTAAGATAAATAAACACTTGTTCACACTTCACAGTCCGGATTCGTTAGAAATCGTGATAAATGCAACCGTGGGGGGCGCCGTGCCCCCCGGGTCCGGAGGCTCGTTCATAAAAATCAGAAAAGCTTACCCCAACTCGAAGAAAGTAGAAGAAAATATAAATAATAATACAAACTACAAATATATACAAGTTTGAACTATTCTGATCACCTAATTGATTAAAAATATTATTTTACAACAAATTCAAACAAAAACTGCGCCCGCCAAATTCGAAGGTTTCCCGCGTTTTTCTTTTGTTTTATTAAAAATATTTTGCTTATGTATTAGGTTGGGGAAAAAGTCTTTTCGCATTATAGTATGTATGAACTTGTTATAAAATCTCTTTGGCTACTATATGTATCTGGCTGGTTTTGTTATCAAGGAAAGTTGAGATTTTAAAGAAGATAATTCCAAAATCAAATTCGGATAATGACTGTTTTTTATTTATTTTTCGTACCGTCAAGATGAGTGAATCGAATGAAGAAATTCGATACATTTTAAAATTTTACTACAAAAAAGGTCAAAATGCAACACAAGCCGCGAATTTCTTTTGCGATGTTTATGGACCTAGTGCAGTGTCTGTGAGAGTAGCACAAATTTGGTTTAAGCGTTTTCAATCCGGAAATTTTGATGTCAAAGATCCAAGTCGCTCTGGTCGCCCTATGACAGATAAAATGGATGCAATTTTTGAAAAAGTGGAGCAAGATCGGCATATCAGTAGTTACGACGTAGCTGAAGAACGGGGAATTGACCACAAAACAGTTTTGGCGCATTTGAAAAAAACTGGGTACACAAAAAAGCTCAATACTTGGGTACCTCACGAGCTCACTGTAAGAAACCTAATGAACTGTGTACTCATTTTTGATTCTTTATTACGACTTAATGAAACCGGACCATTTTTGAAGAAGCTGATAACTGATGATGAAAAGTGGATCACGTACGACAAGAACGTGCGAAAAAGGTCGTGGTCAAAGGCCGGTCAGGCTTCACAGACTGTGGCGAAACCCGGGATAACTCGCAACAAAGTGATGCTGTGTGTGTGGTGGGATTGGAAGGGCATTATTCATTATGAGCTGTTACCACCAGGCAAGACATTCGATTCTAAACTCTACTGCTAACAACTGATGAGATTAAAGCAAGAAGTTGAGAGAAAGCGGCCGGAATTAATCACCGGAAGGGGTGTGGTTTTTCATCATGATAACGCTAGACCTCACACATCTTTGGCCACTCAGCAAAAACTAAGAGAGCTTGGCTGGGAGGTGATAATGCATCCGACGTATAGTCCTGACCTTGCACCTTCAGATTTCCACCTGTTTCAGTCTCTTCAGAATTCTTTAGGAAGTGTCAGGTTATCATCACGAGAGGACTGCCAAAACCAATTATCGCGGTATTTTGATCAGAAGCCCCAAAATTTCTATAGCAATGGGATCATGTCCCTACCTAAATAATGGCAAAAAGTTATCGAACAAAATGGTACCTACATACTTTAGTTAAATGTAAATAAACTATATTAAAAAATGCATGAATTTTCTTAAAAAATGCGAAGAAACTTTTTCCCCAACCTATTATGATGAAAATTTTGACAATTAACTCTTTTTATAAAATAAAATGAGTCAATTGTCACGATAGTAATAGACAACAACTCACTATTTTACCTCCCTCCACTTATCAAGACGTAATGTAAAATTTATTAACAGCCCTGCGATTCTGTAACTCACTGTTATTCCGTGAGTCCACTACGCACTAACAGCGCTCCCTTCGTCACTCACGTAATATTTGGAATCTCATGGTATTCTGTTAAGAAATTTTACATTACGTCTTGATAAGTGGAGGGAGTGAACCTAGTGAGTTGTTGTCTATTAATATCGTAACAATTGACTCATTTTATTTATAAAAAGAGTTAATTGTCAAAATTTTCATCATACTTAGCAAAATATTTTTAATAAAACAAAATGGTCGACGTTTGAAGTAAAACGAAGAATATTAAAAAAAAGATAAACTGTGAAAATATCTCAAAAATGATTTATCTGATGGAAAATGATAGAATAGCGAGGAAAATTATTAAAACCCATCTGGCAATGGGGCCGCTTAAAGGTAAGTAGTGAGTTTATTTATTAGTCAATCGTAAGTTACGTATTTTGTTTATAACTTCCAATTAAGAGTTTATATTTCGTATTTACCCGACAACTGACCAGCCGTGGTGTATATGAGCGACAGAAACTTAAAAATATTAATTATGTTTCAGCACGAAACAAGGGATACCTAACATCTGGATATATTGTAAAAAATTTAAGAATATTATCTTAACAAAAAGATAAAAGATGATGTCATGCTAAAAGTGATTCTCTCAGCAAATGGGCTACGGATTCAAAGTAAACAGGATGGATAGGTATCTTAAATTTTCAAAATGTTTCTAAAGGTAACCAAGGTTAATACCAATGTTTTCATATAATATTTTGTTGAGTAATTATAAAAAGTGCAAGTGTTGGTACTTTTTAGATGCCATGAAACTACTATTGCAACCTTTTTAAGTGATTCAGAGGTCAAACACACTACAACAATATTACCTATGTTTTTACTAACACTCATAAAAACTGAATTCTATTAAAACTATTTTAGAAATATAACTATAATAAATAAATAGGAATAAGTAGTGTCTAGTAAAACAGTTAACAAAGTTTGTTTGTTTGATGGTAAATTTGAAGTCAAATGTAGTAGGTTAAATCGAAGCGACATTGTAAAGAATAATGAAATTGTTGGTTAAAAATGTCAAATAAAAAAATATTTTTAGGTTTCCTAACTTCAAATTCCATTCATGAAATATAAGAAGTATTAATTTTAACTGATCAAGTTGAATTTAATTTAATTGTTCAAATTTCAGAATACAAGTATAAATAATCATGTTAGGTATGTTGGATCAAATATATAAGCTTTCAATTGCTCAAATTCATACCATTTCAAGTGATCAACGTTAATTTTAAATGTTGGAAACAACATTGCCATAACTTATTTAATGAAGCAATCAAAAGATAGTTATTACTACTGACTACACTTTAGCACTAAACATACCCTTTATGGGTCTTGGATTGGTTTCATTAATAAATAATTGTTTTTAAAGTACATACTTGGATTTGGATTTTTGAGTCTAAATATAGGTTTGCTCAAGATTTTTTTTATTCATAGTACTGAATCAAATACTGTGCAAAATTACTAAGCCTTGTTAAGGTGAAAGTGCTCTACGAGTGTGTGCGGCGTTATTGGGCGCTGGACCACAGGCTTCGCCGATGCATCCACATCATTTGCCGGGTAATATTAATTAATATAGCTAAGCAATTTAATCATTTGGGCCTAGTAAAAAAATCTCTATAGTAGTCCTAGTCTGTTCTGAAGAACGTTCTTACAATGTTACGTCAGTGAAGTTTTTTTAGAGTTGATAAGTGGAATCGAATTCGATGACATTTGTAGTACCTTTCAAACAAATAAAGCAGTTTTAATTATTTTTTCAAAGAAATTTAGCAATGCTTTTTCACAAAGACCTGTTGTTACTTAGTTAAAAGGTTATGAAACATACCTAGTTATTAAATTAAATTAATAATATAATAAAATATTAAATAATTATTGTTATTAATATTAATTAATAATTGAATAATATACTAAATATTAAATATTGTTAAATTATTAACGCTATTCTATTATTAATTATTTAATATTTAAAAAAAATAAAGAAAGCCAAAGAAGTATAACTTCTTACGCGCGTACATAAGTACACACACCATTTTTTTTAATAGTATGTAAATAACCGTTTTTATTATCTTACATAAACAGCTATATCCAGCAATGGTCGAGACTTAACAGTTGATTTTCCTCAACAACCTGGCTGGACTTGTCAAGTCAGTGAAATGGAATTAGTGACTGATCAATGTAAGTATATTCTTTTATTATAAAACAATAATAAAATTTTCATTTACCTTCTGTTTCATTAAATTCAAACGGTAATGTCAATCTGTGCATTTGTTTTACAAAAAAAAAAGATTGCGTTATTTTTTTTCCAAAGACAAATCGACAAAACGATTCATATTTTCCGGAATTATGAGATACCTGCCAAAGATTCTGTCTTGAATACTGAAAAAGCTATTTATATATTTGTTCCCTTTTACATATCATCAATTTTCAATCCATATAAGCTCATATATTTCTTTTGGATAGCGGAATGGGGTGAAAGTGCTGGTGGCACTACCGTAGGTTGGCGTGGGGCTGTACGAGCGGCGCGAGTTTCATCTTGTCTGGCACACCTATTGGCAGAGCTCTACTGGCACTGGACAGGTTTCTATTTTCTTAATAGTTCAGAAAAGAACCTTAGAACTGAAATTCTTTGGTTTGTTTAAATGTGGTAATTCTGTAATCTTTACTGTATTAGTTATCAAGCTTTACTTACGATTCTGACTGAAATCACATTTTAATTATTCGTTATTAGCATAACACTAAACACTTTAATATTTTTACTTGTTTTTAAATATATATTAATTAACTTTAAGATATTCTTTCTTTGAAGAAAAAATAATATAAACAAAATACTATTTTCAATTAAAAACTTTCAGCATTGGATTCGCATCGAAATGCGGAGTGGCGTACGTATACGTCGATTAGGGTTGGGCGTGGCTGGCGGTGTGCACGCTCCCTCAGCCTTATCAGTTCGGGCGGGTTCGAGCTTCGAAGACTCCGCATTAGCGCCACTTGCAGCAGTGCCTTGTGCGCCTGCGCCGCCCTTAAGAGATAGACCGCCTACCTACCATTTAGCTCAGATACAGTTACTATCGGACTGCAAGCAGGTTATTATAGAAACCATATTGAAGAATTCTTATAGAATGTGTGTGAAAATGTTGCCCTTAATATTTCAGATAATTGTTTTTTTACATGTTTTACTATATTTTTTTAAACAGACTCCAACGAGAACATTTTTATGTTGAGAGATTCCATTAAGAGTTAAACCAAAAACTTTGTGCTATTATTAAACAAAACAAGTTTATTTTTTTTTATAAATCAAATATTATAATTACAGTGTTATCCATGCATTGAAATTGGGATAAAACAAAATCGCAACGTAAATTCTGATTGTCGAGTCTATGGTCTTTACATTACTGGATTTAGACCGAACCCACTTTACACCGATATATTGTCTGTAAGTAGCATCATTATACTTTTCTTTTATAAAAGTACGTATAATTTAAGAAACATTGTATGAAGTATCAAAATATAACCCGATTGTATGGTTCTTGGGTCATCGGGGTGCTATAATTATAGAGGATTTTATTTTTACTCTATATTAACCACTCACGTACAACAGTAGAATATAAAATAAATATTGAAATGTAATTGCTATGAAACGAATTAATGCAATGTAACAGTTTAAGAGAGTGCACTCATACTGGTAAGGGCAGTTTTTTATCGCAAAACTCTATGCGACATAATCTACTAAATAGTATGTAGTGCTTGGATTTGAGGATGTTGAAGTATACTGTAAAATAATTCAATTGTACAGTACACACCACCACAGTATTTACATAGAATTTAAATAAAACATTTTACTAACAATATTTCAGAGTATGAACTTTATTGCCGAGGATTGGATGGAGAAAGATCCACCTACAGGTGCCTTACCCACTGATAATAACGTACCATCTGTACAACCGGACTGTCCAAAAGTAAGTAAACCAGAAACGCAAATTCTTTGCCAATAGAAATACCATAGTTTGTGGGTATAAACTTATTTATGGAATGTTTTTATCCCAAAAAAGAACTTGTTCCTGCAATATGTGCGATTTTGAGGCCGTAGACAGAATAAAAATAACTTGCTAGTTGAAGTTATAGGTATGTTATCTAAAGCTGGCGGCTTCAACACATTTACACTTTGTGCTTGTGTAGTGTCTGTGAATAAGCGCGAGGCGTGATGTCAAACTGAAATACAATCACAAATACATCATGAAAAGACTGTCCGTCTCTCTCTCGCGTTCGGTCAAGCTTGTGAGTATAAAAGAGACAGTTATTGTTTTGCTTTTGCTGTTTATGTTGATCTTTAATGTACATATTGATCTTTTTTCAAACATTACCAGGGTAATCTCGTGAAATGGTGCACAATGTTTTTAATTATTTTAAGCATCTTAATAAAAACAGTTTAATTAAAAAATGTTATATTTAATTTGACATCAGATGCGACTGGGGTTTCTAAGAGGAGTATTGAAAGAATAGTTAGTGGAGTAAAAGTGAAGTGTGTTGAGCTAGATGGAGCTTATGTCGAAAAATTAAAAATTATTACAACTTTTGGATCCACCCTCGTATGCACATAATATTTATATGTATTTGACACATTTTTATTTATTTACAACCCACCCAACCTTACTAAAACCAGAGTAGAATAAAATATATAGCTTGGCAAAAAAGTCATATTTTTAAACATACTGTATAGTGAAATTGCATTAGTGTGAGTACTGTGAACGCGCCAGCTTTCGATAAGTGACCTAAGTCCTTTACTCATATCACGTAAACATTTATATATGCATTCGATTGGTTTGAGTTATGTCAATCTGATCTAGATTGAAATCTAAAAAACTTTTTTTTAAATTAGGTTTACGTATGGGGACTCAACGATAAAGACCAGTTAGGAGGAGTAAGGGGTACAAAAGCGAAAGTACCGATATTCTCACAGGGGCTAAGTGCTTTACGGCCGGTACACATTGCCGGTGGCTCGAAAACATTATTCATTGTGTCACACATTGGAAAGGTAAATACAATTTTTACTGTGTATTTAAGTACTTTTATTTAAAACACTACTTGAAATAGTTAAAACGTTTATAAATTTTTGGTTAAATGACAATTTAACATTATGCATATTATGTTTAATAATAACTTAATTTTATACCAACTTCTCTTTTAAAGCTTAATAAACAAGTTTAACACTACATTTTATAATATTATTTTATTATTATTATCGTTTTCTAGCTATTTGTATGCGGAGAAGGGACTAATGGACGGCTGGGTTTGGGGCATAGTAACAATGTATCTACGCCTCGAGCAAATCCATACCTCTCACACGTACTTGTAAGGCGAGTCGCGGTACACTCTGGTGGAAAACACGCTTTGGCACTCACTGCTGATGGGAAGGTATATCGCCTATTCTTAATATTTAAATATCCATTGTCCGTTTTATTCTGTAAAATGTGTTTTTGGACGTTTTCCATTTCCAACTTGTTCTATGTTTAATACTAGCGAGTGACCCGCTGTTGAAAAATTACATATCAAAACCTTGCTCATCGATCATTCTAGATATTGGTAAAATCCGCAATAAATTCTTCTTATACATATACGATACAACAATACTTGATAGTTTTGAGAATTTTAACTCTTAAACTCACAAAAATTTAAAATCCCCATTGTTATTCCCTAGAATACAAAGTTATAAAAAGCAATTTAACGTTGACCACAAAATTGGCAATCAAATCATTCAAGGTCAACTTTTGTGATGTGGATCTAAAACTTTTTGCTAGTTATTGTTGCACTATATCATGATTATTATTTTTTATTCTAGATGTACTCCTGGGGTGAAGGAGAAGATGGCAAATTGGGTCACGGGAACCGTTTAACTTTACAATCTCCACGACTAATAGAATCTCTAGCGCGTGTGTAACAGCACGAGGGCATTTGTATACATGGGGCATGGGATATGGAAGACACGGGGAGGATAATACGCAGCTATCACCTAAAATGGTAATAATTCTTAATGACTCTTGCCTTCAGACTTCTGTTTAATTTATAATTTTTCTTTATATTTCATTAGGCGATTTGCCTTCTGTGCCTGACATACATCGTAGATTTTTGAGTCTTAGACATGCCGGTTTTCTTATCATTTTTATATTGTTTATATAGGCTGTCTCTATAAGAAATATAGACAAATAGAGACAGCCTATATAAAGAACTTATTGTTATAAAAGTATAGATTTTCCTAAAATAATTATTTAATATTTAGGTGGAGGCGTTAGCTGGTTTCAGAGTGATACAAGTGGCGTGTGGATCCCGTGACGCACAAACGTTAGCGCTCACCGCGTGTGGAAAAGTATTCTCATGGGGTGATGGTGATTTTGGAAAATTAGGTAAATTCATTTAAAGAAATCGCTTTTGTATCGGATTGAAGTTATGTATTTATGATAAACTTATAATGATTTTACATAATTAAAAAAAAACGACGTTTCGCGTGCTTTACAGCGTGCGTGGTCACGGTGACAATATTAAATAATAAATTATACATAAACGTTTTTAAAAGGAATTCATTTGAGATTGGCATTTGAATGAATGTATGTTTGCGATTCGTGCTGTTTTATATTGTGATTGTAATGACTATCTTGTATTTATATATTTACATGTGCACCGACAGATTTTGTAGAATATTTTGTATACGTTCTCTTTATTCAGTACCTACTGAGACTTGATACCTATCTATTTTCGTAAGTCATTCTGTGTTATATTCTTGTCTTATTCATTCCATCTGAGCCACCACGACCTAGAGAAGACATAAAAAGAATTGTATGTCTTCTCTAGGTCGTGGTGGCTCAGATGGTTGCGCTGTACCGATGAATGTTGAGAGATTAAATACACTAGATGTCGTTCAAGTGGAGTGTGGCGCTCAGTTCAGCTTGGCGTTAACACGTTATGGAGAGGTGAGAAAATTCCGAGACTTTTTCATTAGCTTCTTTGTGGCTCATTCAACAATAGAATCTATACAAATTGCTATCTTTAACGCTTTTATGAATTTGCTTAAAAAAGTCAAATTTAACATTCATAACTTCTTACTATGCTATTAAACACTAAGAAAAACGACTAGATTTTTATGTGTTAATTATTATTCTTTCATTACACGTAAGGTATATTTAGGTTAAAAATCAGCCTGTGATAAAATTAAACTACAATTCATTATTAGGATCAGACAGGCAAAGACATATTATTTACAATCATTTACGTCATCGTCGATTCGTTTAATGATGTAATATGTAACCGTATGTAGCAAGCAAAACATAAATGAGCTATTTATTCTGTTTTCAAATTGTCAATATGTAGCTTTGCATATGTTGCATCTCACGATTTAAATGAATCAATTATCAATTTGTATAATATTGCTTACTTTATTGTTCCTTAAGAAGAAATATAAGTCCTTTTTGCTATTATTTTTTTTAGGTTTGGACATGGGGCAAAAGTGACTATTTCCGTTTGGGTCATGGGTGTGACGCACACGTCCGTCGCCCAACGCTAGTAGAGGCGTTACGAGGCAAACGGGTCATACACGTAGCCGTTGGGGCGCTACATTGTCTGGCTGTTACTAGTGATAATCAGGTTAGACCGTTAGAATATTTTTAACCAAATTTAAAACTTCTGAAAGTCATTCC
Organism: Pieris melete; assembly: GCA_963693345.1. NCBI lineage: Eukaryota > Metazoa > Arthropoda > Insecta > Lepidoptera > Pieridae > Pieris > Pieris melete. Next base: position 106,815 of record CAVNZK010000261.1, read on the forward strand.
AATTCAACTTGTATTTGTATAAGTCTACGTAATTATTCGACGCCTTGAGGTATTGTCTACCAATTTGGTTCAACTACGAAATGGTCTTTATCGCCGTGAAATATTAAATAATATAAACTTAATTCGAAAGTGTTTCAGTGTCTTATAATTAGATATATTTAAAATGAATAAGTATTTTTATTTATGCTTTTCAAAAGCGAATTGTATCTGGTGCAATAATAAAACGTTTTTTTAATTAATTCATTCATTTAGATTTTACGAATCCGTGTAAAACTATTAGTTCTTAGATGTAGTTTGATTATTTACATCTCTCTAGTTATTCATGAAGTACGTATGCTTTTTTATTACTCAAAGGGATGTATGCTGTATTACAGGTATGGGCGTGGGGCGATAACGATCACGGTCAACAAGGTAACGGTACAACTTGTGTGAACCGGCTTTAGTAGCGGGAGTCGAAGGTGTTCAAAGGGCAGCCGCCGGTTCCTCGCATTCTGCCGCTTGGGCGATTCGTCCTCCCTTACAAGCGGATGTTACTACGCCCCATGTTGCTCCATTGCCGTTCCCATCTCTGAAAGATCCACTTGGAGCTCATAGCCTTGGTAAGCACTACTTATGAATCAATATAGTTATGATTTTACCCTAATTCGCTAAGTAGTAATTGCGACAATATATTTTTATCGAAAACTTGACCGGGCTCCGTGAGTATACTTGATACTAACAAAAATATTCAAAATCTTTCGTTCTATTATTATTTTTATACCATCTCTTATATGTGTAAAACCAATTCACCCATGGTTTATGTGAAGGTAGTACGTGAATCTAAATTATTAACCAATATGAGACTACTGTTTGTTAATTTTGTCTCTAATAATCTTGTAAGAATTGTTAAAAGTTAATAAAATAAAATATGTTTATTATGGAACATAAGATACATGTATCACTTATTCCACGTCATTAAATTTGAATTTGTAGGCATCCCTACTCATCGGCAAAGAAGACAAACGGTTTTTGTCTGTGGCAATACGCTCTGCGTGAGGCTATTAAAAAAAAAAAAAAAACGGTGTAGGCCGAGAGAAAAAGCCGGTGTAAAAAACTATACTTATATATATTAACTTTTTTAAGATTATGTATGTGTTTGTGACTAATATAAAAGTTTGTATAAAAATTAAAAAGGTTTGTCTTTGATGACATAATTTTTTAAATAATATTATATATTATAAATTAATACTTCAATCTTAATGCTAATAAAAGTTACTCCGATTAAAAACCATCCAAGTTATAAGGGTTCATCTATACATGCTTATATTTCCAGGCCTTTACGCTGAAGAAAATAACATAGAAGAATCACAAAGTGCGCGGCCATCCCTCGCAGCTGCGGCATTGACCTTGGAGCCACCAGTTGCTGTTCAACATGCATTATCTCTCATACTATTGGCTTTACACATCACACAGGTACAATAAAAAATGTGTATCAAAATATACAAAAACAGTTTAAAAGTTCAATTTACCATAAAATACAAATGTTCAATAATCATACTTTAAAAACTTCAAACCTCTAACATCTATCTTTTTTGAGGTAACATACCTATATATATATATATATATAAGAATCGCGAACAATCCATAGCAAAGATCTGACTATCGAGAAATTGTGATACGTTATACAGAAAATAACGGAGTCATAATTGACTTCGCCGTATGGATAATTCCATTAATAAAGTAAGTTGTAATTTTGCTGGTGTATTCTGTATATCAACATTGTTTTTGAAAAGTTGATGATTTTTCTTTTTTTTCTGCTTTAAGTGCCAACAAATTTCTATAATTTTATTCTATTTTGTTGTGTCTTTGTATTATCTTGTATATGTTTTTATTTTTTTTTTAATTTTAAATTTCTATAACTTTTTTTGTGAAACTTATGTTTACGTTAATTGTCACACATTTTAGATGTAATATTTTGTAAAATAATTAGCAAATTAAGTATTGTGTGTGATGTCGTAAGCTTAATAACTAAATTAACAAATAAAAGTTATACTAGTAAACTAGTATACAATAATCGTACTAATAATTTACGTAGCCAATGGTTCAAACTAATGAAAATTTATTTATAGGCACGCTGTCTGCTCGTCGAAGCATTGAGAGCACACGAAGTATGTACAAGTGCTCCGGCAGTGGGTTTGGAGACCGAAGAAGATGATACAGAAGCTGATGCCCGTACTGGTGGAGGAGAAGCACCGGCTGATAGAGCTACGTTACCGGTGATATGTTTTTTCAAAATGTTGACTTATTATTATAAAGAAACACTAAATAATATCCGGCTTAAATCTTGTTATCCTACTCATCTTGACAATCCTCACGAAATTTATAAGAATACAATTTTTCCTTTTAACTTTTTTATTGATCCCATAGCGCATGACAGAACTTTGCTTGCTTTCAATACAAATAACCTAGCTAAAGTATTCCTGTAGTAGCACTACATCTCCCCCAAGTTGATATTTTTTCCTTTTACGCAAATTCCCATAGGTCATGATCAGTATCTTGTTTTGGTCACACATTGTCTATTTTGTGGTCTGAGGCCGTATAGTTGTAATGGCAACGGATATAGCGCTCATATTAAAAAATCCATTTGTGCACAGTTGAAGTTTTAACCCTCGACATCAGAATTGAGATTCGCGCGCCTAGGCTAGATACTTCTCTTTAATTTGCTTACATTGCCTTTTTAAATCTTCTGATTTTTTTTATATTTACGCCATCGCCCAAGATCTCTTGATCTCTCAAGATTCTGTACTTTGATAATACAACTTTTTAAATTATTTTATTTATTATACAAATCCAATAATAATGATTGTATTCTGAATCATTTAATCATGCATACGTATAATTTGTTTTTTATAAAACAATATTAAATAGTTTGGTCCTTGTGGCAGTGTACCTTTATCGCTTTTATTTGTTTTCTTACTATAGCATATTATTTTCTCCACAGAGTGGAGCAAGCACTCCTTTGAGTGGGTCGATATCATCTCGGCATTCGGCTGTGATGTCATCTAGCGCTGTTTCCGTTGCAGCAGCTACGATGACAGTTCAACAATCTGAAGCACCCAAGGTTTATATTTTGAGACTTTTTGATACTTTAACAGTAGTAGCTTTCGTTTTACCCAGCGGGTATTTACCCATTTAAAAAAATATTTAAGGAAGCTTAACCTATTCTGATAAAGAATGAATACGCTCCGTATTCAGTAAAACAACAGGTTTAGGTTGGTGTTGGGCTGGTCGAGGTTCTAGCACTTCGTCAAATTTGCCGAACTGGCGGGTTTAATCCCTTCTTTCGGAAAATGGTGGAATCCTTGTATCGTGTTAGGCATATCACCATAAGTACTAATAAAAAAGAATGAAATGCTGAAAATGCTGTCCATGCCCCAGTATAGGGAGCGTTCAAGTATTACGTAACGAATTTGGGGGGGGGGTCCTTTCGTAAAACGTTATGATGCGGGGCGGGGATTGAATTACACGTTATTGTTAATATTATTTTCGACTTTCCAGTACTATACACCACGTAATGGTAACTTTTAGGTATAAAGAGTCACTTTGGTGGTCACGAAACATTTTACTATTGGGTACAGAAAAACGTTACGGCGCGCTACATGGGGGGGGGCTTAATAATCGCTAAAAATTGGGTGACGTAATACTTGAACGCTCTCATAGGACTTTATTTTTTGTTGACTAACCAATACTACCATACTAACTAATACCGAATTGTTACTAATTCTTAACTTAAACTGCATATTAATATAATCTGAAATAAATAAGTTATTATTATTATGTTTAGGTGGAATTGGATGACTTCACTTCGCAACTTGGCGAATCCGATGCGAGGGCTTTAGTGGATCTTTTGAAATTGGCTGCAGCGGGACGGATCCCCGAGGCTAATAATGCTGTTAAAGTTATCACTGATGTACTTATGGGTATGTGTTTTCCTTGCATCTATATAGACGGTTTTTTTAGGGGTTTTAATCTTAAAACTAGTAACAGTTTTGAAAATTTTCATAGGTTAAAGCCATGACTTACATTAAGGACAAGTATTTTTAACCCTAAGATCGCTTCTATCATCTATTTACTGTGAAAAAAAATCACATGGGCTTATTCATAATCGTTTGTAAACGACGTGTTTACAGATTATATATCCAAATTTTATTATGTTTATTTTATCCAAATGAGGATTGTTCCCTCTCAATTCTCAGATTGTTTAGTTTATAAAATGATTAGCATAAAATAGTATCTGATAGCATACTAATATTTGTACAAATATTAGCAAAAACATGCAATATAATAGATGAGGTTTGACCATATGATCAAAAAGTTTGGAAAATCCAAGTGCATAGCGGTCGTTCACATTAAAAAAAAAATCTAAAACAAAAACTTAAGTTTTTTAAAACAAAATAACAAAATAAAAAAAATAAAAAAATTAAATGAAAATGAATGATTGAACAAAAAAAATAATATAATAAAAAAATATATAGTGGCACCATAACTCTAAGGTGAGGAAAAAGAATATACTAAAATAAATGTATATTTAGATATACAAATACACAGTCGTATTTTAGTTTTTTACAAATTATAATTAAACGACAGTACTTAGAACGCTTTTATTAACTAGGAATCAGCCCAGGGTATAACTTTATATATTAAGAAAAAAAGTAGATAAATATAAGATATAAGATAAATTTTTCGACCAATTTCTCTGCCACATACATGGATCCATAAACACAGACTGACGGACGTCCAAGAATGATTGATTTTAATGTTATTATTTACTATGTTAAACAAAAAAATTGTTCATAAAAAATACCATATGTGCTTGATAGATTATTTAACTCGATTTTAGTGCACTTATATTGTCCTGTAAGTGTTATATTAGTGAAAAAAAAGTCATTCAAGTTTCGAAAGACTGGGTTTTTTGACATGTCGAGAGTAGAGCACTGCGAGGCGTGCAAATGACGTTTTAATGACAAAACATTTAAAAATGTAAAGGGGGTTGAGCGTCAACGTAAATGTTTCCTTCTGTAAAACATGTATCCACCTCTTAAGTAGAAGTATTACTTCATTAAAATGGATTATGTATCTGAAAATAAGTTAATTTTTCAATCAGCGGTTACTATATTTGTATTATTTGATTGTTATTCTAGCTTTGTGCACCAGATCTGCGAGCATAGCAGATATGGTAGTGGAAGTGTGTGTGTGTGAGCTCGAAGAAGCTGCAGCTGGGGGCGGCCGCGCTCCTCCCTTGCCCGTTACCGTTGATAGCCCGCATCCCTATGCAGATGATACTGATATATCAGGTATGCATACATTTCTATTTATAAACAGAATGCAGTGATATAAATAAGATATAATGTGAGAATATCCTAAACCAAATTCATATGTGGAAAGAGTTGTCATGATTACAGAAAAACAAAGGGTTATTTCTATAACGCAGTTCCGTTCTTCCTTCTTTTTATAAAATGGATGGTTCATTCTAGAATGAGATCCTTATGAGATCATAACATACTCGTTCTTAAAGTTCAGTATAATTGTGTTTTGCAGGCGTTGTCAAAATCCCCGGAGCCTCTTCTCTCAGAGTTTCCTTTGAACAAGGTTGTTCTACGGAGCGACGAAACGACCCTCTTACAATATCTGATACAGCTGGTCGAGTTTTGGCTACAAGATCTGGAAGGGAACCCACTGATTGGGCACAGGAAGTTATTGTTAATGGTATAGTCCAAAATTATTCTAAAATGCGCTTCTAAAAAAATATATTTAGCTAATCTAACTTTCAGTGAGAGCGACGTCGTTATCTGTGTGTGTGTCACAGAGCATTATAATTTAATTATAGTTAATAAAACGTGTAAACATAGAGTTTTAAATTTTATAAATAACTGCAATTAGGGGGCCTCATAACCTAGCGGTCTTATTAAGTGGCAGCTAGGTGAGGGGTACCGGGTTCGATTCCCGGTTCGAGGGCAAGTTTTAAAAAAAGGGTGCGTGTACTTATGTACGCGCGTAAGAAGTTATACTTCTTTGGCATTATTAAAAATAGATTTTGATTGCATGCAAATAATTAATTACAATTAAATAATCAAAGACTGGAAAAGGAGTCAATAAAGTTCAGTTTACATTTGAAAAATTAAATAAATAAATATTTATTATTATTCTCTTACATTAAACAAATAAAACCCTATTTATCTTTAAAACATTTTTATTTCATTATACTATTTATTTTTAAGTGACTCTAATGTCTTCATCAGAATTTCTAAGTTAAGTTTGTAATTTTAAATTAATCATTACTTGGTTGTGCATCTACGAGGCTTCTCCAAAACTAAAACTACTACTTGCTTTCTGCAACAAATAAGAGAATATTAATTTAAGCTCTGTCCATTCAAAACTTAAAAAATTGTATAATTCATATTATAAAATTTTTAACACATTTATATTAATATAATTATATAAATGTGTTAATAATATAATTTGTAGCACATGCTACAGACCTGGATAGCAACTTTCTTTTATTCTATTTAGAGATAGAGATAATTTAAATATAATACCGGTGTCTTCCTTGTAGGTTTCTTTTGAGTTGTTTGGGGATTCTTGTTGTTCAGTTGGACATGATTTTCTTTAACCTTTCTTTAATCCTACAAAATAATGAAATTGTTAAGTTATGTTGTCACTGTTGTGCACACCTTTGTTTGGCTTTTTAGTATTCAAGTTATGTCAAAACTGATTTATTACCTTGTCATTGTTGGCTTTATTTGCTTTTGGGATAGCAATTGTTTCCAAAATGATTTTATTTGTAATATCCTGAAATATATAAATAACATCTATTAATTTAAGTGTCATGGTGAGTGGTTCGCACTCAGGTATTAAGGTGTATTATACCCACTGTCCATTATAAGTGGGAATGGGCTCACTTCGGGCTGGACAGAGTTTCGGTACTACAAGAGCAACATGGATGTTTTGAGGTATTACAATATCTCAACCTACCCTGTAGGGGAATAAAGTATGTGCCTATGCTTGAAAGGTTGAACCTTGAACATCACCATCATATTTATAATTAACATTCCTACCTCGACACCATCACAATCAAATTCATTGAAATCTACTTCAAACCGTTGCGGTATCATCTATGGTGGCTTTGTTCCACCTCTAGTTTTTGATGTTTCACGGCAATAAGATGACAACTCTTTTTTTGTATTCAATTTAGTGCACTTCCACTGATTCATCAATTGTTTTTTGTCTCTTGTCCTTATATTTGCTAGATTAAATCTGAAAAATTACATGTTTTGATTAAATAATGTAATCATTTTTTTGAGATGCAGGTACTTATTAAAATGTTTACTTCTCTGTAATATCGCTCCAAGCCTTCATTTTCTCCTTATTAGTATTTGTGCTTAAATCTTTGTTCTCAATTATTGATATATAGGGTCGTAGAATATTTCTAAAAAGTTGCTGTAACAAACGCAATAAACAAAAGCAAAGAATAATGGTTCATGTTTCAGTTTTAATCAACAATAATACTCGATAATACATACGGATAGTTAACCTCAATTGTATTGAAGCACTCAGGAAGGTTGGCACAGTTTTTTCACAAATATTTTATCATATTAATTAGTATTGATTTAGATATTCAACTTAAATCACTTCTGATTATAATTCAGACGCACATATAAAATTCGCACTTGTATAATGAAAATAACTAGGTATATCTTTGTATACAATAATTAAAACTCCTATATTTGTTTAAAAGGTAAATGTCATTGTCAGATTTCAATGTCATGGTCATTCAAAATTCTCGTTAAGCTGCTAAGCTAAGAAATAGAATATGCGTGAAGTTAGCTTCACGCATATTCTATTTCTTTTTACTTTTAGATTGTATTATTCCCATCTCGCTCGCGCACGCTATATCACACAGCCACTTTTGTGTCATAGGTGCGCGCGCATCGTAAAATTTCACTCTCATCAATTTTTCATAACGCGCCTAAAGAAGTACAACTTCAAAAATCATTTCAAAAGAAATTGATCAATTACACTGATGTTAATCACTTGGCTGCCCCTATAATTTAAATGATATGCCATTGGTAATAATGTAGAGAATTTAGAAATGTCCTCTAAACCTGTATAAAACAAAACTGATCTGGCATCTGATAACATATCATCCGAGGAAAAGAATCAAAACAAATGTGGAGTTTGAGTTGATACTTTATTTGCAGTGGATCGAGGTGGGGCTACCCTGATTTCCTGGGCTGGTCTGGTCATCAGTTCAACTTCAACTTGAAAGTCAGGAACCTGAGACGAAACTTCAATGGTATAAACTTCAGGTATAGAAGGAATATTAATGTCAATCTCTGTTGCAGATGTTGATGGGAAAACCAGTTTTTTTCTACAATTGAGTTTCAAATATCTTTGTCCTGTGGTAGTGGGTTTCTTCCAAGCGAAAACAGTTGGGATTGCAGTCTTTTTCAAATATCTTTGAAGTTGAAGTAAATCATGAATGCATAATAATTAGTGCTTATTACACACCTATACCATATATATACATCAAAATTTAAAAATAGTTTATGCAAACCTGTAGAACAGCTGATGCCTTCATAATCGGATTCAATAAAATGTTCCCGCATAACCTCTAAGAGTTTGTAGCTTTGAAATTACGTTTTTTCAGAGCTTTTTCCCAGAGTCTTCTAATGCGTAAATCATTAGTGAAACTGTGATTTTCATTATTATTACAACCGATTGCTGCACAGAGGCATTTTTGGAGAAAAATAATGTTTTATCTTGTGTTATAATAATAAAGTATGGGATTTGACGTTTGTTTGCATTTGTTATGGGTCAAGCGTTACCAGCGCTACTAGTGGCAAAGTTTGGCAGTTTTCTCAGTTTTCAGCAACTTGAAACCGAAGATCTGATTGATTTATTAGAGAGCTAATTGTAGTTGTTGATCCCACGGGATCAACTGTTTCAGGATGGCCGAGTGTAACGGACGTGACGTCGCCAATCACATCCTTCCAAGCCAAGTCCAAGCCAAAGCCATAGCCAATGAAAAAGCCAAGTCATGCCACGTTGACCAACCCTCCAGCCACCCGCCATGCCTGCCAACCGCAAATGCCAGCTACTTAGAGGGGATGAGTCTATATAAGCCAAAGCCAGCCATATTAAAACCTACTTTTTGGAAGACGTAACAAATAAAGAACAAGTGTGCTGTCACTCTGCCATTTTATTTTCACTGTCAATTATAATAAATTAAAATACATTTTTCTTTAATCAAACTATTATATTTCTTAAAACGAGACTGTTGCTAAGGCAACTTCTTGTATGCCAGTAATCAGTATATACATACTTCACACCCTCTTAAGGGCTTCTGGAAGGAGTTAGGCTGGCTTAGTTAGCCAGGGCTCACGTACAACGGACCTAGTGAGCGTCTAAGTGCGGAAAACGAGTCCACAAACCATACCATACCATACCACCCTCTTAAGTTTTTAGAGAATCTTATATATAAAATTCTCGTGTCACAATGTTAGTCTGCATACTCCTCCGAAACGGCTTGACCGATTCCTCTGAAATTTGGTAAGCATATTGGGTAGGTCTGAGAATCGGCTAACATCTATTTTTCACACCCCTAAATAATAAGGGTGGTCCACCCCTCAATTTTTATTTTTATTTTTTAGACAAAATTTTTAATCTATTTTTTTATGATACAGCATTAAAAAATACATACAATCCCTAACTTTCATCCCTCTACGATCAACCCCTATTTTTTTATTATAAATGATATACATGGCGAAACGACGTTTGCCGGATCAGCTAGTATATGTATATAAATTCTTTAAACCCAATTGTAAGCAAAGTTCTTTTAATCTAGGGCCATACAATGGTTTCGTTAGCATATCGGCTAACTGTATCTCTGTGGAAACATGTTCTACTGTAAAGTCTCCATTGCTAACACATTCTCTAATGAAGAAATGTTTAAGTTTAATGTGCTTAGTACGCTTATGGTACTCATAGCGTGGATTTAGCGCGAGCTTTACAGTTGATTCATTGTCTAACTTCAATACTGGACTTTCAGTTTCTGTCAGTTGGCAAAGTAGGCAATTTAGCCACAAAATTTCTTGTGCTGATTCACTAGCTGCTATTAGCTCTGCTTCAGTAGATGAGATGGAGACAGTTGCTTGTTTCTGACTTCTCCAGCTAATTATTCAGCTCCAGATATTAACTTCCTCTTCCGTCTCAGTTTCTTTTATAATTGGTGTTGGTGCTGATTTACAATTCGACATTGCATATTTTTCTAAAACTTTCCTTGTGTAGGCCTTCTGACATAATGTAATGGTCTTGTCTTTGCATATGTCTATTTCTAATCCAAGAAAATATGAAGCAGGTTTTATTGTTATTTTAAATCTGGTTTGCAATTGCTTAATGAATTCATCACCCGCTGTGCTTGTGTTATATGCTACAAGTCCATCGTCTACGTAAAGACCAATGAAAAGTTTCGTTTGTCTTTTATTTCTAATATATAAACAAGGATCCGCTTCACTCTGCCTGAATCCTGATTTTTGTAAAAACTCAGCAATACATGAATTCCAACAACGTGGAGCTTGCTCGAGTCCATATAAGCTGCGTTTCAACTTACAAACTCGTTTCGTGTTATCGGAATAGCCTTCAGGCTGTTTCATATAAATCTCTTCCTTTACTTCACCATATAGGAAAGCAGTTGAGACATCGAACTACAATAATTTTAAATTTTCTTTAGCAGCAATTGCTAGTAAAGTTCGTACTGTGGTCAGACGAACTACTGGGCTAAACGTCTTATCATAATCGACACCAAAGTAATGATTTTGTTTTTCGAAGGAATGTAGATTCTGAAAGCTTTTGACGTTTCAGAGTATCCCACAAACATCCCTGGAATTGCTTTAGGTGCAAATTTGTGACCATTAGATCCCTTTCTTAAAACAAAAGTCTTACTACCAAATATATATAGATGATTTACACAGGGCTTTCTACCAACCCATCGTTCGAATGGTGTTCGATTTTGAATGGCATTGTTTATGTTTCTATTTGCCAAATAATTAGAAGTAGCCACTGCCTCGCTCCAAAGTTTCAATGGTGCATTTGCATCTATCATCAATGCTCTTGCTTTTTCTAATAGGGTACTACGGTTTTTACGTTCAGCAACTCCGTTTTGGTGTGGTGTATAAGGTGCGGTAAGACGTCTTTGAATACCACACTGTTTTAAGTACGTGTCAAACTGCTTATTAACATATTCAGTGCCGTTGTCAGATTGTAAAAACTTAATTTTGTTACCTGTGTGTGTAGTCATCTATAAAAGTAACAAAGTATTTATTTTCGCGTATGGTGGGCAGTGGCGTAGCTACCAAGGGGCTAGGCGGGGCAGTGCCCCGGGGCCCTCAAGCTCAGGGGGCCCTCGAATCCTCACCAGAAATCTCGTTCATTCTGAACTTTTGGAAATTTCTCCCATTTTCAAAATAAATATGACAGATTGCAACCCCATTTGAATCAAGACATTAATTTGAGAGAAATTCAAAAGTTATGCCTAGGGAATTCCCCTAAATTCTTTCTGTAGGTTGGCAGTGTTGTCAATTTGACGGATAGTGATATGTGCATTTTTTGATTCATCGATGTGCGTTTGTGAATTCGAGTTAAGATTTTTTTTTGAGAACGGTTAAAAAATTCATGCTGTATCAGGAGTAAGTAAGCTAATGTCAATAAACTTTTTTGTACTGGTCAATATAGTGGTTCAATTTTATTTGATTTTACCACTCATATTGATGTCCGTTAAAGTCAATAAATCGTGTCAAATTTAAAGATTTCGGGTACAGCTCATTGTATAACGCGAATTAAATAGCAATTGAAAACAAAACCGCATCAAGCCTGGATTTAAACGAAGTCATTGATACTTTTGCGAAAACTTAAGCTAGGATTTTTTTAAAAATATAATTGTTATTTAGTCAGTTGGTAGGCCCGACCTTTATATATAATAAACCCTTGAATCTTCTGTATTTCATTTTATTCGCCAAACCTACATCAAATATATTACGAGGGTGGCACTGAAAATTTCGGGAATCAAGGAAGTGACACAACATTATTTATTGTTTTTCGAAGTATTCTCCGCGAAATTTGACACATTTTTCATACGATGGAACCAATCATTGAAGCAACCTCATTCGGAAGTTGGGGTCTCCAAAATGGCCGTTTTGTAGGCGTCCACAGCTTCTTCAGGTGATGAAAATCTCTGACCACGCAATTTATTCTTTATTTTAGGGAAAGTATAGAAATAGTTAGGGCTTAGGTCGGGGCTGTACGGTGGATGGTCTAATAATTCTATGTTTTCTTGCTCTTTTGTTCTGTGCGCGGTGTGAGAACTTGCATTGTCGTGATGGAGGATGATGCGGCTGTTGCAGTTCTCTTTGCGGAGTTCAGAAACGACCTGTGGAAAACAAATGCTAGCATACCATTCTGCATTAACCGTTCTTTGTCCCTCGAGAGGAATAGTCGCAATATGGCCGGTTTTGGAGACAAACGTGGCCACCATTTTTTTTGCAACACTCCGTGAACGAACAATTTTCGTTGGCTTTAACTCATTTTCCAACACCCAAACTCATGACTAGGTTTTTGTTTCGGGTTCGTACGCGTATATCCAGGATTCGTCACCTTATACGATGTTATGTACAGCATTTGAAGATCCTGCGTGGAATCTTTCGCGAGTTCAGACGCACCAAGTAACGCGAGCCGCTTTTTGCTCTTCACAGAGCGAATGCGGTATCCATCGGGAAAACAACTTTTTTACACCTAATTGTTCTTGCAAGATTATTTGTATTTGACTCATGCCAATGTCTAAAGTTTCCTGAATTTCGCGGTATGTCACGTAATGGAATCTTCCTCAATCAACTTACGCACAGCATCAACGTTTTCTTGGTGACTGCAGTTTTCGACGACATGACGGGGATCATCACTGAGCTTGACACGTCACGTTGAAATATTCTCCGCGGTGACACATTTTCGCTGATGGAACCAATCATTGAAACAACCATTCCATTCGGAAGTTGGGGTCTCCAAATGGCTGTTTTGTAGGCGTCCACAGCTTCTTCAGGTGATGAAAATCTCTGACCACGCAATTTATTCTTTATTTTAGGGAAAGTATAGAAATCGTTAGGGCTTAGGTCGGGGCTGTACGGTGGATGGTCTAATAATTCTATGTTTTCTTGCTCTTTTGTTCTGTGCGCGGTGTGAGAACTTGCATTGTCGTGATGGAGGATGATGCGGCTGTTGCAGTTCTCTTTGCGGAGTTCAGAAACGACCTGTGGAAAACAAATGCTAGCATACCATTCTGCATTAACCGTTCTTTGTCCCTCGAGACGAATAGTCGCAATATGGCCGGTTTTGGAGACAAACGTGGCCACCATTTTTTTTGCAACACTCCGTGAACGAACAATTTTCGTTGGCTTTAACTCATTTTCCAACACCCAAACTCATGACTAGGTTTTTGTTTCGGGTTCGTACGCGTATATCCAGGATTCGTCACCTTATACGATGTTATGTACAGCATTTGAAGATCCTGCGTGGAATCTTTCGCGAGTTCAGACGCACCAAGTAACGCGAGCCGCTTTTTGCTCTTCACAGAGCGAATACCGCATTCATCATCGGGAGAACAACTTTTTTGCACCTAATTGTTCATGCAAGATTATTTGTATTTGACTCATGCCAATGTCTAAAGTTTCCTGAATTTCGCGGTATGTCACATGTCGATCTTCCTCAATCAGCTTACGCACAGCATCAATGTTTTCTTGGGTGACTGCAGTTTTTCGACGACCTTGACGGGGATCATCACTGAGCTTGACACGTCCACGTTGAAATATTCTCCGCGAAATTTGACACATTTTTCATACGATGGAACCAATCATTGAAGCAACCTCATTCGGAAGTTGGGGTCTCCAAAATGGCCGTTTTGTAGGCGTCCACAGCTTCTTCAGGTGATGAAAATCTCTGACCACGCAATTTATTCTTTATTTTAGGGAAAGTATAGAAATCGTTAGGGCTTAGGTCGGGGCTGTACGGCGGATGGTCTAATAATTCTATGTTTTCTTGCTCTTTTGTTCTGTGCGCGGTGTGAGAACTTGCATTGTCGTGATGGAGGATGATGCGGCTGTTGCAGTTCTCTTTGCGGAGTTCAGAAACGACCTGTGGAAAACAAATGCTAGCATACCATTCTGCATTAACCGTTCTTTGTCCTCGAGAGGAATAGTCGCAATATGGCCGGTTTGGAACAAACGTGGCCACCTTTTTTGCAACACTCCGTGAACGAACAATTTTCGTTGGCTTAACTCATTTTCCAACACCCAAACTCATGACTAGGTTTTGTTTTCGGGTTCGTACGCGTATATCCAGGATTACGTCTTATACGATGGTATGTACAGCATTTGAAAGAATCCTGCGTGGAATCTTTCGCAAGTTGAACGCACCAAGTAACGCGAGCCGCTTTTTGCTCTTCACAGAGCGAATACCGCATTCATTATCGGGAGAACAACTTTTTTACACCTAATTGTTCATGCAAGATTATTTGTATTTGACTCATGCCAAAAAGTTTCCTGAATTTCGCGGTATGTCACATGTCGATCTTCCTCAAGCAGCTTACGCACAGCATCAACGTTTTCTTGGGTGACTGCAGTTTTTCGACGACCTTGACGGGGATCATCACTGAGCTTGACACTTCCACGTTGAAATATTCTCCGCGAAATTTGACACATTTTTCATACGATGGAACCAATCATTGAAGCAACCTCATTCGGAAGTTGGGGTCTCCAAAATGGCCGTTTTGTAGGCGTCCACAGCTTCTTCAGGTGATGAAAATCTCTGACCACGCAATTTATTCTTTATTTTAGGGAAAGTATAGAAATCGTTAGGGCTTAGGTCGGGGCTGTACGGTGGATGGTCTAATAATTCTATGTTTTCTTGCTCTTTTGTTCTGTGCGCGGTGTGAGAACTTGCATTGTCGTGATGGAGGATGATGCGGCTGTTGCAGTTCTCTTTGCGGAGTTCAGAAACGACCTGTGGAAAACAAATGCTAGCATACCATTCTGCATTAACCGTTCTTTGTCCCTCGAGAGGAATAGTCGCAATATGGCCGGTTTTGGAGACAAACGTGGCCACCATTTTTTTTGCAACACTCCGTGAACGAACAATTTTCGTTGGCTTTAACTCATTTTCCAACACCCAAACTCATGACTAGGTTTTTGTTTCGGGTTCGTACGCGTATATCCAGGATTCGTCACCTTATACGATGTTATGTACAGCATTTGAAGATCCTGCGTGGAATCTTTCGCAAGTTCAGACGCACCAAGTAACGCGAGCCGCTTTTTGCTCTTCACAGAGCGAATACCGCATTCATCATCGGGAGAACAACTTTTTTACACCTAATTGTTCATGCAAGATTATTTGTATTTGACTCATGCCAATGTCTAAAGTTTCCTGAATTTCGCGGTATGTCACATGTCGATCTTCCTCAATCAGCTTACGCACAGCATCAACGTTTTCTTGGGTGACTGCAGTTTTTCGACGACCTTGACGGGGATCATCACTGAGCTTGACACTTCCACGTTGAAATATTCTCCGCGAAATTTGACACATTTTTCATACGATGGAACCAATCATTGAAGCAACCTCATTCGGAAGTTGGGGTCTCCAAAATGGCCGTTTTGTAGGCGTCCACAGCTTCTTCAGGTGATGAAAATCTCTGACCACGCAATTTATTCTTTATTTTAGGGAAAGTATAGAAATCGTTAGGGCTTAGGTCGGGGCTGTACGGTGGATGGTCTAATAATTCTATGTTTTCTTGCTCTTTTGTTCTGTGCGCGGTGTGAGAACTTGCATTGTCGTGATGGAGGATGATGCGGCTGTTGCAGTTCTCTTTGCGGAGTTCAGAAACGACCTGTGGAAAACAAATGCTAGCATACCATTCTGCATTAACCGTTCTTTGTCCCTCGAGAGGAATAGTCGCAATATGGCCGGTTTTGGAGACAAACGTGGCCACCATTTTTTTTGCAACACTCCGTGAACGAACAATTTTCGTTGGCTTTAACTCATTTTCCAACACCCAAACTCATGACTAGGTTTTTGTTTCGGGTTCGTATGCGTATATCCAGGATTCGTCACCTTATACGATGTTATGTACAGCATTTGAAGATCCTGCGTGGAATCTTTCGCGAGTTCAGACGCACCAAGTAACGCGAGCCGCTTTTTGCTCTTCACAGAGCGAATACCGCATTCATCATCGGGAGAACAACTTTTTTACACCTAATTGTTCATGCAAGATTATTTGTATTTGACTCATGCCAATGTCTAAAGTTTCCTGAATTTCGCGGTATGTCACATGTCGATCTTCCTCAATCAGCTTACGCACAGCATCAATGTTTTCTTGGGTGACTGCAGTTTTTCGACGACCTTGACGGGGATCATCACTGAGCTTGACACGTCCACGTTGAAATATTCTCCGCGAAATTTGACACATTTTTCATACGATGGAACCAATCATTGAAGCAACCTCATTCGGAAGTTGGGGTCTCCAAAATGGCCGTTTTGTAGGCGTCCACAGCTTCTTCAGGTGATGAAAATCTCTGACCACGCAATTTATTCTTTATTTTAGGGAAAGTATAGAAATCGTTAGGGCTTAGGTCGGGGCTGTACGGCGGATGGTCTAATAATTCTATGTTTTCTTGCTCTTTTGTTCTGTGCGCGGTGTGAGAACTTGCATTGTCGTGATGGAGGATGATGCGGCTGTTGCAGTTCTCTTTGCGGAGTTCAGAAACGACCTGTGGAAAACAAATGCTAGCATACCATTCTGCATTAACCGTTCTTTGTCCCTCGAGAGGAATAGTCGCAATATGGCCGGTTTTGGAGACAAACGTGGCCACCATTTTTTTTGCAACACTCCGTGAACGAACAATTTTCGTTGGCTTTAACTCATTTTCCAACACCCAAACTCATGACTAGGTTTTTGTTTCGGGTTCGTACGCGTATATCCAGGATTCGTCACCTTATACGATGTTATGTACAGCATTTGAAGATCCTGCGTGGAATCTTTCGCGAGTTCAGACGCACCAAGTAACGCGAGCCGCTTTTTGCTCTTCACAGAGCGAATACCGCATTCATCATCGGGAGAACAACTTTTTTACACCTAATTGTTCATGCAAGATTATTTGTATTTGACTCATGCCAATGTCTAAAGTTTCCTGAATTTCGCGGTATGTCACATGTCGATCTTCCTCAATCAGCTTACGCACAGCATCAACGTTTTCTTGGGTGACTGCAGTTTTTCGACGACCTTGACGGGGATCATCACTGAGCTTGACACGTCCACGTTGAAATATTCTCCGCGAAATTTGACACATTTTTCATACGATGGAACCAATCATTGAAGCAACCTCATTCGGAAGTTGGGGTCTCCAAAATGGCCGTTTTGTAGGCGTCCACAGCTTCTTCAGGTGATGAAAATCTCTGACCACGCAATTTATTCTTTATTTTAGGGAAAGTATAGAAATCGTTAGGGCTTAGGTCGGGGCTGTACGGCGGATGGTCTAATAATTCTATGTTTTCTTGCTCTTTTGTTCTGTGCGCGGTGTGAGAACTTGCATTGTCGTGATGGAGGATGATGCGGCTGTTGCAGTTCTCTTTGCGGAGTTCAGAAACGACCTGTGGAAAACAAATGCTAGCATACCATTCTGCATTAACCGTTCTTTGTCCCTCGAGAGGAATAGTCGCAATATGGCCGGTTTTGGAGACAAACGTGGCCACCATTTTTTTTGCAACACTCCGTGAACGAACAATTTTCGTTGGCTTTAACTCATTTTCCGAACACCCAAACTCGTGACTGGTTTTTTGTTTCGGGTTCGTACGCGTATATCCAGGATTCGTCACCTGATACGATGTTGTATACAGCATTTGAGGATCCTGCGTGGAATCTTTCGAGAGTTCTGACGCACCAAGTAACGCGAGCCGCTTTTTGCTCTTCACAGAGCGAATGCGGTATCCATCGGGAAAACAACTTTTTTACACCTAATTGTTCATGCAAGATTATTTGTATTTGACTCATGCCAATGTCTAAAGTTTCCTGAATTTCGCGGTATGTCACATGTCGATCTTCCTCAATCAGCTTACGCACAGCATCAACGTTTTCTTGGGTGACTGCAGTTTTTCGACGACCTTGACGGGGATCATCACTGAGCTTGACACGTCCACGTTGAAATATTCTCCGCGAAATTTGACACATTTTTCATACGATGGAACCAATCATTGAAGCAACCTCATTCGGAAGTTGGGGTCTCCAAAATGGCCGTTTTGTAGGCGTCCACAGCTTCTTCAGGTGATGAAAATCTCTGACCACGCAATTTATTCTTTATTTTAGGGAAAGTATAGAAATCGTTAGGGCTTAGGTCGGGGCTGTACGGCGGATGGTCTAATAATTCTATGTTTTCTTGCTCTTTTGTTCTGTGCGCGGTGTGAGAACTAGCATTGTCGTGATGGAGGATGATGCGGCTGTTGCAGTTCTCTTTGCGGAGTTCAGAAACGACCTGTGGCAAACAAATGCTAGCATACCATTCTGCATTAACCGTTCTTTGTCCCTCGAGAGGAATAGTCGCAACATGGCCGGTTTTGGAGAGAAACGTGGTCACCATTTTTTTTGCAACACTCCGTGAACGAACAATAATTTTCGTTAGCTTTAACTCATTTTCGAACTCCCAAACTCGTGACTGGTTTTTTGTTTCGGGTTCGTACGCGTATATCCAGGATTCGTCACCTGATACGATGTTGTATACAGCATTTGAGGATCCTGCGTGGAATCTTTCGAGTTCTGACGCACCAAGTAACGCGAGCCGCTTTTTGCTCTTCACAGAGCGAATGCGGTATCCATCGGGAAAACAACTTTTTTACACCTAATTGTTCATGCAAGATTATTTGTATTTGACTCATGCCAATGTCTAAAGTTTCCTGAATTTCGCGGTATGTCACATGTCGATCTTCCTCAATCAGCTTACGCACAGCATCAACGTTTTCTTGGGTGACTGCAGTTTTTCGACGACCTTGACGGGGATCATCACTGAGCTTGACACGTCCACGTTGAAATATTCTCCGCGAAATTTGACACATTTTTCATACGATGGAACCAATCATTGAAGCAACCTCATTCGGAAGTTGGGGTCTCCAAAATGGCCGTTTTGTAGGCGTCCACAGCTTCTTCAGGTGATGAAAATCTCTGACCACGCAATTTATTCTTTATTTTAGGGAAAGTATAGAAATCGTTAGGGCTTAGGTCGGGGCTGTACGGCGGATGGTCTAATAATTCTATGTTTTCTTGCTCTTTTGTTCTGTGCGCGGTGTGAGAACTTGCATTGTCGTGATGGAGGATGATGCGGCTGTTGCAGTTCTCTTTGCGGAGTTCAGAAACG
The DNA here is from genome assembly GCA_963693345.1 of Pieris melete. Classification (NCBI taxonomy): domain Eukaryota; kingdom Metazoa; phylum Arthropoda; class Insecta; order Lepidoptera; family Pieridae; genus Pieris; species Pieris melete. The sequence continues at coordinate 126,290 of CAVNZK010000261.1, forward strand.
ACCTGTGGAAAACAAATGCTAGCATACCATTCTGCATTAACCGTTCTTTGTCCCTCGAGAGGAATAGTCGCAATATGGCCGGTTTTGGAGACAAACGTGGCCACCATTTTTTTTGCAACACTCCGTGAACGAACAATTTTCGTTGGCTTTAACTCATTTTCCAACACCCAAACTCATGACTAGGTTTTTGTTTCGGGTTCGTACGCGTATATCCAGGATTCGTCACCTTATACGATGTTATGTACAGCATTTGAAGATCCTGCGTGGAATCTTTCGCGAGTTCAGACGCACCAAGTAACGCGAGCCGCTTTTTGCTCTTCACAGAGCGAATACCGCATTCATCATCGGGAGAACAACTTTTTTACACCTAATTGTTCATGCAAGATTATTTGTATTTGACTCATGCCAATGTCTAAAGTTTCCTGAATTTCGCGGTATGTCACATGTCGATCTTCCTCAATCAGCTTACGCACAGCATCAACGTTTTCTTGGGTGACTGCAGTTTTTCGACGACCTTGACGGGGATCATCACTGAGCTTGACACGTCCACGTTGAAATATTCTCCGCGAAATTTGACACATTTTTCATACGATGGAACCAATCATTGAAGCAACCTCATTCGGAAGTTGGGGTCTCCAAAATGGCCGTTTTGTAGGCGTCCACAGCTTCTTCAGGTGATGAAAATCTCTGACCACGCAATTTATTCTTTATTTTAGGGAAAGTATAGAAATCGTTAGGGCTTAGGTCGGGGCTGTACGGCGGATGGTCTAATAATTCTATGTTTTCTTGCTCTTTTGTTCTGTGCGCGGTGTGAGAACTTGCATTGTCGTGATGGAGGATGATGCGGCTGTTGCAGTTCTCTTTGCGGAGTTCAGAAACGACCTGTGGAAAACAAATGCTAGCATACCATTCTGCATTAACCGTTCTTTGTCCCTCGAGAGGAATAGTCGCAATATGGCCGGTTTTGGAGACAAACGTGGCCACCATTTTTTTTGCAACACTCCGTGAACGAACAATTTTCGTTGGCTTTAACTCATTTTCCAACACCCAAACTCATGACTAGGTTTTTGTTTCGGGTTCGTATGCGTATATCCAGGATTCGTCACCTTATACGATGTTATGTACAGCATTTGAAGATCCTGCGTGGAATCTTTCGCGAGTTCAGACGCACCAAGTAACGCGAGCCGCTTTTTGCTCTTCACAGAGCAAATACCGCATTCATCATCGGGAGAACAACTTTTTTACACCTAATTGTTCATGCAAGATTATTTGTATTTGACTCATGCCAATGTCTAAAGTTTCCTGAATTTCGCGGTATGTCACATGTCGATCTTCCTCAATCAGCTTACGCACAGCATCAACGTTTTCTTGGGTGACTGCAGTTTTTCGACGACCTTGACGGGGATCATCACTGAGCTTGACACGTCCACGTTGAAATTCAGCAAAACAGCGATAAATTATGGTTTTGGATGGGGCTTCATCACCAAATGCAGAAATCATCCGGTCAACACACTGTTTTTGTGATAAACCACTTCGAAAGTCATAATAAATCATCGTTCTTGAATTTTCTCGAGTCAATTCCATCTTCTCAACAACTAAACAAGTTTGTCATAAACTTTGTGAAAAGACCGAGAATCTTTAAAAAAAAATGGTATTCGATTTACTTTTTTGGTAAAAGATTTAAATATGACAGGAACAGTGGTATTATTCCATTCCGTTATTCCAGCCTATTTAATTGTAATTTATGTTGTTACTGTTAAATATTTTTATTACCTGCCCTGCACACAAAAAAGAGCTTAAGTAGCTTAGCATTTTTAAAGTATTTGTTTATTTCATATTTTTATTTGATTAAACCTAATAAGTTTACATAGCAGTGGGGCCCCATTTTTCAATTTGCCCCAGGGCCCTTGGTCACCTAGCTACGCCACTGCATATTATGATCAAAATAAAGCTATTACACTGTCAGTTGATTCGCGTAAAGATGCCATGGGTGCAGTGATTTGCCATGATAAACACCCCATTGCATATGCTTCAGCTTCATTAAGCTCATGTCAACAATCATACTCTCAGATTGAGAAAGAGCTATTAGCAATCCTATTTGGTTGTACAAAGTTTCACCAATATGTCTATGGTCGCCACACTTTGGTTGAAACAGACCACAAACCAATAGTATCACTTTATAAAAAACCAATTTACAATATTCCACCCTGTCTTCAAAGAATAATGCTGAGATTACAACCATATGACCTCAATGTAACTTACAAACCAGGTAAATATCTTTATGTAGCTGATACTCTGTCCAGAGCAGCTTTACCAGAACAGTCATTACATGATCTTGATTCTGACCTAGATTTACATGTCATTTAGTCATTAGATCACTGTCAGTTAGTCCAAATAAACTTAAATCTATTCAAGAACTAACTTCCCAAGACAAGGAATTGTCACTCTTAAGTAAATGTTGCATAGAAGGTTGGCCTGAACATAAAAAATTACTTCCAGACATCCTTAGGTCTTATTTTCCTTTAAAAACTGATATACACATTATTAATGGTATTGTCTTCAAAAACAACAGTGTCATTATACCAGTAGCCATGAGGAATGACATATTGAAACAGATCCACAAAGGTCACCACGGCATTCATAGTTGCCAAAGATTGGCAAGAAATCTAGTATACTGGCCTAATATGTACTCTGATATAGAAAAATATGTTAATAATTGTCATAGCTGTCTCACTAACAGACGCAGCAATTCCAAAGAGCCACTACTGCCTCATGAAGTAAAACCAATCCCTTGGAATAAAGTTAGAGTTGATCTATTTGATCTGAATTTACACAAGTATGTCATAGTCGTTGATTATTTTTCCCAATATGTCGAGCTTTTTAAGCTAGTTGGTGGTTCCACTAGTAAAATTGTCATTAGTCACTTAAAGTCTATTTTTTCCAGACATGGAATACCCAATATTCTAATTTCAGACAATGGTCCCCCATTTAACTCAAAAGAGTTTCATAATTTTGCTTTAGATTGGCAAATTCAACATATTACATCAAGTCCCTATCTTCCACAGTCTAATGGTCTTGTAGAAAGAACCATAGGCACGGTTAAGAATATATTAAAGAAATGTCTTACTGATAATACAGACCCTCATTTAGCATTATTACAGTATAGGAATACACCTAAAGAAAGCATGTATTCACCTGCCCAATTACTAATGTCCAGGTCACTCAGAACTAAACTTCCAGTCTTAGAACAGACTCTAAAACCTAAAATACCTAACTATAGGTCTCTAATAAATAAAACTCAAATAAAAAAGAATAAATCACAAATTTATTATAATAAACATACTAAACCGTTGTCTTCTTACATTGGTGATAAAATATACTTCAAGAAACAGCCAGACAGTATTTGGACACCTGGTACTGTTTCTGACATAGGTCCACAGCCTAGATCATATACTATTGTCTCCCCGGAAGGTACTTTTCGTCGTAATCGCCAACACATCCTACAACCAAAACTATCACCCTCTCAGTCCCCTCCTAGTAGTAGTTCACTTCCATCTCCGTCAGTCCCACTAGATACTGATCCAACGTCCCCTTCCAATGTATCGCCTTCTCCTCTATCGAATTATCAATCCCCTTGTAGAAATAATCCTGTCCAAGAATCTAAAACAAAAACAAACACATCACATACACCAAATACACGTACTCACCACACAACTTATTCTTCATTCGGCAGAGCTATCATAAAGTCCCGAAGATTTTGGTAATTAGTCTAGATTAAGTTCATAATTTGTACTTAGTAGTTAGTTTGTAAATGTATTGTTTAATGTCTTTAACCTAATTTTGTTTTGTGTAGCTGTCAAAACACAGTTATGTCAATTTAGTAGACGTCAATGTGAGAACTGTCAAAATTGAAAATGTCAGTCTAATAGTATGTAAGAATTTTGTCAATATAAAAAAAAAAAAATATATATATAAAAAAAAAGAGTATACTTACGTACTATGTTCCACTTCATGCCATGTTTTCTTTTCTTAATAAGGGAGATGTTACGTAACTATGATTTAATATTATCTATGGGTTTCCGTTTCCTGTAGTATGTCTCGGACCGCCTGTCATGGCTGAATATATGTTTATGAATAACAGTAATGTCGTCTTATTTTAATAACCGCTTACCTGGCCACCCACCATAACACAGAGGATCGCCAAACCTACCGCAATTGCAAATACTTATTGCATTAACGCATAAAAATGCAACTGGATGTTTTACCAGGTAATATTGTGTTCATAAATATGTATGGTTTTTCAATTTGATATATTATACCTCTTCTCAAATGATTTTAAATACATATGTTGAAAACTTTTGTCTTCTGACTTTCAGAAACTTAACATATATGTGACTATTAATAATTTATTGACATTACAGATGGTGTGTGGTGATCTGAACAGCATAAGCCAATCTACAGTCTGTTTAATTATAAATAAAGTCTCTGCAGAGTTGAGTAAATTACTTCCTAGATTTGTAAATTTTCCAAGAAATATGAACACAGCCAAAACGAAGTTTGAAGATTTAGGAAGATCTAATACTCACTGTACGAGCCAAGGCTGTACATCTTACTCGCTCAGGCTTCCTTAGTTTTATAAGCTTAATTATTCCCTATGTAAGTACGTGCCAGGGATCATACATTCCAATCATCCACAAGCGTGATGTTTTTATGTAAGTACGTGCCAGGGCTCGTACATTCCAATCATCCACAAGCGTGATGTTTTTATTATGTAAGTACGTGCCCTGGCTGTACGGTTTGGTCACTTATAAGCATGATGATTTCCTAAATCGTTGGAGTTTCACCCCGGGAGCATAGCCAGACGTAGGCATTCTCTCTGTTTGTTAGATTGCACTTATTATATAGCAATTAACATAATAGTTATTATTTCGCTCATATTCTATTGTATAACGCGAGTGATAAATATAGAGTAAATTCAAATTATTCTATTATTTCGAACCCCTGATGATCCAGGAACCGTACACTCACCATGGCCTAAACAGTATAATCGGAGCTATTGACTGCACCCATATAAAAATTAATAGACCCAAAGGTATCACTCACTCTGAAGCATACAGAAATAAAAAAGGGTATTTTTCTGTAAATGTGCAAGCAATAATAGGGCCTGATATGGAAATATTTGCTATAGTGACTAGGTGGCCTGGCAGTTCACACAACAGCAGGATATTTAGAAAATGCCTGTTTTAGTCGGTGACAGCGGTTATCAGGTTACCAGCACTTAACTTCATGTTAACGACACTTTTAAATCCAATGACAAGAGCTGACAATAATTATTCTCAAATAAGAACTAGGCATATTTTTTAAAGGTTTTTCGGTGTGTGACAGCTGGGACTACAGTCAAAATTGACAAATACTAGTTATATATAATTATAGCTTGTGCTGTATTGCATAATATAGGTATACAGAGAGGGGATGCTTATGATGATGGTGATCTTGCTGACAGCAGAAGTTGAGTAACACAGAAACAATGAAAGATCTCCTACAGGTCTAGCATTCCGGCAATCTGTGATTGCACAATTTAACTAGGTAATTTGTTTGGTAATAAAGAATATCAAAACAAAACTTGTTTCATTTTAATCATTTATTTTCTGATTCTTTTTTTAAGTGTAATACATATTTCTAATACTAATTTATATTTTTGTTGAAGAAATTCTATTTCTAACAGATTTTTTAATTTCATATGTTCCACTCCTATCTCAAATTTTTTAAGGTAGTCAGGTAATAAATGGTAGAAGATTCAGGGAAACGAAAATAACAGATGTGAAGCGAGAGACATCGGTTAGGTTATAGTTTGAATTTCGTTGTCACTATTTTTTTTTTTAATTAATTTATTAGCCGGATACAAAGTCCATTGGCAGAATTGTCACTATTTTTTTTAATTTATTTATTAGCCGGATACAAAGTCCATTGGCAGAATTGTCACTATAATATGCCAGGGCTGCCAGGTGAAATGAAATGAAATGAAATGAAATGAAATGAAATAGTTTATTCTTGCAAGTAGGACTATATAAATCACTTTTACAATGTCTTCCTAAACTAGATGAAGTCGACATTTCCTAACTGACTGCCCTGAGAAGAAATGTCGAAACAAACTCGGGGGTCTTAGTCTCTTTTATAGTCCAGATAATACAATAATAAATTAATAAGTTGGTGTAAACAAATACAGAGTATTTACTGGACTGGTCTTTGGAAGAAAGAACCAGATCGATCTGAGCAAGCCTGCGCCAGCAGACGGCTAGCATGCCCCGAATAGCTCATGCAGCTCAACCATTTTTGAGGGAGCTGCACAACCCGGTACACAACAATACCGCCAGTGGCACCATAAAAATATGTGGGGCAACAACTCACTCAGATCGCCAGCCCAAAATAACTATAGACTAAAATGTATCAAATTATAAATCAAGCAAAAGAGTTTATGATATACCCGCATAATGTTTACACTTACAATGGATACAAAATGTATTTTTAAGGTGTACCTTAAAGCAAGGAAAAAATAATAAAATTAAAAATATAATCGTAATATAAACATTATTCACTTGGCATGTCAAAGTGTAAAATATTGTATACAAAAGCACAAAACATGTCAGTATTGTAGAAAAAGAAAAAATGAATATGCACTAAGCACAAAACATGTCAGTAATGTAGAGAAAAAAAATGTAAAAAAATGAATATGCACTAAGCACAAACATGTCAATAGAATAAAATAAAATGCATATGCAAAAGCACAAGACATGTCAGATTGTAAATATGTACAACATGCAAAAAAAAAAAAAAAAAGAAGTGGAGAAGTGAAAGACAGCTTAAAAAAAAACACAAGCGATAGCTGTATAAGCGAGCAGCTCAATCCCAGGCGTTTCTATCATTTAAATAATCGGATATCCTGTAATATCCTTTAGTTAATAATTTTGATTTAATAAAAAATTTAAATTTCTTAAGGGGAAGTTTACGAACATCCATAGGTGACATACAAAATCACACCAGTTATTTTTAAGATTTCTCAAAAATGGGGTTTGAACAATTACATAAATAATATAAATAAACAACAATAAATACCATAATAATGTGTAATTATTTTAATTCATGCATTTCATAGGTATTTATCAAGATCATTTATAATTTCTTTGAATTCAAATTCTATTTTTCCCAAAGTCTATGGAACTCCGATACAAAATGGCAACACCGTTCATTAAAAACCGACAAAAATAAAAAGTCCAGTTAAAGATATGATGGTAAAGCAAATTTTAGGGCATTATTTTTGTTAGGCTTATAGTCAAAGTTTTTGGTAAGTCGTCGATTTCGTGGACTTGAGATTAAGGTAAGCCAACACTAGGGAGAGATTCTCAGTTTGCTCTTTAAATACCGACTGTGTCTGAGCTCGATAGTTAAGTCAGAGCAAAGTCTACGTGCGCACTATAGATTAGTGATGGGTAGGACAAACGAAATTGAAGTGTTTGTATGTCCCACCTCATTTTATAAAATGAGTTGGTACATTGTACCACCTCATTTGAGGACCTCATTCTGTACTGTTAGTACCTTTATGTACGATACGTCATACGTGTGGTTGTGAGGTGTGGTGAAGTGAGGTGACTGTCCTGATGTTGCCATGACAAATGAAGTATCTGTTACTTCTATCTTTGATATTTTAATAAATAAAACTATATTTTCGGATTATTTCGATTATTAAAATATAAATTTAGATTGATATTAATTAAGTTAAAACATTAAGCCTTACTTATATAGATAAAATATATTAATCCGAAGTACTTTTATCTCGAACCACACAGAAAAAAAAATCAGATCGATATTAATAATAATTATTATTAAAAAATTTAATTAGAACTTTTGAACCACCTGTTTATGAAACGAAAAAACAAATAAAATAGGTATTACATAAAAAATACATGCCTATTTTTTATTAAAAAAAAGGTATGAAAAGTTAAATTTAAAAAATTAAGTCATATGTTACAAAAAATTAAGTCATATGTTACAAAATAATAGCAACTACCTCAACGAGTTTGAAGCGGTACAAAATGTGTGTTTGAGGTGATGGGACAATTTACAACTTTGAGTGTGACATTTGAGGTGCCTCATGTATGAGGTGCGCAACACTACTATAGATCTCACCCTTAGAGCTCATGTAGCTGACCTGCATGATTCAATTGTGAAAAATTCGAATGTTTTAGTTCTGTCTGAAACATGGCTAAACAATGACAGTGAAATAAACATTACTGATTTCAATTGCATTGCACAATTTAAACGGCTGAACACAAGAGCAGGAGGTGTAGGAATATATCATAATTCTAAAGATGTTGCTAACATTGTAACTTCATCAATAGATTTTTCTGTTCTTTCTCCTGACTTTCATGGTTCACTAACTTCAGCAATTGGTGATTTATGTATGGCTCAATGCACAATGGTAAATGGGATAAAAAAAATTAATTGTTGCAATATATATATATATCTCCTAATCAGAAGGTGGACGATATTATTGATAGGTGCCTCTTTACTCGGCAACAATAATGATAAAATACCGATGATATTAAATGGAGATTTTAATATCAATTTTGCATCAGAAAAATCTTTGAAACTAATTGAATTTTTGAAAGATAAACTGAATTTATCCATGATAAACAATCCTCAAACGTCGACAACAAGATCCGGCACTACAATTGATGGAGTTTTCGCTCGGTTATTAAATTTTGTGGAATGTAAACAATATATTTCGTATTTCAGTTACCATAAGCCATTAATAACACAAATATATAATAATGACATCAATGATAGTAATAATTATATTACAATTAATGAAATTCTGTAATAATCTTAGTACTACATAGTAGTACAGTAATAAGTAAAATTGAAATAATTGTATTTGTATTCATGACTATGATAATAAAAGCCTTTTGTTAAACTTTATTTAACCAATTTCTGTAAAGTTGCATATAGTAGATCATTTTTCGAAAGATAAGGTCAAAGAAGTTTCACTTCTTACGTGTGTACATCTAGTACACGCACATTTTTTACACTAACTAATTATTTAATGAACAATACCGCATAATGCTGAAGCGTAATTGGAACGTGAATTAGTTTTCAAATGCATCAGCAGAGTGCGCTAAGTCAGTATTGAAAAAAAAATGTTCTGAATAGAGTTAGCAACCTCAGTAATGTATAAATAATGTGGTAAACAATAATAATTGGTTGAAAACTTTTTACGCTTAATTTAATAATCAAATTATTTCATTAACTTTTTTTTACTGAAATAATAGGAAACCTTTAAAGAATATAAGGTTTTAACAAGCTAAATTAACAGTAAAATATTTAGTTTCATGTAAGAAAATTACATCATTTACGTTTTGAGTAATATTATTTAATGATTTCTAAAAAAATTATATACTTTTTCAAAACCATTGCAATTTTTTCTATAGTATAATCCTGTAAACTAAATTTGTTTACAGATCCGAATTTTAAAATAAAATTCTATTCATATTTTAAATGTGGAATATAAAAAAAGTAACTATTTATACCTTCATCCATACTAATATTTATATTTTTTAGCAGTTTGAAATAACTTTAATTATTTTCAATATCTACGACGAAACGAAAGCCTTACAAATTTTTCAACAATAAATAATATTTACAAACGAAAATTTCGATAAATGCCAACTTAAAGAAAAATACTGGTCAATTTTCTGTCACTGTGTTGGTATTGTTTGCGAGCGCATTCGCGAGAGCATTCGTTTTGAGAGTGCTCAATTGTGCGAAGCGTTGCTGTAGTTGGAACACTCAACGTTGAGCATTATGCCGCAAAATGCGCTCTAGTGCTGTAATTGGAAAACGCACTATGTTCCACTTCATGCCATGTTTTCTTTTCTTAATAAGGGAGATGTTACGTATCTATGATTTAATATTATCTATGGGTTTCCGTTTCCTGTAGTATGTCTCGGACCGCCTGTCATGGCTGAATATATGTTTATGAATAACAGTAATGTCATCTTATTATAATAACCTGGCCACAGTGGCGTAGCTAGGTGACAAGGGCCCTGGGGCAAATTAAAAAATGGGGCCCCACTGCTATGTAAACTGATTAAGTTTCATCAAATAAAAATATGAAATATACAAATACTTTAAAAATGCTTAGCTACTTAAGCTCTTTTTTGTGCAGGGCAGGTAAAAAAAATATTAAACAGTAACAACATTCAACACAACAATTAATACTTGGTGTAGGTTTGGCGAATTGAAATACAGAAGATTCAAGGGTTTATTATATAAACTATCCATCAAATTGACAACACTGCCAACCTATACAAAGAATTTAGGGGAATTCCCTATAATTTATAACAATAGAATTTCTCTCAAATTAATGTCTTGATTAAAGTGGGGTTGCAACCTGTCATATTTATTTTGAAAATGGGAGAAATTTACAAAAGTTCAGAACGATCGAGATTTCTGGTAAGGATTCGAGGGCCCCCTGACCTTGAGGGCCCCGGGGCACTGCCCCGCCTAGCCCCTAGGTAGCTACGCCACTGCCTGGCCACCCACCATAACACGATACACGTTTCAATACATGACATGTTTGTGTTTGCCACATGCTGATAGTGTCTGATGACAATTATCATTAACATCTGCATTCTGCCTGAATAATATTATATATTTACACAATTATATACTTGGGTATAGTAAAACGTTACGGCGCGTTGCTCAATAATTATCTCCAAAATTTGCGTGACGTAATAGTTGAACGCCGAAACCCTATCACCAAATTGCGCTTCTCAACATTACAAAATTTGTCAGCCAAATAGGTACCTATATCAATCATCTTTCATTACTCACATTATTCTACATTTTTTACATCTAAAATACGCCATTATCTCATCACTATCTTTAATTAAATATGTTCAGATGAGGGGAGAGTTTACCGGATCGACGGGATGAACCTTAAATGTTGAAAATCGTATGTTATTCTTCAACCAACCAATGTTTTAATAGTTATTCTGCTATTCTATAAATCATTAAAATCGATCCTACCGTTCTCGAGTTATAAGTGTTCGAACAAACACTGTTTTGTATATTAAGTAGTTTTACTGTGTTAAAACGAAGTTAAAAGAAACAGTCGCGACATCTATTGGATATTCTACGTATTACGTAAGTTTAGAAATTTGATATAGAGACATCTAGCGGAAAACGAATAAACTAAGTTGTCGATGCCAGTTTGGACCATTAATTTTGAAATTTAAGACACGTGAACTAATCATATACTACATTCATAGATGGCGTTGTTTCAGAAAATATTATGTATTGACAATGTCCTAGACATAATATTTGTTTTTACTAAAATTATTATAACTGTATCATTTGATTAGACATGTACACAAAATTTAATTTTTAAACACAATAACTCGCAGACAGTACCTACCTGTATATTATCTGCCGATCCCCACGATTTAAGCTGATCGCTATAATCTGATCTTCTATCAAGTTCCCTCTCTCGGGCAGACTTTGAAGACCTGGTCGCACCTACGCCTAGGAAGTTACTGAGTTAAGTTACTGAACGCCTCTGTCGTCTTCTTTACGCGAACGTTTAGGGAGCCAATGCGAAGAAACCCCTCTTTTTCTAAGAAAACAGAAATAATATAAGACAGATTAAAACAAATTATATAAACAATTGTAAACAAAAAAAGAAATTACTGTTGAATAATTATTATGAGTTTTAAATGTACCGTAGAAAAATGAAGTAATTTTGAGTGAAGTAAAAATTACATAATTTCGATTCAGTATTTTAGATAAGTACGTGAGAAGTATTGTAGAATTACCCCCGTTTATTTATTTATTTATTGTTTTCAAAAAAGGATTCGTCAACCTTAATATCATACATAGTATATAATGGCGACTTTAATAAAAATTGGAGCCAAATTTTTACTGTACCTTTGTTTATTATACCATGCAAATAACTGGATTTATGGATTTTCTTGCGTTTAATGTGCACATTTGTTCATTCTTTAGGGAATGACTGGGCCGGTAAATGAAACTCTTTAGACTTCTTGTACAAACTTGTTTAATTATCGTTTAATATGACCTTTCGCCAGTCAAGTACGAAGAGAAGTGATGGCGCACGTCGCCCCACCTTACAATTATTATAACGCGAAAATGCGCCTGATATAAATATTGCGCAATGTCGCAACATACTCCCGGCCGTTGAAACTCTTTCAACATTCTTCATCTAATCTTCTTGTACCGGCAACTTGCACAACCGGACCAACGAACGTGTAACGCAGCCGCTGCTGGTTTTAATCTCTGCCACTCTGGCCACTCCATCTAAGCCATTTATCAGCCGCTGCACTCGACCCAACTTCCAGCAGAGAGGGGCTGTATTGTCCTCGGCTATCAGCACGAGGTCCCCAATATTAAGATTGGCAGAGTTCTCTCTCCATTTAGTGCGCTGTTGCAATTCCACCACGTACTCCTTTTGCCAACGTTTCCAAAAGTGCTGTCTTAATTGCTCAATTCTCTGGTACCTTTGTAAGTGACTAAATTTGAATTCACCAAGACCTTTAGATGGCAGTGAAGTTAATGGTCGTCCAATAAGAAAGTGTCCTGGGGAAAGGGTAAGAAGGTCATCGTGAGAAGATGACAAGGGACACAAGGGACGGCTGTTTAGGATTGCTTCTACTTGTGCAAATAAAGTTGATATTTCCTCAAAAGTAAGATGACAGTTTCCCATAACACGCCGTATATGGTGCTTAGCAGATTTTACCCCACTTTCCCAAATACCGCCGAAATGAGGAGTATATGCAGGAATGAAATTAAATTTAATTGATTGTTGACTTGCAAAGTCAAATAGAGAATCTTTATTTTGTTTGATAAATGAACCTAATTCTCGCGCTGCAGCCACAAAATTGGTACCGTTATCAGAAAATATTTCCATTGGTCGTCCTCGACGAGCAATGAAACGACGAAGTGCCATTATATATGCTTCTTTAGTTAAGTCACTAACAGCTTCTAAATGTATACATTTGAAACGCAAGCAAACAAATATACACAAATAACATTTAATTAAGCGGCTTCCTCGTCCTTTGCGATTCAAGATAAAAAATGGACCTGCGTAGTCAACTCCTACAGCTAAAAAAGGGTAATCTGGGGCAATCCGCTGTTCTGGAAGATTTCCCATTTTAGGTTGAAGAGTTTGCCCACGCATACGCCTGCAAATAACGCATCTATTAACTACCCGTCGAGCAAGACGACGCCCGTTAAGTGGCCAGACAACCTCTCTCACAGCTGCAAGTAGCAATAAAGGACCAGTATGCATATGCTTTAAATGCTCTCGCTCAAAATATAATTGAGTAAGGCGGTTGTTACTATGTAATATGATTGGATGCTTTCTTTCATAAGAGTAATAATTTGATGCATCTAAACGCCCGCCAACTCTTATTATATTTTCATCAAGAAATGGAGATAATGATAAAATTTTGCTTTTGCTATTCAACTGTTTACCCTTAATTAATAAATCATATTCAATTGGAAATGATTGCCTTTGAGCACACTCATATAACTTGTTCATGGCGTTACTCAATTCGCTAGTTGATAGTGCACCTAGACGTTTATTAGTTTTATTTTTTATATTAAATATGAATCGAAGCACATATGAAACTGTTCTTTGTAACCGAGTCAGTGAGGAGTACCTATTAAAATCAATAAATGATTCATTTATTACAGCCGAATTAACCTTAATTTCAGGTAAACTATTTAAATCAAAAGATTTTAAAACAGGCCATTTAGCCTCATCTTCATGCAAAAAACTAGGGCCTAACCACCACAAGTTCATATTTAAAATATTCTTAGCTTGAATTCCCCTAGATATAAGATCAGCAGGATTAAATTCCGATGGCACGTATCGCCATGCTGAAGAAGAAGTTATTTCTTTTATTATGGTAATAGTGTTGGTAGTGCAAACGTGTATTGGTGTGTCTCGTAATTTTTTATTGAATTAAATAGTATTTCGGTTTAAACTTTACAACTTACAGTTTCAGTGATGAACTAGTGTCCCACTACACATTAATCGCTATTTTTTTCCTCAAAAATATCCTTTATTTAACTATAATAAACTTAAAGTTAGAAAATCACTTCTTCAAGTACCTTCAATTTCACTTGTATTAATTTTTCACTTTCACCTTAATATGGAGGATCTTAAAAAGTCATTAAGGGATGTATCCGAAATGGTGTCTACCAGAATGGAAGAGTTTCAGCGGCGCCTTATTGCAACTCAGAATAGGTCCCCCTCGCTGGAACAAACTCCACTTGCTAGGGAGTTCAAAGCATTCAAAGGTTCTGTTTTATTCTGCCTAGAGAATCTCCAAGCTCAGATGGCGATTCTGTTTAGAGTGCAGGATGAGCAGGAGATGCGCAGTAGGCGTAAGTGTCTGTTGCTGCATGGTGTAAATGAAGCAAAGGATGAAAGCCCGGGCTCCGTTGCAAATATGATATCCACACTCTTAAAGTGTCCTAATGTAACAGAGCAGTGCCTCTCCCGTTGCCATCGAGTGGGATTAAGATCCAATGACAAGCCTAGGCCTATATTAATAAAGTTTCGTGAGCATGCCGACAAGTTAAGGATCTGGGCTGCCAAAACTAATCTTAAAGGCACTGGAATAACCCTGTCTGAGTTCCTAACAAAATCAAGGCACTCGCTATTTATGGAGGCAAGAAAGCGGTTCGGTGTATCAAAATGTTGGACTCGCGATGGACGTGTACAAGTGATAGGGGCTGATGGGAAACTTCGCCGCATCTCTTCGCTGAAGGAACTCGATTCAGTTCCGGACAGCATACCGTCATCGTCTGCAGCTGATGATGCAAAGCTGACAAAAGACAAGACCCGTAATAAGAAGGCTCCAAAAAAGGGTCAATAATTTCCGTCTGTAGTGTTGGTGTTCCGTGTGTTGGGGTTATAATCAACTTGGTTTGTCGTCATGATTTTCAAGTGTTAAACAGTTCTTTTCATTTACTTATTTGGTATCTCATAACATTCACCTTTGTTTACAAATTGTTATTACGATGATTTTAAATTTTAATTCCTAATTGTTAGTAAAGCCCATTGACGGATCACAGATTACAACTACTAACTATCAAGCGTGATGTGACGCTGTCAAAGGTTGTTATTGTCATATGTCAATTAAATTAATCTCCTATAATAAGTTTATACAATAACTTTCCACTATAAACGATAATATACAAATTCGCTTGTTAAGTGGTTTTAGAAATAGTTAAAATTAGTTAAGTTAAGTTAAGTTTGTTATTTTCTTTTTTTTTTTTTTTTTTTCCGTATAGTGTGTTATATAACGTATATTATCTGTTCATTTTATTAGCGATTGAGTGTGAATACGGGATCGTTTAAAACAAAAGTTAAAAATTTATATACTTTGTTCGCGTATAGATAAATATTATTAGCTGTTAACGCATGAATCACGATGAAGCTCTTGAATTTGTATCGGTCTCTTCGTCGGATTTCGAATCATTCCATAGCACTGAAATACCTCCCCCTCCCTTGCATAATATCCTCACAGCTTTATTCAAAGACCAATCGAGACACTTAAATGTCATCCATATTAATGCTCAAAGCGTTCCTGCTCACCATTTAGACTTGTTGACAACATTTGTATCCAATGAAATTCACGCTATCCTGATATCAGAGACTTGGCTGTGTCCAACCCTCTCCTCTCTTAGCTATTCTATCCCTGGTTTTAACCTAATAAGAAATGATCGAGTTGGAATGCGTGGAGGTGGCGTCGCTATTTACCTACGATCGCACATCCCTTACACTATTATCAATATGTCTCCTCAACCACCACCACCTAATGCATGCGAGCATCTTCTGATCGAGATCATGCTCAGTAAAGCTAAAATTCTCCTTGGAGTGTTCTACTCTCCTTCTCTTTTAGTCGACTACTTCGCAGGTTTTGATAATACTCTTGAAAGGTTTGTGCCTCTCTATAAAAACATAGTAATTATGGGTGATTTCAACACTTGCTTAATAAAAGACGACTGCCGATCAAAAAGGTTGCTCTCCATCACCGACTCTTATAATCTTCATAACCTGCCACTTCGCGCCACGCATAAAGTCCCAGGCTCCACTCCTTCCCTATTGGATCTTATATTTACCTCTTCTCCCGACCTAGCTACTAACCATGGCCAACTTCCAGCTGTCGCTTTTTCTCATCACGACCTTCTTTATTTATCTCTCAATCTTAAACCTCCTAAACTAAAACCCACTGTAGTCCTTAGACGCAATTTCGCTGCGATTGACACCGAGCGTCTGCTTATAGACGCGGCCAAAATCGACTTTAACTCGATTTATGAGTGTCCCACCATCAATGGTAAAATTGAATTACTAAATGCCTACATTACCAATCTTTTTGATATACATGCCCCCTTGAGGCCCGTTAAACTGAAGCATTTACCTGCTCCTTGGCTCAATGATGAAATTAAATCTATGATCAAACAAAAAAACCGCGCCAAAGCCAAATTGAGAACAGCCAAAACGGACGAGGAGCGTGTATATTACAAAATCTTGCGAAACCGTTGCAACACGCGTTGTCGGGATGCGCAGAGACGACACATTCACGACTCAGTGTCAAATGGGGATCCCTCGAAAGTATGGAAATTTTTAAAATCTCTGGGTGTCGGTAAGCCACCACGTCCTTCCATGCCTCCCGATATCGAAGTAAACAGCCTAAACGCCCATTTTACTTCTCATTCTTCTTTAAGTAATATCGATCTGGCCTCAACTCTTGAGTATATATCATCTCTCCCTCGTCCTAGTTTTCCATCTTTCTCTTTCACTGAATTCTCTAGCCAGAATGTTGAATCGAGTATTTCATCTATTCATTCCAATGCTGTTGGTTCTGACCTGATTGGTCGTGCTATGATCATTCCTATTGTCTCTCTTATACTTCCTGTGATCACACATATTTTTAATTTTTCTATTTCATCAGGTGAATTTCCTTCTTGCTGGAAGGATGGACTTATCATCCTATCCCCAAAAAGGCTAATCCTAGTACTTTTTCTGATTTTCGACCCATCTCGATTCTGCCTTTTCTATCTAAGGTACTTGAACGCCTTATACATGAGCAATTAAATGATTTCCTAAACAGAAATTGCATACTTAATCCACTTCAGTCTGGGTTTCGACCCGGACATAGCACAACTACTGCTCTGGTCAGAGTTACCGATGATATTCGCGTAGGCATGGACCGCAAACAACTCACAATTCTCACGTTGCTAGATTTCAGCAATGATTTAAATACAATTAATTTCGAAATTCTAGAGGGGTTGCTTAGGTCTATCAATATTTCTCCTCTTGCAGTTAACTGGATCTCTAACTATCTTAATGGGCGCCGCCAGTGCATTAAGACAAGCGATTGCATGTCTCAGTGGAGTTTGATTGAATCTGGCGTTCCGCAAGGTGGCGTACTTTCTCCTCTTCTTTTTGCTATTTATATTAACTCCTTAACTTTCCGTCTTTCAACCAATTATCATTTATACGCCGATGATCTTCAAATCTACGTCCAATCAAGTCTCGATGATCTCCCACAAGCCATACAATCTACTAATTATGAGCTGGCAAAGATAGTTGACTGGAGTAAAAACTTTGGTCTACTAATCAATCCCAACAAGAGTAAAGTAATAATTATTGGCAGCCCTTATTTCACGTCGAGAATTGATTGGGCCAGAATACCCCCTGTACATATCGACGGTGTGACTTTAAATATTAGCCGTACAGTAAAAATTTGGGGGTTTTAATTGATCAAAATTTAACCTGGGAGCAGCATGTTAAAGAAGTTAGCCGCAAATTGTACGGTGCCTCCAGTATCCTTCGGCGTCTTAGTAATTTTCTTCCCTTTAGTACTAAAACCTCACTGGCTAAATCTCTCCTCCTGCCATTACTGGACTACGCCGATTCTTGCTCTTCCGATCTAAATGAGGAGTTGCTAAATAAACTGGATCGTGTCCAAAATTTCTGTATCCGATTTATATTCGGTCTAAGAAAGTACGATCATATCTCCGAGTTCCGTAAGCGGCTGGGCTGGTTACCCATTCGTCAGCGACGTGATGCTCATGTTCTCCATCTCTTATATTCCATCCTGTTCAACCCTAAAACTCCTTCCTATCTTAAAAATGATTTCAAATTTTTGGGATCCCATAACTATAGCCTACGCTCTTCCGAAAACTATATCCTTGAAATTCCATGTCACAACTCCTCCTTCCTTGGCGATTCCTTTAAGGTCTCTGCAGTTAAGCTATGGAATTCACTTCCAGTCCCTATTCGCTTAGCTCCTTCTCTATCTTCCTTTAAATTTCTTCTTTACAAACATTACCTGTCCACATCGTATCCCTAAGTTTAATAATAGGTACCTACTGAGACTGATCTTAATTTAGGAAATTAAAAATGATTCATGTGCACTTTATTATTAGTATTATTATTTTTTCATGTATTCTTTATTAGTTTAGTTTGTTTTTGTTCCTTGTTTCCAACTAAATGTAATACTTGTATTTTTGCACTTCTTGCCTATCTTATGTAATTAATACTTTTTGTTTTCTCACAGTGGTTGCCTGGAAGAGATCGCTTGAAAGCGATAAGGCCGCCAGTTGCTCTCCTTTTTATTTAATTATGTCAATTGTACTATATTAATGTATATGCAACGAAGTGATAATAAATAAATAAATAATAAATATTTCACTAATGCGGTTGGCTACAAATGTTTTCAATCTACCTATATCCCCTTTTATCCAGCATAACACAACACTGGAATCGCACCAATGTACTATCCGCGTAGGTATAAACCTAATTGACTCTAACACCGATTTTGTGAGTTTTCCAGCAAGTTGCGCCGCACATAATTCTAGCCTTGGGATAGTAGTAGGCTTTAGAGGAGCTACCTTTGATTTACTGCATAATAATCGAACAGTGACAAGATTGTTGCTGCTATTTGTTCTCACATAAATACTTGCACCATAAGCAATTTGCGATGCGTCACTAAAAGAATGTAATTCTATGTGGCGGCGCGGGTTGTTAATACATATATAAAACTTTATACCTATAAGCTAAATATTTGAAGTGATGTAGTGGACTGTATTTTTTTTTCTTATTGAACCTATATGATTGCTCAATGGACAATGGGAAAAGAAAGAAAGGATGTCGGCACAGTACCTTCAACCTCGTGGCTTCTTCTAGTGGCTTCTTTCCTTTGTTGTACACCAATGAACAATCACTTTTCACAAATTATACTTAATCAAGTTAAAGTTAATTGAATTTAAGTATAGTTAAAGCTTATGATAAACAATTAAATGTTTAAAAGAAAAAGGAAGCGTTGCGAGCGTGCGGCGAATAATCAACCATATCACGGGTCATCGAAATTGTCACTAATTGATTCTTGTTAGAGACTCATCATCGTGCGCGCCACCTATAGCCCGTTCCGGAACTAGTACCGTCATAGGATTGGGACATAAAATAGGTGGGTGATGAGATATGCGTCTAGGAACTATTAGGATGGGTATAGGTATTGAGCAACCATTATTAAAAAAAATCAAAATTATTATAAAATAAGAATCCGGCGCAACCATTCCCCCGGGTTTGAAGGGTTGCCTTCAAGAAAAACTAGAAAGTAAATGAATAGCGATATGAAAAGCGATCTAAAGAAAAGTTTATTAAAGTAACTAACTTAACTAACGACTTATACAAATGTAAACTAACTAACCTAACTAATGACCTATACAAATGTAACTATTCGCTAGGTAGGGGACAGAGACGTACTACAGGACGTAGATAGGTACCTGACGCCGTGCGAACGCGGACCACACGTGTAACACCGTTTGAACCAGGGAAAACTTCCTCCACTATTCCTAACGGCCAGTGGAGCGGCGGTGCATTATCAACAATAACTATTACAACATCGCCGTTAGAAATTGGCTTAGCTGGCGTGTTCCACTTGTTCCGCATTTGCAATGTATGAAGGTAATCAGACTTCCAGCGCTTCCAGAAGGACTGCACTAGCTTGTCAACTAACTCATGACGCGAAAGCAAATGTAATCTATCTTCTTCGATTTCTCTAGCTGGTAGATACTTTAGCGGTGTTAAGTTTAAAAAGTGAGCGGGTGTTAACGCGAGAGGTTCCGATGGATCATTGGATAGCGTGCGACACAGTGGCCGCGAGTTCATCACTGCCTCGATCTGTGCAAGTACAGTGCTGAACTCCTCGAAAGTTAGAATTTGATCACCTATCACCCGGTATAAATGAGCTTTAAGGCTCTTAATATTGGTCTCCCAATTGCCACCAAAATGACTAGCAGCAGGAGTATTTAATGACCAATCAATGCGAGTTTCAGCTAATACGTGACCAAACTCAGAGTTAAAGTGTTTTGAAACTAAGAAGTCGTGTAACTCCGAAAGCGTGCGCTTTGCGCCTACGTAATTAGTGCCGTTATCTGAGTACACGCGAGCCACGGGACCACGGCGTGATAGAAAACGCTTAAAAGCTCCAAGGAAGCTAGCTGTGCTCAAATCACCTGCAACTTCTATGTGAACAGCGCGGGTGGTTAAGCACACAAAAAGACATACGTATGCCTTGAACGAGCGAATTCCGCGTCCACGCGAACTACTCACTTTAAAGGGACCCGCGTAATCAGTGCCAGTATGTACGAAGGGTTTAGCGACTGGTGTAACTCGGCAGGAGCGATGATCGGCCATTTCAGGAAAATTTGGTTTAGCGCGGAGTCGAAAACAGGGTAAACATTTGTGAACCCGGCTTCGAATTAAATTTCGAGCGGACAAAATCCAATATTTTTGACGCAGTATGGACATCAATAGCTCCGGACCTGCATGGCAATTCAATTTGTGATAGTAATCCACTATAAGATTCAAAATATGACCTTTCCGAGGAAGTATGAGTGGATGCTTACTATCAAATTTTATATCGGCGTTACTCAACCGTCCTCCGACTCTAAGAAGTTTATTCTGAAGGAATGGCTTGAGGCGCTGAAAAGCAGGGGTACATCGCTTGCCTGTACGTAAGCTAGCGATTTCGTTGAAGAAGTGGGACCGTTGAAGGTCACTCAGTATTAAATTCTCAGCGTAATCTAAGTCCGCTGCGATTATAGTACTACGCCGAGGCAATAATTTAACAAAACGACAGATATAAACGACAATGCGTAAAAGCTTTGACCAAGATGAAAAACGATTGGCAAGCGTAATTAAAAAACTTTTCTCAACCTTTTCACAGTCTTCAGCAGTGAAAAGAGTTACATGCTTCTTTACTTCTGGAGGCTGAGACACAGTAGATGGATTAAAATCCGTAACAGGCCAAAAACTTGGATCTGATAGAATCCATTGAGGACCGCAGAACCAAAGCGGATGATCAATAATTTGTGCGGGACTAAGGCCACGAGATAAACAATCAGCGGGGTTTTCATGGCCAGCGATGTGATAAAATGTTCGCGGTGGAAATTCATTCTGAATCTTAGAGACTCTATTAGCAACGAAAGTATCCCAACGATGGGGCGAAGAATGCACCCAACAAAGAGCTACAGTCGAGTCTGAGAATGCGAAAACACGATCTATATTAATGCGATTGTTACAAGTATTAATTACATTAGCAATTAAGTTGCTTAGGACTAATATTGCACAAAGCTCGAGACGTGCTAGCGAAACCACCTTACGAGGTGACACTTTAGATTTAGCGCTTATCAGACTAAATGAGTTTTTGCGAAGACCTTGACTGTCTCTTACATGAAAGTACACAACTCCTCCGTAGGCCCTTTCACTTGCGTCCGCGAAGCCCACGACGGTTACAACATCACCGGACGCGATGCCAACATGTCGTGGAATTTTAATTTTTCCAAGAAGAGGAAGTTCCTCCTTAAAACGGGACCACTGTTGAATGATGTGGTCGGGTGGTATATCATCCCAATCACATTCACACAACCAAAGTTGTTTTATGAGAAGTTTTGCGTATAAGACCACGGGTGCAACAAATCCCATGACGTCCCATATCCTAGCGACACACGACAGAATAGTACGCTTTGTACATGATTCAGCGGTTGTACAGATTTTAAGACTAAAATTATCTGTTGCGGGTGACCAGCATAGTCCTAGTACCTTATGCGAATCAGAGTCATCAAACTCCTTTACAGCAGAGAGACGATGCGACGGCGTAATAGAATCCAAGACTCTTTGTGAATTGCTTGTCCATTTAACAAGATCAAATTGTCCGGCTTTCATCAAAGCGATTACTTCCGCAGCGGTGGAAATAGCCTCATCTTCGTTGTCAATGCTGTAGACAAAATCGTCCATATACAAACCAGTCTTGACTGTTTGCTGTGCTCGCGGATAAGAAGCACCTTCATCCAAAACTAGTTGCTTTATGGTACGAAGAGCGTGAAACGGGCTAGACTTCAGTCCGAAACAAACGCGGTTAAATTCATAAACCTTCAAGGGTTCTTGCGGCGAAAAGCGATACAGAATGCGTTGGAACCTTCGGTCACATGGCCGAACTCCAATGCAAAGAAACATTTGACGAATGTCAGCGGAGAGAGCGATACGAAATAAGCGAAAATTAACAATAATATGAAATAAGTTTCCTTGCAGATTTTGCCCATTGTATAAAATGTCATTAAGCGAGATTTGGGAACTGGACTTTGAACTACCGTCCAGGACGATGCGTAATTTAGAAGTAAGTTTATCTTCTCTTATTATACCATGGTGAGGTATTGTATATGAGGGTAAATTCCGAGTTTCTTCAGTGTCTAGAGGAGCGGGAGAAATATAACCCTTATTTAAATATTCACTAATCACGTTATCATACGCCTCCTTTAATTTAGGTGATGCCTGCATTTTACGTTCTAAACAAAGAAAGCGATTTTTAGATTTCTTAAACGAATCACCTAATGAAAATACATCCCCTTTGAATGGAAGCGCGACCATGTATCGACCATCCGTATCACGGGTAGTCGTGCTGCTATAGATATCTTCACACGCCTTATCATCTGGACTCAATAGTTGCGGGGCGCTTACTTCTTCTATCTGCCAGAATTTACGTACAGCAGCGTCAAGCGGGTCTGTAGCACAACAATATGAGACAGACGCGTGATTATCAACTAGAGCAGGAGCAGAGCCGACAATAACATAACCTAACACGGTCTCTAAAGCGAGCGGTGAGAGACAATCAGACTGACCTTGAACTTTACGAGATAAGAGAAGGTGAGGAAAGATTGATGCTCCAATCAACAAATCAATATCTCCAGGGGCAGCGTAGGTATCGTCAGCTAAAGGTAAATTATTAAAATTGATCAACGACGAAATGTCCACAGACACAGTGGGCAAGCGCTCCGTGACCTTGTCGACTACGAGCGAGTCCATGCTAAAGCACACACTGAGATCAAAGCGGGAGAAGAATTTCACCGAAACCGAACTTAGAATTGGCTTAGTAGTGCCTCCAATCCCTTTAACCACTGAACATGAGGGTTTCTGGTTTGTCTCTAAACCCAACCGCTGGCATAAGCTGCGACTGGCAAAATTACTTTGCGAAGCACTGTCCAATAAAGCGCGCACGTTGTGTTCCCTACCTTGCGTATCGAAAACAACAACGCGTGCGGTAGCGAGTAACACCGTAGTAGGTGTGCGGGAAGCATTACAATTAGATAAGGAACACAATGTGACGTCATGGGGTTGCGTGGGTATCACCAAAGTTCGCCCTTTATTAGCGGTACTACTGTCAACCGAAGTGCTGGCAGTGGCAAGGCGCACAGTGGCAGCAGGTAAAGTGCGTGAAGTACTGTCGCCAGACGTGGTGCCCGTGGCCGCGGCGCTGTTATTATTATCAAAGTGTAGCATGGTGTGGTGTAAATTATTACACCGGCGGCAGCGTGAAGAAGAGTTACAGGCAGTTAATCGGTGCTTCCCTAAGCAGTTCACGCACAGATTATTCGCCTTAACAAATTTAAAACGATCGTGAGCGGTCATGTTATGAAAAGTTGAGCATGTATACAAATGTTCGTGTCGCGTATTACATAGGGAACACACCGGCTGCGTAGGTGCAGTCGCCGTATTTAGGTATGTATGCGTTGGTTTTGAAATTTTGCTTGTCGTATCATATTTACGTTCCAAAGTTTTCTTAGCATCATATTTACCTGAAGTGCGTTGTAATATTTTTAGGTGTTCGCGAATAAAACTTATAAACTCATTACATGTTGGTATATCGGAACTGCGTTTATACAGTTCGAATAAACGAACTGTTTCAGTATCTATTTTTTTTAAAGCAATATACATAAATATGAAATCGGCTAGGTTATCTAGCTTTAAATGCTCAAGAGCGGCAACTGAAGAAGAAAATGTTTCTAAAAAATGCTCAAGGTTATTTGCGTTTGCGATAGACATCGCCTTAATATCGTAAATTTGATCTAAATACGAGGTTGCGAGATAACGCTTGTCTTCAAATTTATCAATAAGTGTTTTATAAATTATTTCATAATTTTCGGCGCAAGGTGTAAACCCGGCGCAAGCCGATTTTGCTTTGCCTGTTAATTTTCCTAATAGGTAATAAATCTTTTCACCGTCCGTAAGTGATTCATTTTCATGTATGGTGGTTTTAAAGTTATTATAGAACAAAGGCCAAGACTTAATATCCCCGTCGAAAGATACCAACTCGATAGGAGGCAAATAGGGCTTAAGTCTCCGCGGCGTATCCTTATCAGTTTTATTAGCACTACAACTGTACAGTGAAACTAAGCGCTTGACGCGGCTGTAAAGCCGCTCGAATGCAATTAAACTTTTAAATTCCGAAGTCGCCTTAGGATTTAAAGATAACAAGCGATTATTATAATCATCTAAGATTTTAATAAAGTCTGAGCGTAACGTTTCAATATTACTACTCGCGTCGAGAAAGTTTTCCCTCATCAAAGGGTCACCATCCGCATCTTTAGATAGGTCAAATACCTCTTGTAAACAAATGAATATTGTATTCCGTTTTTGTTCTAATAATACGAGTTGTATATCTACAGCTAGATCTGTAGATTCCAAAAGCTTATCACTCTTCGGCATTTTGAATTTAAAATAGCGGTAAAATTATAGTTATTCAATATAATAGAATAGAAAAGCAATTAAGAATAATTAGGTATAAAGTTTACTGAAGTGCAAATATGTTGCAGTGACCGACAACTATGCCAAGGTCACGCGTACGTTTAACAAAGCGATGCAAGTAATGATCGAAATGTTATAAGCATAACATTAAAATTGCTTAGCTAAATTATTATACTAAGCGAAAATAAGCGGAGCGTAGGTAAAACTATAAGCTAAGAAATATATCTCGGCTCGTTTGGACCAACTTTTAATGGCGGCGCGGGTTGTTAATACATATATAAAACTTTATACCTATAAGCTAAATATTTGAAGTGATGTAGTGGACTGTATTTTTTTTTCTTATTGAACCTATATGATTGCTCAATGGACAATGGGAAAAGAAAGAAAGGATGTCGGCACAGTACCTTCAACCTCGTGGCTTCTTCTAGTGGCTTCTTTCCTTTGTTGTACACCAATGAACAATCACTTTTCACAAATTATACTTAATCAAGTTAAAGTTAATTGAATTTAAGTATAGTTAAAGCTTATGATAAACAATTAAATGTTTAAAAGAAAAAGGAAGCGTTGCGAGCGTGCGGCGAATAATCAACCATATCACGGGTCATCGAAATTGT
Organism: Pieris melete; assembly: GCA_963693345.1. Lineage (NCBI taxonomy): Eukaryota > Metazoa > Arthropoda > Insecta > Lepidoptera > Pieridae > Pieris > Pieris melete. Next base: position 152,084 of record CAVNZK010000261.1, read on the forward strand.
CACTAATTGATTCTTGTTAGAGACTCATCATCGTGCGCGCCACCTATAGCCCGTTCCGGAACTAGTACCGTCATAGGATTGGGACATAAAATAGGTGGGTGATGAGATATGCGTCTAGGAACTATTAGGATGGGTATAGGTATTGAGCAACCATTATTAAAAAAAATCAAAATTATTATAAAATAAGAATCCGGCGCAACCACTATGATTGAATTCCCCAATACTAATCTCATAATATTCAATTGTTTTAAATACTTTAAATTATCTACAAAATTTCTCCATTCATCTTTTATCTTCTGACTAACAGGCTCATCCCATCCAATCTTTTGTTGCCATAGACGTTGCAACATTATCTTAGGAATAATAATAACTGGACTTAATACTCCTAACGGGTCAAATATTTTAAAAGCATTTGACATAATAAATCGTTTTGTGATTGGTGGTCCAGTTATATATATACTTTCTTTTACTGGTATATGAGAAGTGTCAGTAGAAGGAGTCCAACCTAAACCCAAAGTACTGGAGGATTCACTCAATATTAAATAATCTTGTTTGTTTATTTCAAACTTTGTAAAAATTGACGGAAAATTAGTTTTATATTTTCGTAAATTAAAACATCCTGACTTTAAAGCACATGAAACAGCCTTTTGTATATAAATCAATGTTTCTGGATCATCAGCTCCAGTCAACAAATCATCTACTTTATTATTTTGAGATAGTACTAAGCATTGAATGCACTGTATGGCTCTGCTAGACCTTGCTGAATAAATAGGACCACATATTATCCAACCTAATTGGGAATTTCTTAACTGTGGACCACAGTTGCCTAGCGAATATTGCCCATCGCTTATTATATCCCAGAATAAGTCTGCACCTATCAAGACGTCTACTGGAGCAGGTTGGTCAAACCTTGGATCAGCCATCTGCATGTTCCTAGGCAACTTAAATGTTATTTCTACTGGGCCTTTAGGTAATTGCCCTGTTAATTCTTTTAAAACATAGCAAGACAACATTGAACTGTAATTGCTGTTTAATGAATTTATTTGAATGTTACAAGTTTCAGTTACACTACTTGAACAGTTGCCAATGCCGATGACCTTTAGAGTGTCAACTTGATTAGGCTTTAATGACAATCTGTTCTGCAAAGATTTCGTTATAAAAGAAGCTTGACTTCCACAATCTAGAAGCGTGCGAACCTTGATCTTTTGCTGACCAAGTGGATCCGACACCTCAATAAAAGCAGTCGACAACAGTACGTGACATGTGTCTTCGTTAGCATAATTTACAAAAATATTTGTTTGATCGCTGTCTCTAGAAGGAGAACTTGATGTAGATGGGTTGGATGAGCAATGCAGCATACTGTTGTGCTTTTCCGTACATCCAGCCACACGACAAGGTCCCATACGACAATCATTTACGGAATGACCTTGCCTTAGACAAATCTGACATAGTTTATATTTCACTACGTCTTGCATTCGCTCATCTAAGCCTTTGTCCTTGAAAGTAGGACAATCATATATTTTATGATTCTTATCGCAAATTATACATAAAAATTTTACATTTAATTGTTTATTTTTATTATTTTTATAACTAAAAAATGTTTTTACTTGATTTCCATGCCCCTGTCCTTGTTTTAGAAATTGATTACTAGTGTTATAATTATTATTGTAGTTAGAACGCACTTGAACATAAGGTTTAGCAACATTGATATCTGACTTGTTATGTCGATTTAAAGATTCTAATATATCGGCACGATCTATTAAAAATTTATAAAATTGATCCAGATTGGGTACATCACCATCTAAGCTACTGCGAACCTCTTCCCATTTCAATAAAGTGTTGTTATCCAATTTTGAATATAACATAAACACTATTAATGTATCCCATGTATGCGTAGGTTGCCCTAAACTTGCCAAGGCACGCAAATCCTTTGTTACTTGATCTACCAGAAATCGCAAAGCACGCTCTGATTCTCGAGGAAGCTGCTTAATATTAAATATTGAATTTAAGTGATGATTAATAAGAATACGTTTATTATTATAGCGGCTACACAATAAATCCCATGCGCTGACATAATTGTTAGCAGACACCTCGAAGTTAGAAATAACCCTAGCCGCGTCACCTTGTAAATAAGAAATTAAGTAATGAAATTTATTAATTGGTGGTATACGGTCATTGTTGTGAATTAAATTCTCAAATGTGTCTTTAAATTCTAGCCAACGGAAATATGCACCGTCAAATTTATTAATTTGTATCTGTGGCAATTTTAATCCCAGGTCAGCACAAGAATTAGATTCATCAACGCAACATGAAACGTTATGCATTGAATTTCGCTTATGTTCACACTCAAATACCTTTGAAAACCTTTCAACTAAAGTTTTGGCTGTTGCAATGCTTATTATAATATCCTGTTCGATATTATCACGCTCATCAATTTCGGTTGAAATGCTTTCAGGACTTAAAACTTCTATTTCACCTTGCAGATCGTCAACCCTAACCGACAAAGCTTCAAATTGAGCCAATTTTAATTTTAACTCGGTAAACTCTATATTATTTAATTCCAGCTTATCATTAATACCAGTTAAATAATTTTTAAATTTTGTTATTTGTCCCTTAGCAGACGACCTCTTTATAATTAATTCTTTTAATCTTAACTTTGCTTCGATAGACATGATAAACTAGTATCAAAATAATAACAAACACTTAAAATATTTAAATTAAACAAAATTAGCTCACTCTCCTCATTCGGTGGTACCTGTCACGCAATGCTTTAGTTGCTTACTCACGGCTCCCGGCCGGTGCAACGCAACTGCCGCGTGGACGCGACAAAAAAGAAAATCTGAAAAAATCGGCAAATGCGCTTGAATCTAACTACCTAAACATGGAATTAGCCAGAGAGCAATTAGATACCTAATTAGTGTTTACGAAGTCTAAGACGAAATACTACAAAAATATACATATATATATGCGAAAATATAAAAAATAATATTGTATATCTCCGTGTCTTTGGTATCTAATTAAATGTTATATAACGAAATCAAAAGATGAAAACAACAATAAAATTTACATCAATTTTTTCCTTAATGTAGGTCGTAGATGTAGGTGCCTACGTGCTATGAAAAATTAAATTTTGTAACCAATTACTTGATCTCACTACTTTAAAAAAGGATTATCAATAAAATACTTATTTGCACAATTAATTTAATTAAGGACACAGTATGGAACACAAAAAGAAAAGGACAAGGAACACTTAACTTTTGGTTAAATCTCTCGATGTGGCACTTTAGCTGTACTACTGCTCGATTGATTATTTCTTGATTAATATTCTTGATTAATCTTCTATTTCTTCTTTGTTCCCCTCATGGGCCACCATGTTCATTCTTTAGGGAATGACTGGGCCGGTAAATGAAACTCTTTAGACTTCTTGTACAAACTTGTTTAATTATCGTTTAATATGACCTTTCGCCAGTCAAGTACGAAGAGAAGTGATGGCGCACGTCGCCCCACCTTACAATTATTATAACGCGAAAATGCGCCTGATATAAATATTGCGCAATGTCGCAACAACATTGATGCAGTGATCATCAGATAAACTTCTAGGGAGAGTACGAACCATTGAAACTATAGACACAGGAACATTAATTATTTGTCCATAAATACCGTACTGACCGTTAACGTGTCTTAATCTCCTAATCTGCATCATTAAATTTGTATATAATAATAGTATTCCTGTGATGGCATCTTATAATGGATTTAAATTTCCGAAGAAACCCGATTATTTACCGCCATTAGACTTAATATCTGAACGATTGATTTCTCCACGTATCCCATTCATACAGATTTTACTACAGCTCCAAGATATTACTGATCCTGACAAAACAAAACAATACCCAGAATATGATTTCCTATCATTGATATCATTACTCCAGTCTGCATCTACATATCCTACAATGTTATTATTGTTGCCTTTACAATATTTTTAGCCTAAATCTTTTGTTTTCTTTAAATATCTTAACACTCTCTTTGCATACTGCCAATGTTCTTCAGTATTACAATTATTAAATTGGCTTAAATAAGACACTGCATATGCAATGTCGGGTCGTGTTAGAACAACTAAATACATTAAGCCTCCTACAAGCTGCTGATAAGGATTTTGGGTACTACCAGTAGTCTCCTTTTTACATTTTAAATTGACCTCCATAGGAGTATTTACTGGCTTCCAATCAGTCATACAAAATTTAGACAATAATGTAACTATATATTTCTTCTGATCTAATGTAACAGTGCCTTTTTCCTTATTAAAACTTACAGACATTCCTAAACATTCCTTAACAATACCTAAGTCTTTGAGCTGGAAATTTTTACTCAACATGGTTTTAAGGTGTTTATTTTCAGCTCTGTTGTTAGAAAAAACAAACATGTTATCGACATACAGAGCTACAATAGTTTTTCTATTACCAACAATTTTAATATACAAACATGGCTCCATTTTTGACTTTATATAACCATCAACTAACATACAAGAATCTACCTTCTTATGCCAAGCCCGGGATGCCTGCTTGAGACCATATATAGCCTTTTTTAATTTAAGCACCTTACTATTATCTGAACAGGCATAACCAGCCGGTTTCTGCATATATATTGTCTCAGCCAGGTCCCCATTCAGGAAAGCGGTTTTTACATCAAGGTGAGTAACTTCTAGATTCAACTGTACTGACAATGCAAAAAGTAATCTAAGTGTTGTATGCCGCACAACAGGGGAAAAAGTTTCACTGTAGTCCACACCGTACTTTTGAGAACACCCCTTAGCTACAAGCCTAGCTCTATAACGCACATTATTTTCTGAATCACACTTCTTTTTAAGAACCCACTTGCACTTCACTATAGTTTCACCATTCGTAGGCCTATTTACCAACTCCCAAGCATTCAATCATCAATATTTGTTTATGAGACTGTTTTAATTCTATTTAATGTATGTCGGCGCCTGTACCGCCGTACGCGCCTATAGCAAACAACACCTGCATCGAGCACGTCACAGCCGGTTCTTCAAGTCTCCCCACTCTCCCCACTACTGAGTCTGTCGTTATAAATGGCGGAGCGGGCCTAACGCAGGCAGTCTCGGCTCTGGCGTGGCTCGGTGCACTAGTTGTATCTTGCGAGCTTATCCCTGACTCGTATTACTCTAATTACTCAGTGTAAATTAGGAGTGATTAAAATAGAATTATTATTTGAAAATTAAGTGACATTTAATTTATTAAAATGTCTTACCCAAATCCTACATGTACAAATTGAATTCTATCAATACATAATACAGTATGTATTGATAGTAATACTTGTAATATATTAATATTTGTACAGACTTTTTGATAACAAATATATTATTATTATGTTTTCAAATCTTATATTTGTCTACAACATAATTTTATAATTAAAGTAGTTTTTCTTATTCATACATTTAAAATATATAAGAATAAATACCATTGAATTTCATTTTTAATCTGACATGATTCTCAAATATTTGTTGAAATAGTGACTATACTAGTAGATTCTTAAGATTTATACATTCCTATGTAATGATTAAGAAGTAATAGTATCCATCATAAATTTAAAAAGAATAAATAATGGTCAATAAATCAATTTTCCTTATTACATTCTTAAGTTTAATCAAGTTATGTGATGTATATTAGCTTATTGGCAAACTAATTAAACAACAAAATAATAAATAAGAGTTTTATTCATTGATTTAAAAAAATTTCACTTAAAACCTACAAAAATGCACTAACACTTTGATTTTAATTATTTTTTTCCCAGTTTTCACGTTCTTGCTTTTCCTTTTTAACTTGGTCAACAATTGGTGTTAGATAGAGTTTGTCCTCTTCAAATTTTGTCCACTCCTCCTTTGGTAAAATTGTTTTAGTAACGGACAATTGGACAGCTCTAACTAAACGATAATTGCGTTCATCAACTACATGTTGAGTTAAACGGCGAAGTGCCTCAGTAACTTCTTCAGTTTCGTGAAGGCAATCGTCCCTTAGTAAACCTGTTTATGATTAAAAATGTTAATAATCTCTACCTATATAAATATCTACTTTTACAGCAAAAAATAGGCAAATTATATATTATATAAATAATTAAGGATTGCAGGCTTCATATACGTATATAGAACACACCACAAAATCCTTTTTAAAAAAAAGACGCGCGTAACGGTCAAATGTGACGCGTAACCGAAACATGTGACGCGTAACGTGAGGAGGGTAGTTTGCGCCTCAAGTGTAAACAGCTGTTTTGAAAGTTCTGTAGGAAAAATAAGTTTTTTATAGTTCTTTTGTTGTTGGACAGTGTGAAATTAATGTGTACATGACTTCAATACATTTAAAAAAAAAAAAACAAAACTAAAACAGTCTTGGATTTGCTTCTCCTGCCAGAATGTCACGGCAAGGCGTAAAGGTGACGAGACACCCGTTAAGACTCAATTTGAGTCCTCTCCGGAAAGCAGTGCATCATCAAATAGCATTTCGTACACCGGAACTAGCCCAGTAACGTATGAACAGCTTAAAGTACTTCTGGAATCGAACATAAGTGCTGCTCTCACCGAGATTAAAAAGTAATTCTTGCAAACGGTTGATTGTTTGACCGGTCAATTAGCTGAGTATAAAAATGAATTGAATACTCACATGGGGAGAATCCTGGCACTTGAAAGTGATAATATGGAATTGCGGGCTGAACTCAACACTGTACGCAAGCAACTTTCGTCACAGAATACCTTAGACCAAATACTGCCTACCTTCTCCTGAAGTCTTATTTGCAAAACCGTATGTTCCGGGTCAAATGTGAGGATCATCAATCTGCCAAATAGAAGCAGGAGTGCCTCAGGGCTCAGTGCTGGGTCCATTCCTTTATACAATATTTACAGCCGACATACCAGTTACGGACGATGTTGTCATTGCAACCTATGCAGACGACACTGCAATCCTTTCCTGCAGTAAAAATCCAACCGAAGCATCAGTAAAACTACAAAAATGCCTGGACAAAATAGGATTATGGTTAAAGAAGTGGCGGATTCGGGCAAGCCCAGCGAAATCAGTTCATGTCACGTTCACACTAAGAAGAGAAGAGTGCTCACCGGTGACTCTGGAGGGAGCTGTTTTGCCAAAACGGACTACAGTGAAATATTTGGGCATGCACCTGGACAAACGCCTGACTTGGCAAGACCATATAAAAGCCAAGAAGGAGCATGCTATTGGTAGGCTTCGTAGCATGAACTGGTTATTAGGTAGAAATGCCGCACTCAGTTTGGACAATAAACTTCTCATCTACAAAACTGTAATAAAACCAATATGGTTCTATGGGATTCAGCTCTGGGGGTCAGCAAGCCGCTCTAATATCGAAATCCTGCAGCGGCTACAAAACAAAACACTGCAAAATATGAGCGGTGCGCTGTGGTTAACACGAAATACTGTTATTTACCTTGTGTCATTGTGTGTGCCTGTTGTGAGTTTGTGTGCGATGTCAAATGAGATTCATGATATGTAGTGTAGGGTGTGTCTATAGTAAAACTACACAGTATGCCTAGTTTGGCCCACTCCAGCTCATGCTCATGTACCAACTATCCTTCCTGCGTAGCACCTTAATATCATTCACTGTACAGAGTTCATTTGTAGTATTGGTCTGTAAAAATGTAAAAAATATTTTTACATATATCAGATAAGATATATACTATAACATAAAATAAACAATCTATCACAGATATATTTTTCATTTTAAAACAGTTGTTTTGGAGATTAGCATTTAACTAAAATGCAATATATGTATATATTAAAGAATATAATAGAGGATAGAGTACTCGATTCCCGGTATAACAAAAAAACCATTGAGTTGGTACAGAACACCAACCTGTATTAACGAAATTTTAAACCTCCTATTTCAGGTTGTTTAAGTAGAATACAATAGATAAAGGCCTTAAATTGAATGTTTTATTATTTTATAAGAATGTGAGTATTATGGCTATATTTAAGGCAGTACAGACTGTGTCAAAGACGACATACACTCAAGAATTAACACAATATATTGATAGAGTCTAGCTTATGAAAGAAGATAACTAAAAAGCGCGGCAAATTAAAAAAAAAATAGTATGGTATCCCTAAAAGTTTGATATATTTTGTGGATTAAACTTACTTGATACTTGATTTTATTTTATTATTTTTTACATTGATAGTAACTGTATTTCTATGAAATGAAATACTATACGTATTTAGTCTTTTACTATTGATACTCAAAATGACTAGCATTGCATGGAAAACAAATATTTATTGTAAAACAGAACTTTATTCGGAATAGTCAGTCAGAATCCAAAAAAATCAATAATAGAAATTAAAATGAGCATGAAATATCAAGACAATAAATCATACTAACCTAAGAAATACAATGACATTCTGTGTTGCCATCCGAAAGTTTTCAAATAATTCAATTATCTTCTTTCATTAGCCAGACTCTAAGTAAGAAATTCAAAACATATAAAGTGAATTAATTTGTTCACAACTGATTCTTTAAGATTTAATTTTTACCTAATCCGAGTCAAGGTTAACAACGTCGTGCGAGTTGGTCCTTGGCGCAGTATCGCGATGCGGCGGACGTCCACGTGGCCGTGTCCGCTCTCCCAGCATCATCTACCGCGCCCTCTGATGTTGCAAGGCCATTGCCACGGGGTCACGACTGCCTAGACCTCCCGCGTAGAACTTCGCACCCATTTGCTAAAAAAATTGTAGATATTTAAATATTTATTATTTACAATATAAAAGTCATACTTAGTTAACCTTAAGGCTTAGTCTAAATTTCTATGTAAATACTTATATTTTGCTGCTGCATCAGTTGCTGCAATCGCATCTGCTGCCAAGGCGGTTCATACTGTGGCCCACTGCTGCCACCTAGCGGCATACTGCCACCACCGGCACCTGAAGTGGTCAAATGAGACAATAATGAACTTCTTCTAACGTTCATTATTAATATTCGAAAGACAAAGTTTAATAAAAAAAGGCCATGCCTAGTTGTTGAAATACAAGAATTACATTTATAATTATATCAATTAACTAGCTGACCCTGCATAACTATCTACAATAATAAAAAAGGGGTTGATTGTAGAGTAGTGACAATTAAGGGTTGTATGTATTTTTGTATGCTGTATCATAAAACTTAAAAATAAAAAAATCTAAAAAATAAAAATTTAGGGGTGGACAACCCTTATCACTTAGGGGTATGAAAAATAGATAGCGGATTCTCAGACCTAATTAATATACATATAAAATTTTATACAAATCGGTCAAGCCGTTTCGGAGGAATATGGTAACTAACATTGTGACACGAGAATGTTATATGTAAGATAATTGGTATGGAGAATTGAAAACAAAACTCACAAATATCCACACAAGTACATTAACTATATAGTCAAAGAAATATTTAAAAAAAACGAACAGAAATTTCATTATTATATAATAATTTTATTATTTCGGTCCAGGCAATTCACAGCCTTGTCTCATTACTAAGTACTAATTATCAAATTCATATTCTAAAAGTTCATTCTGGGAATATAATTATTATAATAATTCATACTGCAACTCAAATATTTATAGTACTTACAATACACATATACTATACTAGCCGTTTCGCGCCCGCTTTGCTGGACGAATTAAAATAAATTTTATGTTTCATTATTTTATTTTTTTTCATATTTTTATTATTCTTCTTTTTAACTTCCCGCTAAGAAAATTGAAATATTTCGAAAATCGAGTTTTTAACAGATGTTGACGTTTAGAGGTTCTAGGAAGCCTCCCCGAATGTTTCCGCGGTGAAGTCTGTATGCATAAATTTTCATAAAAGTAAAACAGCAATAAAAAAATGAAGGAACGTTGGAATGAAATTTCGCATCGAATGGGCGTAATTTCATGTCGATACGATCAGTGGTTTAGGCGTGAAGGAGCCTCAAACGAAGACTATTTTTCTTTTATATATATAGAAGACTATAATATACACTTACCAGAATTCATAACAGCATTCATCATCCCAGGATTGCAGGATGCCTGATTGTGGGTATTTGTACATTTCACCCAACTTCTGCATCAGCTGAAAATATGTTAATATTAATTAGAAGAAATCAAAACCTATAGAATTTTATTGACATTAATTGTACTTTTTTTTTTTAATTTAAATAGTAATAAGATTTTCTTAACTATAACTAGTTGAGCAATAAAATTGGCCCATTTGTTTCATATAAATTATCCAATTTACAGAAATACATATACACATACATATTCTTAATTATTTATTCAATTAACTAACTATATCAATCTTATGGGAATTATTTTTGCATCTGTATAAATTAAATATAAATGAACTTATTTTTATATTTATTTTATTATAATGTACAGATTTAGAATATTTAGAAAATCAACTTTGGTTTATTTATCTTATGTATGTATTTTATCCAATAATTATGTATTGTCAAATTTCATTGAAATTCGAAATATATAAAATATAATATAAAATGGTTGTAACATAGTGATACTAAAAATATAAAACACGACACATACATGCTTAATGATATAAATAACTTACACTATAATCATATCCTGCGAACATCTAAACAGACAAATTTGGGTCTATCAAAAATTGTATTCAAGGAAAATTTGGGCTTTGTTGCCAAGCACTTGCATTCTGAAGTTGGAGGTCCTAGGTTCGAAGTAAGGTTAATAATTGTTAGTATGTCTATAAAATACATTTGATAAATATGTCCCAGATATCACTTGGAGGTAGGGATTATAAATATCTTCATGTTTCGTAAGAAACTTACAAATCAAAAGTTCAATTTCTCATATTTTACTTAGCTATAGATTTAGCAAAACGGGACAAGATATATTAAATTATATTAACTCCTATAGTTTATGATTTAGTTTTTCGTTACATTTAAATATTTATATTAGTTTTTACCTGTGGGTTAGCACCATATATAAGTGGTATCATATCTCGTATCTCGGTTCTCAGTGAAAGTGGGAGCTTCTTTACGAAGAGTGGCTGCCAGTGCCAACTGCTGTTGCTGTGCCAACACTGAAAGATAATTTAATAATAGATAATCTGATCCGGCAAACGTCGTTTTGCCATGTATATCATTTATGATAAAAAAAAATCAAAATTTAAAGAAATAAAATTAGGGGTGGACTACCCTTAACATTTAGGGGGATGAAAAATAGATGTCCAATTCTCAGACATACCCAATATGCACACAAAATTTTATGAGAATCGGTCGAGCCGTTTCGGAGGAGTTTAAACAACAAACACCGCGACACGAGAATTTTATATATTAGATTAAAAATTTGAATAGAATAATAGAAATAGTATGAGAGTAAGAATAGAGAATGGAAATATTAGAAATTGTACAATACATTTTAAATTTAAAAAAAAAAAGGTACTTAGTAACCTAGCAACGCCGTGAACGCATATGAGAAATAATAAAATATTTGATATAAATCATTTGGATTATTAATTTTCCTCTCTTCTTCCGTCAACGTTTCTTCTTCTTTGTTTTCAAGGAGGGAATCGTGCTCGTGGTATTTGTATATCTGGCATTTTTAATTTAGTAACAATTCCATGACAGTATACTTTAAATAAATAGACATTTATCATATTATAAAAAGGTCTGTTTGTTAATAGCTGGAATGTCTAATGCCTTATTTGAGACATTTTTTCATAAAATTTCAATACTGTAATTTGTATATTTGTTTTGAGTATTTCATCTATAATCATAGAATGAATGATGTCATATGTAATAAAATACATTGACATTGCACAACATTATGCCGTTGTTGTACGTTTTATACTTAAAATTAAACATGTAAATTTTGAGTTATCTATATATATAAAAGAAAGTCGTGTTTGTTACAACACTCATAACTCGAGAACGGCTGGACCGATTGCCATGGTTTTTGATTTGTTGGATTTGTTTCCGTCCCGAATAGCAGAATAAGCAATAAAATATCGGATAAGTTGTCGAATAACAATAAATAAATTAATTAATTTTACGAATGCAAAAACCATATGGTGCCATCTGTTGACAAAACTACGCATCATTTTACGTCGAATTCGTGTCAGTTCAAGAAATTCCAATCTTGAGGTGAATGAGGAGATGCATAACCATGCTTTGATCCTGATCAAAAGATGTTGGATATCAGAAAGTGCTTAACATGCAGTATCGCCATATTGACGCTAGAGAGAAGATGCCTAATGTGTAAAACTGCCATTCTTCTTTCGCAATGGCAAGCAATAAAACATTTCTGTATTTGCAAAAAAGTTGTATTAATGTAATACTTAACATAAATGAAATCCTAAAATAAGTTAAATTAAAGTAACAACGATATTATAAGGTTGTAGGGCGGAACGAAGTTAGCCAGGTCAGCTAGTTATGATATAATAACAGTAGTTTATGCAACTGTCATATAATAGAGGGTATTAAAACATGAGTGTAGTTTCAAAATAAGATTACACGAGTGTTTTAATACCTAATTATATGCAGTTGCATACACTACTTTATTTAATATCATGGCTATAGGTTTCCAAGTCATAAAGTCTTGGTAACATTTGTCGTACGCTTTTCTTGATTTTTTCTGGCAAAAGACTAGCATCGAGTTAAATTTTCATCGATATCGTCGGTGTTGCTAGACATTTTTGCTATTAAAGTTTTATCCAACAAAATATAACTCAAATTCGTATGTACGATTATTGATTCGAATTGGCTCGGAACTTAATTGAATTGAAACCTCCTTGGTCGGGACACATTATACTTTTTTTTTTGTCCCTGTCCTCCATGTACGGTTTAAGCACTCGGCCGGTACCGCACAACCCTCCCAAAGGCCGAGAACAAATTAAATTGAAACTTGCCCTCGAACCGGGAATCGAACCCGGTACCCCTCACCTAGCTGCCACTTAATAAGACCGCTAGGCTATGAGGCCCCACACACATTGTACTTAAATAATTAAAAAATATTTTAAATCATTGTTTTGTTAGCAGAATAATGCTTTAATTGAATTTTTTAATTTTCTTAAAGAAGTATCTAAATAAAATATGCCAATAAAAGTCTGCATTTCATTTCATAATTAGAATATTACCGAATGAGATTATATATTAAATATTTTTGAAGTGAAACTTCTTTATCGGGGTTGGAAAAAAATTTAGTGTAACATTTTTTCGTTACGCGTCACATTTTTCCGTTACGCGCCATCTTTTTGAAGTGACTTCTTTATCGGCGTTGGAATGAAACTTCTTTATCGACGTATGGGAGAAATTTTGTAGCAAATCGACATGTTTTTCAATGATAGTAGTAATTATATTACAATTAATGAAATTCTATAATAATCTTCGTAGTAATAAGGTAAAATGAAATATTTGTATTCATGTCTATGATAATAAAAGCCTTTTGTTAAACTTTATCTAATTTAACGAATTTCTGTAAAGTTGCATATAGTAGATCATTTTTAGAAAAATAAGATCATAAAGAAGTTTCACTTCTTACGTGTGTACAGCTAGTACACGCACAATTTTTTTTATATAATAGGGGGGCAAACGAGCTTGCGGGACCTAAAAGGGCAGTCTACGCAGCCCATAGACACCCATTTTTAGTGGGTGCGTTGCCGGCCTTTGAGGGAGGAATAGGCTCGCTTTTTATATTTATTTCTCTTTATATTTATAGTGTTATACAAATTTATCATATCGTGATACGAATGCTGAGTATTTTAGCCATTTAAATCTGCTCGGACTTTTTTATGGAGAAAGCAAATTGTAATTAACCAACTTCAGAAAAAGATCAGTTTGAACTGTATGTACCTTTGTGATATTATTGGATTTGGACATTATTTATGACTGATTATGTATTTATTTTTCTGCTTGCCCACATTTTCTCATTCACTGTCATATCGAGATAATTCTTCCTGATTGAGAAGAATTAAATTTCAAAGTAGGAAACAGTCAGGTATATTTGAAGTGGTTTAATAATTTCCAAATTACTTTTACTGCAATATACTGTTTACAAAATGTAATTAAACAATTTATTTCAAAGCATGTCTGGCCTTTGATGCGCATTTTCTTGATTTTTCTTATGTTCCACTATTAAAACTATCCAACAATTCAACTAATCCGAATGAAACCGGTTGTAACTCACGTCATTAACCAGATTAAACCGGTTAGGTGCGATTAGCGATGTCCCAACCGTTTAATAAACCGGTCTATATGACATTATTAATCGTTTGTAATGCGATTTTCAAAGGATTTAACTTGCACTCATATGACACAACCGATAATTATTGTGGTAATTATAGATCATTTGTGTTAATTAGTGGATATTAATTTTTATTAGTGTTTTATTTTCACAGTAAACTCATTTTACTTCTATACCAACACAGTATTTTGCCTAGTGACTTGATCAAGCAACTATCTTCCCTAAAGTCGTAGCTTTGTGAAGGAAAACATTGTGAAGAAACCAAAAAGATATCTTATTTGGCATGCCTTACACCTTCGGGCGTCGAGGCAAAATACGAAATTCCACCCGTATCACCTCGACGTCGAAAGTATTTCCGAACCAATTCGACTAAGGGTCCTTCAAGAAAAGAGCGTACCAATTCTCAAACCTCTAGCATTGATAGCGCCCATGGGCGGCGGTATCACTTAACATCAGATAAGCCTCCTGCCTGTTTGCCACATGTTCTATAAAAAAAACCAAAACGTTTTCGGTGTGTCAGGCAATATTGACCACATACTAACCAATTTAAAAAAAGTTTCACTAGTTTTCAGCTTACTCAAGCTGTTACAATTCGAAGATAGGAAAGATATCCAATTATCATATACCAACTTTGACGTCAATTAATCAGGCGTAAAATCCCGTTGCATGCTTTACAAATATGTAACCCATTTACAAGGGCACGAAACAAACCCAATTCGAATCTTTTAGTACGTGAATAAGACGGTTAATTAAAATGTTAATACCGATGGCCATAGAGGAAAAAAGTGTGGTTGAATCTTTTAACAAGACGGAGTAAGGTACTAACGTGTTTTTGACGTGATAACGTCTTTAAAATCGTTTTAGTCGGGTGACATGTTCAGAAACTTGTGTCACACCAAAACCTCACGAGCGCGATCGCAGGTATAACGAGAGAGAGACGGACCGATGTCCCGTCTCTCTCACTCTAGCGGCATACAAACGAATGGAGATTTGTATGAATGTATGTGTGCGTTTTCCAATTACAGAGCATTTTGCGACTGAGTGCCGCACAATGCCGCATAATGCTGAAGCGTAATTGGAACGTGAATTAGTTTTCAAATGCATCAGCAGAGTGCGCTAAGTCAGTATTGAAAAAAAAATGTTCTGAATAGAGTTAGCAACCTCAGTAATGTATAAATAATGTGGTAAACAATAATAATTGGTTGAAAACTTTTTACGCTTAATTTAATAATCAAATTATTTCATTAACATTTTTTTACTGAAATAAGAGGAAACCTTTAAAGAATATAAGGTTTTAACAAGCTAAATAAACAGTAAAATATTTAGTTTCATGTAAGAAGTTTACATCATTTACGTTTTGAGTAATATTATTTAATGATTTCTAAAAAAATTATATACTTTTTCAAAACCATTGCAATTTTTTCTAAAGTATAATCCTGTAAAGTAAATTTGTTTACAGATCCGAATTTTAAAATAAAATTCTATTCATATTTTGAATGTGGAATATAAAAAAAGTAACTATTTATACCTTCATCCATACTAATATTTATATTTTTTAGCAGTTTGAAATAACTTTAATTATTTTCAATATCTACGACGAAACGAAAGCCTTACAAATTTTTCAACAATAAATAATATTTACTAACGAAAATTTCGATAAATGCCAACTTAAAGAAAAATACTGGTCAATTTTCTGTCACTGTGTTGGTATTGTTTGCGAGCGCATTCGCGAGAGCATTCGTTTTGAGAGTGCTCAATTGTGCGAAGCGTTGCTGTAGTTGGAACACTCAACGTTGAGCATTATGCCGCAAAATGCGCTCTAGTGCTGTAATTGGAAAACGCACTGTATGAAGAAAAATGTATATCATAGTCGAATAAGTAAACTTGTCATTTTACACCCGAAATTTATCATCAAAAGTGTGAATAAAACGATAGATGTAATTTAAAATTTGAAAAAATTGTTATCTTCATTAATTCCTTACTTCCCAAAAACTTATATCACCAATAAGACGTTATCACGTAAACATCTCGATCGTAAACCTACTTTACAAACAACCAATATTTTTATTGATTTTATATTCCACTTCCGGCAACAATTGATTTTTAAGAAACCACTTTGAGACATCAAAGCTTCATAGTGGAAGTTACGAAGTCGGAGTATAGCGCAGTGCACATGTCGGGCGTACCTGCGGCTATCGACCCGTAATGACTTTTTCTGACAAACCGGCCGCAATGATGCATGGATGGTGGTATTCGATAGGATTTCTCTTTTAAAGAACAGCGACATTCACAATAGGAATACAAGAAATAAGGGAAAACTTTTCCAGCCGTCTTACAGGTTGCAGAAAATAAATACTTCATTTATGGGCCTAAGTATACGCTGCTATAACATGATTCCTAGTGAAATATTGGAACTGCCTTTAAACAGATTCAAAACACATATCAAAAAAACCTTAATGTGTAAAGGTTACTACACAGTCAATGACTACCTGGAAGATAAAAATGCTTGGCAATAGTTCTAATTATGTATGAATATGTGTGTAATGGTGAATGTGGTAAATCACAGAACAGATTTTTATTTTATTTTACTTATGTAAGTTTAATGACGTTGTGGTTTATGACATTTTCCTTTGAATAATTGTAATGTAAAGGGAGGGCAAAACTTGCTGAGTTTCTTGCCCGTTCTTCTCAGAACAAGGCCTCCTGGTAGTTTTGCGAACGGATGGCGTAGTCCTGCTCTTTCGTGAATTTTGTAAACGTTGTTGACATTCATAAGCATGCTCTAAGAAGCATCTAAATTGAATAAACGTATTTTGATTTGATTCGATAGGATTGATTCAATATTAAGCTACATATTCTATTTTCCTGTCATAAGTTACAATGCCGTCTTGATATTTATATTTGTTTAATACCGTTATGTGGTTTTTTAACCGAGGGAGTGTTAAAAAGCGCAGATAGAAAGTCTATTGGTACACAGCCGTCTCGAACCTACGACCTCAGAGATGACAGTCACACACTGAAACAACTTGGCGAACCCTGCTCTTCGCTCCAAATGTGTCATACAGAAAAATTTACTGCTCTTAAACCTTTGTGTGGGCTTAAAGTTGAAAGCTTATTACTTAAAACTCGTTACTCTATTATGCATTTTCATATAACGTGATTAAAATGCGTACGTAATTCGTCATATTGGTGGTTTAGCGTAAGTACTGGCGTAAAATATTACATAAAAAAATTAAAGGAATCTTTCTATTTGTTACCTAGATCTATTAATTTTGGTCTAAAATAATAAAAAAACTAAGGTAAACCCGTATAGGTTTGACTGCAGCCGACTTACAAATATAATATAAAACAGCAAGATATACAAACAACATAATATACAGTAGTAAGAGCACAGAAAAGTTTGAACGTAAACAATTAAACTGAACTACTTCTAAAACAATAAAATAATAACAATATTACTATTTTTTTTAAATAATTGTTTTATATATATGGAGTAAATTCTATATTTTAAATAAATACTAAGAAATAATAGTTTTAAACTTTTCGTTTAAATGTAGTATAGTCTGTGTTAGATGCGCATTGCATAATGCGGTCTTAAAAATTGCATTGAACGGACGCAGACACTTTTTATTTGTATCACGAAGGTTCTATTTGTTATCTATGATAGTATTTCTGATAAAATCTTATATTTTTCTGAGTTCTTCAGTATTAAACTGTGGTATATCAAGCTAAATTGTACTATTTTCTGCGAACATTATCTTTCCAATTTTTCCGATACTTTATTTATGTGAAAAATATTTTTTACTGTTTGTAATTAATGTGGAAGTTTGTTTATGTATCTACAATTGCGCATTAAAAGAGATGTGTGTAAATTACAATAATAAATTATAGAGATTTTTTTTTGTGTTTTGCATTAGTGTTTATTTGCTTTATTATGATTAAATAATAATACAGAATATTATGTAGAAGTGTGTTAATATATATAACCCCAGATTATCTTTAAATGAAAATGGTAATTGACAAGATATATATATATATACTGAAGGGAAACAATTTGATTGAAGCTGTAAGATCTGTCTTATGTTTGGCGTTCAATATTCACTCAAAATAACATTATTTCCTAACAAATGAACAGAACAAATTATGTGCATCTAATAAAACAAAGAAAATTCTTGATGTTCAGATGAAACCAGGGGAAAAGGCAAAGAAAATACTTAAAGGCCAGCGCCTTTTGAAGTGAGGTTTTAATGAAGTTCAAATTTTGAATTCGAGCCGGGAATTTTTCACTAATTATAGCTGAGGGCATAGCTATACAATTATTATTTTACACCGAATTTATTAATTTTCCTTTGTTTGTGCAATTTAATAAAGCGTTGATTTTTGGGTGTCGATATACTAAAGATTTAGCCAAATATGGAATTTATAATATTATATACAAAAAGGTTCATACATTTACGAAAGGAAAAATCAATAAAAATTCTTAAATACGTAATACCTAATGTACGGCTGTTGTGTGTTGCTGTGAATGTGAAAATTATGTGCAGGTACTTTAGCGCTATAGATATTCTCAATACTCGAGCATATTCCGCGATAACTTAAACAAGTTAAGGCTTAAATAGTGGTCGTTGTTTAAGCTGCGCGATATCTGAATAATCAAAATCAGACTTGGGTAAAGAACCACCTTCACCAGGGACCTGTACTTCGTACTTTACTCACTATAGTGAGCTTCTGTCCTGTACTGATTGCACCGATGATGATTTACCACCCCGCGATGGCCCAAGCCGAGGTCCGTGTCTCGCAGGTGACGCCTTTGCGCCCATTCCAGCCAAGCTACGCTCGCCAAAACAGCCCGAGCTGAGCTTTTAAGGCTCTTACAGCCAACAACGAGATTCCATTCTAAAAAATATTGGTTGTTTGTAAAGTAGGTTTACGATCGAGATGTTTACGTGATAACGTCTTATTGGTGATATAAGTTTTTGGGTAGTAAGGAATTAATGAAGATAACAATTTTTTCAAATTTTAAATTACATCTATCGTTTTATTCACACTTTTGATGATAAATTTCGGGTGTAAAATGACAAGTTTACTTATTCGACTATGATATACATTTTTCTTACAAAACTTAACCGCACGAGAAAATCTCCATTCGTTTGTATGCCGCTAGAGTGAGATGAGACGGGAGATCGGTCCGTCTCTCTCTTGTTATACCTGCGATCGGGCTCGTGAGGTTTTGGTGTGACACAAGTTTCTGAACATGTCACCCGACTAAAACGATTTTAAAGACGTTATCACGTCAAAAAAGCTGTGCTATATTGTAAAGGTTAAAAACTTCATCTATCAAATGTTTTTAAACTGTAAAACTGCAAAATTGCATAAGCAAAACAGTACTTTTTTACCTAAACCTTACGAACATGAGCTAATGTGGATGACCAGATAAGTCAAAGTTAAAACCTTTCTTCATAATGAATGTTATATTACCTGACAATTAATACGTCAATTTAGCGCCGGTAACGGAAATGTGGCGTTTTGCCCAAAATTCATTTTTTCGCTGAAACCGTTATGGCGTAAGTTCCGGTGAATTTCCTTCCTTTGACAGGAAAATCATTTTAATAATGGAATTCAAGGTGTTCGAAAACATATAAATGTATTAAAATTAACATAATCAATTACAATTGAGACCACTTTATCGTTAGTTGTTATATTTTAACAACATTTTAAAACATTGATTTTTCATTGGATGATTCTAAAACTTAAATAATAGGAACGACGTCTATCTATGTATAGGTACTTAAATACTGAATTTTCATATCAGAAATCAAATAATTAGAAAATACAGATTCACGATTTACGACTCGTACATGTGTAAATGCTTTAAGGCATAGTTCTTAAAGCTACTATCAATTCTCTTACCAGGGATATTTAGTCAGACCATAAACTGATATACTACTAATATAGTGAAGTAAATTACATCCATCCAAATTGCATTCTTGGCCGAACAAACGGTGTGCTTCACTATGTACTTGCTAATAAATACTTTAGGTACATACTGTAGTCATTTATCTCTAGGTAATTAATTTGAACACTTAATTATAAAGTAAGATTAAATATCACTCAGTGAACATTCGTTTTTCTTTCTAAGTGGCGTTTGTGTTTTGGATAAGCTTAAGCTAAACAATTAAGTTACACGAAAGGATAAAGACACAAGTAAGAAGTGGTTATTTTTTTTTATTGAACAAGAGGCAAATGGGTAGAAGGCACCTGATGTTAAGTGATACATGGCCGTTGTTGTTGCCGGCCTTTTATTTAATACCTTCTTCTAGCACCTTTGTAGCTTGTTATGTGACTACTCGTAGTAGTTTTGGCCAAATGTAAGAATGAAATCTACTACATGTGTCAGGCAATAGACAGCTGATCTTCTAGTTACAGTAGAACCTCGATAACGTAAACCTCGGTAACATAAAAACCTCTGTTACTTCAAAAAATACTATGTTCCCTTCCCATCAGAGCCCAAAACCTCTATAACTTAAAATACGCAACCTCTATAACGTAAATAAATAATCTCTGTATAGGCCCTCAGTTACTAAAAGAAATGTTTCCACAACCTCTATAACATAAAATTGTTTGTGAATGAGTCATTTTATAAGAGTGTCAAATCAAATGGTTTCGGTATTTATTGCTTGCACGTGTTTACTAATGTATTGTTAACGTAAACAATACATTACCTATTGTTTGCTTTATCTAAATTCTTCAAAGCTTTGCGGCGGTTAGCTTTGTGACAACGACTTACTTGCATCATAAGTTAATGTGTTAATGTATTCTCCTCTCTACTTGTCATTGAAAATCAAATCTATTTAGAAACAGTGAATTTTTTAAAATAAAAGAAAATCACAGATTTTTTTAAGTAGACTAAACCTTTAGTTGTTGTTTTATTTTTATGTAATGTAAGTAATGTGAATAAATATGATTACATATTTAATTTTCCATCCTTCTGATGCATTCAAGTAAAAATGGGAGGAAGGGTACATAGAAACATGTACATACCTCTATATTAGCCTTTACCTGACATAGAACCTTGATAACTTAAAACCTCTATAACATAAAATATTTTGTGTTTCCCTTGGACTTTATCTTATCGAGGTTCTACTGTATATGTAATAGAAAAGATATTAAAAAGTCCTATCTGAGGCCAAGATACGAATGTAAGAAGAATGGTGTTTCAATGTTTTTTTATTTATTCACACTTCGTTACATCTATACAAAAACAAATAACATAATAAAAAAATTATAAGGGATGCAACGAGCGCCTGATTGCACCGATGATGATTAACCACCCCGCGCGCTTCATACTTCAATTCGTGAATATCTCACGAATTCATGAATTGCGATGCAATACAAAAGAATTACAAAAGTCACAATTGAGCAGGATAGGATATGGTTAAGAAATGTTTATGAAGAAGAGTTTTAAAAGGTGGGAAGCTAATCGTATCAAGTAGCGCAGCCTATTCCAGAACTTAATGGCGGTGAAGAGCTTAATGAGTGTTTTTTCTATAAAAACGACCACGTGTTATATGCCCGTAAATTTATAAAACCCATGTAAAACAATTGACATAAGGTGAATGAAGAATAGTTTTTCAATATTGCCATACTATTGGTGCATTGGAATGCTAAAAATTTCAATCTAAATCCAAGTTTTTGGAGTCGTATTGGTTCGTAGAGTTGGTAAACTTTGAGGAGGTATATATTGCCTTTAGAGATAGATACACTGTGGCTTATAATGTAAGTGTGAGTTTAAAAAGTTTCAAAGCTCAAAATCAAATAAAATAAGAAATATTATACAATTTTCGTCAATTTAATAGGCAAGTAGGTGCCTGACACACATCGACTTTTTGGATCTAAGGCAACTGGTTTCCAATCGATGATTTCCTTCATCGTTTGAGCGAATTTTAGCCGGTAATCGAACCTACGACCTCAGGGATGAGAGTCACACGCTGATGCTAGGCTGTCGGGTAAGTCTAAAATACCTAAGTCAAAAGTCAAAAATCATTTATTCGTGTAGTTAACACAATGTGCACTTATGAACGTCAAAAAAGAAATGTAAATTAAATGCTTCTAACTTTACATTAACTGTTCTCAAATCAAAGGCGTAGAACGGAAGAGAAGAACTGGCAATAAACTCTACGGCCTCCGCCACTCTTTTTAATCGCCTAGTTTTTGTTTTACACAACGTTTGTAAGGAGAGATCTTCTTCTTCTTCGAGATCTTTATTATTCTACTAGCTGACCCGGCTAACTTCGTTCCGCCTTAATAATAATATCGTTGTTACTTTAGTTAAACTTATTTTAGGATTCCATTAAGGTGATAACTTTTTTTGCAAATAGAGCGATGCTGCATGTTAAAGCACTTTCTGCTTTACAACATTTTTTGATGAGGTAACACATGTTTTCGATCAAGATCATAGCCTGGTTATACATCTCCTCATTTACCTCAAGTTCGGAATTTCTTGATGTGACATGAATTCGACGTAAAATGATGCGTAGTTTTGTCAACAAATGTCACCACATGCCGTGTGCATTCAAAGTCAAAGTCAAAGTCAAAGCATTTATTTCAATTAGACCATCTAAAATGGCACTTTTGAACGTCAAAAAAAAATTTTATATATATACTAGTGGACCCCACAGACGTTGTCCTGCATGATATTTCAACCGATTAAGATATTAAACAAAGTATGAAAGTACCGACTGCAGCGCCATCTGTCGGGCTGATTTGTGAATCTAAACCATTCCCAGATCCCCTTGAAGACACACAAAAAATTTCATCAAAATTGGTCCAGTCGTTTAGGAGGAGTTCAGTCACATACACACGCACACAAGAAATATATATATTAAGATATAGAAGATTCTAGTTGCCCCTTCCAAAAGGTAGTTTCGTGTGGAGAAGAATGGGCAAGAAACTCCACACATACTCTTTTAAAATAGGTTTACAATATTTGTTACATTTGTTAAATAATTATATGTGAAGACAATGTACTCTTAGAATAAACTACTATACTAAAAAAAGTTAGTATACATGTTCCTCACATATTTACAAATATCGAAACCGTAGAATATTAACATTAAAGTGTAATAAAAATATTAAAAAACACAACAAAACAGTGTGTGAGATACAAAAAAAAATTCGTAAAATTAATTAATTAATTTATTGTTATTCGATAACTTATCCGATATTTTATTACTTATTCTGCTATTCGGAGTGGAGAAAAATCCATCAAAAAAGACATAACTAACATCGGTCCAGCCGATCTCGAGTTATAAGTGTTGTAACAAACACGACTTTCTTTTATATATATAGATTCTGAATACATTACGTGAATACATTACAAGCTTCATCTTTACTTATAATTGCGTTAACTAGTCGATTGTTTTGATAGACGTACCAACCCGTGTAAAATTTAATATTGACCTTGACATTACTACGCTAATTAAAAACCAGCTTGCAAGCAGCTGAATTATAAAGTCACACATAACTATATTTCAAATGCATTACTTATGTGCATATTCCTGTTTTTAACCGATCGTTAGTAAACGATCGCCACAAAAGCTGAAGCTTTGAAAAGACAGAGGGAAATGATGGAGTGGAAATTGAGTGGTGACACAAACAACATCTTTAGGTACAAGAATTAGTGAAATGTAGGTTTATATTCTTTAAATTTGTAATATTTTTGAGCCACACATTCCAGAATATCAAGCAGTGGGCTACTTTTATATATAAACTATTTAAATTCAAAGTTTTCTCTTTAAATCGAAACAAACAATACACACGATAAGGAACATCCAAAAACGTATACAGCCAAGGCAGATCCGTGGCAGTTTTAAATTTCCCTCGAATTCGTCCGGACATCCGCTGCCAGGCGGACGCTCTCGCTTTATCTGATGACGTACAGTTATGTGTTTCATCAATTAAATCTAGACTGAAGATTGTAAACACAACTCTACCTACGTGTGTTATAAATAATAATTTAATTGGCCTAGTGAGCTTTGAAAATAAATCCTCATCTTTACAGTCTGATAGTATTTGTAGTAGTAGATAGTAATACTCAACAAAAATCCCACGAAATCTATTTTTTAATCAGCCCAAAAATATTTATTTTTCTATTCCTTCACAGTTATTCTTATTTTTCATTTTGTTTTTATTTAGGTACTTTTACACACACATCTTCCAAGACTTTTTTAATTACAGTGTTAATTTTTACTATGATTATTTTTTCTACTATTATTATTATTACATTCTTTTTCTTTGCTTGCGTCAGGCGTAAGATAATTGTTGTGGTCTCTGGCAGAATGACCAGCGCAGTGGAACACACACAGTCTGATCCACAGCATAATGCAGAGCCAGTTATTACCACAACACACATACATTACACACTTAAAATAGATGTTTTTGTTAGTTTTCTTTATTTTTTCATTTATTATTATTGAAGTTATACTTCTTTAGGCGCGTTATGAAAAATTTATGAGAGTGAAATTTTACGTTGCGCGCGCACCGTGACATAAAATTCAGTATGGGCGCCGAGCGTGCGCGAGCGAGATGGGAATAAGACAAGTAAAAAGAAATAGAATATGCGTGACGTATGACCATAATGACATTTGTAGTACCTTTTAAACAAATAAAGCAGTTTTAATTATATTTCAAAGAAATTTAGCAATGCTTTTTCACAAAGACCTATTGTTACTTAGTTAAAAGGTTATGATACATACCTAGTTATTAAATTAATATTATAATAAATTATAATTGTTATTAATATTAATTAATAATTGAATAATATATTAAATATTGTTAAATTATTAACGCTAAATATCTATTATTAATTATTTAATATTTTAAAAAAATAAGAAAGCCAAAGAAGTATAACTTCTTACGCGCGTACATAAGTACACGCACAATTTTTTTTGTTTTGTGTGTTTCTGTGTATATATTTATTTATTTATTATTTATTATCACTTCGTTGCATATACATTAATATAGTACAATTGACATAATTAAATAAAAAGGAGAGCAACTGGCGGCCTTATCGCTTTCAAGCGATCTCTTCCAGGCAACCACTGTGAGAAAACAAAAAGTATTAATTTCATAAGATAGGCAAGAAGTGCAAAAATACAAGTATTACATTTAGTTGGAAACAAGGAACAAAAAACAAACTAAACTAATAAAGAATACATGAAAAAATAATAATACTAATAATAAAGTGCACATGAATCATTTTTAATTTCCTAAATTAAGATCAGTCTCAGTAGGTACCTATTATTAAACTTAGGGATACGAAGTGGACAGGTAATGTTTGTAAAGAAGAAATTTAAAGGAAGATAGAGAAGGAGCTAAGCGAATAGGGACTGGAAGTGAATTCCATAGCCTAACTGCAGAGACCTTAAAGGAATCGCCAAGAAAGGAGGAGTTATGACATGGAATTTCAAGGATATAGTTTTCGGAAGAGCGTAGGCTATAGTTATGGGATCCCAAAAATTTGAAATCATTTTTAAGATAGGAAGGAGTTTTAGGGTTGAACAGGATGGAATATAAGAGATGGAGAACATGAGCATCACGTCGCTGACGAATGGGTAACCAGCCCAGCCGCTTACGGAACTCAGAGATATGATCGTACTTTCTTAGACCGAATATAAATCGGATACAGAAATTTTGGAGACGATCCAGTTTATTTAGCAACTCCTCATTTAGATCGGAAGAGCAAGAATCGGCGTAGTCCAGTAATGGCAGGAGGAGAGATTTAGCCAGTGAGGTTTTAGTACTAAAGGGAAGAAAATTACTAAGACGCCGAAGGATACTGGAGGCACCGTACAATTTGCGGCTAACTTCTTTAACATGCTGCTCCCAGGATAAATTTTGATCAATTAAAACCCCCAAATTTTTTACTGTACGGCTAATATTCAAAGTCACACCGTCGATATGTACAGGGGGTATTCTGGCCCAATCAATTCTCGACGTGAAATAAGGGCTGCCAATAATTATTACTTTACTCTTGTTGGGATTGATTAATAGACCAAAGTTTTTACTCCAGTCAACTATCTTTGCCAGCTCATAATTAGTAGATTGTATGGCTTGTGGGAGATCATCGAGACTTGATTGGACGTAGATTTGAAGATCATCGGCGTATAAATGAAAATTGGTTGAAAGACGGAAAGTTAAGGAGTTAATATAAATAGCAAAAAGAAGAGGAGAAAGTACGCCACCTTGCGAAACGCCAGATTCAATCAAACTCCACTGAGACATGCAATCGCTTGTCTTAATGCACTGGCGGCGCCCATTAAGATAGTTAGAGATCCAGTTAACTGCAAGAGGAAAAATATTGATAGACCTAAGCAACCCCTCTAGAATTTCGAAATTAATTGTATTAAAAGCGTTGCTGAAATCTAGCAACGTGAGAATTGTGAGTTGTTTGTGGTCCATGCCTACGCGAATATCATCGGTAACTCTGACCAGAGCAGTAGTTGTGCTATGTCCGGGTCGAAACCCAGACTGAAGTGGATTAAGTATGCAATTTCTGTTTAGGAAATCATTTAATTGCTCATGTATAAGGCGTTCAAGTACCTTAGATAGAAAAGGCAGAATCGAGATGGGTCGAAAATCAGAAAAAGTACTAGGATTAGCCTTTTTGGGGATAGGGATGATAAGTCCATCCTTCCAGCAAGAAGGAAATTCACCTGATGAAATAGAAAAATTAAAAATATGTGTGATCACAGGAAGTATAAGAGAGACAATAGGAATGATCATAACACGACCGATCAGGTCAGAACCAATAGCATTGGAATGAATAGAAGAAATACTCGATTCAACATTCTGGCTAGAGAATTCAGTGAAAGAGAAAGATGGAAAACTAGGACGAGGGAGAGATGATATATACTCAAGAGTTGAGGCCAGATCGATATTACTTAAAGTAGAATGAGAGGTAAAATGGGCGTTTAAGCTGTTTACTTCGATATCGTGAGGCATGGAAGGACGTGGTGGCTTACCGACACCCAGAGATTTTAAAAATTTCCATACTTTCGAGGGATCCCCATTTGACACTGAGTCGTGAAAGTGTCGTCTCTGCGCATCCCGACAACGCGTGTTGCAACGGTTTCGCAAGATTTTGTAATATACACGCTCCTCGTCCGTTTTGGCTGTTCTCAATTTGGCTTTGGCGCGGTTTTTTTGTTTGATCAAAGATTTAATTTCATCATTGAGCCAAGGAGCAGGTAAATGCTTCAGTTTAACGGGCCTCAAGGGGGCATGTATATCAAAAAGATTGGTAATGTAGGCATTTAGTAATTCAATTTTACCATTGATGGTGGGACACTCATAAATCGAGTTAAAGTCGATTTTGGCCGCGTCTATAAGCAGACGCTCGGTGTCAATCGCAGCGAAATTGCGTCTAAGGACTGCAGTGGGTTTTAGTTTAGGAGGTTTAAGATTGAGAGATAAATAAAGAAGGTCGTGATGAGAAAAAGCGACAGCTGGAAGTTGGCCATGGTTAGTAACTAGGTCGGGAGAAGAGGTAAATATAAGATCCAATAGGGAAGGAGTGGAGCCTGGGACTTTATGCGTGGCGCGAAGTGGCAGGTTATGAAGATTATAAGAGTCGGTGATGGAGAGCAACCTTTTCGATCGGCAGTCGTCTTTTATTAAGCAAGTGTTGAAATCACCCATAATTACTATGTTTTTATAGAGAGGCACAAACCTTTCAAGAGTATTATCAAAACCTGCGAAGTAGTCGACTAAAAGAGAAGGAGAGTAGAACACTCCAAGGAGAATTTTAGCTTTACTGAGCATGATCTCGATCAGAAGATGCTCGCATGCATTAGGTGGTGGTGGTTGAGGAGACATATTGATAATAGTGTAAGGGATGTGCGATCGTAGGTAAATAGCGACGCCACCTCCACGCATTCCAACTCGATCATTTCTTATTAGGTTAAAACCAGGGATAGAATAGCTAAAAGAGGAGAGGGTTGGACACAGCCAAGTCTCTGATATCAGGATAGCGTGAATTTCATTGGATACAAATGTTGTCAACAAGTCTAAATGGTGAGCAGGAACGCTTTGAGCATTAATATGGATGACATTTAAGTGTCTCGATTGGTCTTTGAATAAAGCTGTGAGGATATTATGCAAGGGAGGGGGAGGTATTTCAGTGCTATGGAATGATTCGAAATCCGACGAAGAGACCGATACAAATTCAAGAGCTTCATCGTGATTCATGTGTTAACAGCTAATAATATTTATCTATATGCGTACAAAGTATATAAATTTTTAACTTTTGTTTTAAACGATCCCGTATTCACACTCAATCGCTAATAAAATGAACAGATAATATACGTAATATAACACACTATACGGAAAAAAAAAAAGAGAAGAAAATAACAAACTTAACTTAACTTAACTTTTTAACTATTTCTAAAACCACTTAACAAGCGAATTTGTATATTATCGTTTATAGTGGAAAGTTATTGTAAAAACTTATTATAAGAGATTAATTTAATTGACATATGACAATAACAACCTTTGTCAGTGTCACATCACGCTTGTTAGTTAGTAGTTGTAATCTGTGATCCGTCAATGGGCTTTACTAACAATTAGGAATTAAAATTTAAAATCATCGTAATAACAATTTGTAAACAAAGGTGAATGTTATAAGATACCAAATAAGTAATTGAAAAGAACTGTTTAACACTTGAAAATCATGACGACAAACCAAGTTGATTATAACCCCAACACACGGAACACCAACACTACAGACGGAAATTATTGACCCTTTTTTGGAGCCTTCTTATTACGGGTCTTGTCTTTTGTCAGCTTTGCATCATCAGCTGCAGACGATGACGGTATGCTGTCCGGAACTGAATCGAGTTCCTTCAGCGAAGAGATGCGGCGAAGTTTCCCATCAGCCCCTATCACTTGTACACGTCCATCGCGAGTCCAACATTTTGATACACCAAACCGCTTTCTTGCCTCCATAAATAGCGAGTGCCTTGATTTTGTTAGGAACTCAGACAGGGGAACCTTTTGTTATTCCAGTGCCTTTAAGATTAGTTTTGGCAGCCCAGATCCTTAACTTGTCGGCATGCTCACGAAACTTTATTAATATAGGCCTAGGCTTGTCATTGGATCTTAATCCCACTCGATGGCAACGGGAGAGGCACTGCTCTGTTACATTAGGGCACTTTAAGAGTGTGGATATCATATTTGCAACGGAGCCCGGGCTTTCATCCTTTGCTTCATTTACTCCATGCAGCAACAGACACTTACGCCTACTGCGCATCTCCTGCTCATCCTGCACTCTAAACAGAATCGCCATCTGAGCTTGAAGATTCTCTAGGCAGAATAAAACAGAACCTTTGAATGCTTCGAACTCCCTAGCAAGTGGAGTTTGTTCCAGCGAGGGGGACCTATTCTGAGTTGCAATAAGGCGCTGCTGAAACTCTTCCATTCTGGTAGACACCATTTCGGATACATCCCTTAATGACTTTTTAAGATCCTCCATATTAAGGTGAAAGTGAAAAATTAATACAAGTGAAATTGAAGGTACTTGAAGAAGTGATTTTCTAACTTTAAGTTTATTATAGTTAAATAAAGGATATTTTTGAGGAAAAAAATAGCGATTAATGTGTAGTGGGACACTAGTTCATCACTGAAACTGTAAGTTGTAAAGTTTAAACCGAAATACTATTTAATTCAAGAAAAAAATCACGAGACACACCAATACACGTTTGCACTACCAACACGATTTTTAATTAAAACTATATAAAATGTATAAAAATACTCACATCATAGGTATTAGACAAGTAGTCAAAGAGTAAATCTGCTATTTTTCTATACTCCGGTTCTTCGACATCTGGAAAACAAAAATAAATTGGAAATATCTTGTTGTTTTAACTATACCCAATTTAGATTAAATCCTACCGGACTAGAAAGAATCGGTAAAAATGTTCATACTTTTATATTTTATTTATATACAGTGTAACCTCTTTATAACGTTATTAGTTATAACGAACTCTCTCTCCCTAGAAGGTAATCATGACTTTAATATTATTAAATTTATTTGGTTTAACCCAATACCCATACCTTAATTCTTCGCTCCCTATAACGAAACCTCTGTAACACTGTATTTAAAAAAAAAAACATCTTGCAGGATTTCCTACTCTCTTGATAAATCAATTGAGAAAAAAGTCTCTAGAACTCTCGGGAGACCTGATTTCTAACCAGATTTCAGTGTTAGTTAAGGGGAATGATACAAAAAGAAAAATCATTAAAGCTTACCATGCCTGTTATTTGAGGTGACCAGAGCCCTATCAAGTCTCGCCAGTAGAGCCCCCGCGGGCAAAGCGAGAGGCTCCAGGGCAAGACAGGCCTTCGCTAGCGCCGCTGCCTCAGCACCCGAAGATGCCGTGCGACCAATAGACCCTACGCGTTTTGACCATGTCTGAAAAGTATTTCTGAACATATCAAAGAGATACGGATATACGATTTTTGGTTTAGTGGTTACCGAAAATGAAGTTTAATGGGATCCTTAAAATTGCAGAGGCCTTAAAACACGCATTTGCAACGTTTAATCTACTCGAGAACTGAAGGTAGTATAAGTAATTATTACTACCGTGTGTCAGAAATTTTAATTTAATGTTTTATATTTAATATATATATAAAGTGTTAAGAGAAAGGATATATAACAATAAGTCACAAAGCACACTGGCGCATGAAGTTTTTACTGGTGCCTGCGTGCACGCACACATACGCGCGGAACGAACGCATTTTTTGTGGTTGCGTGCGATTGTCGATAAAGTTTCAAATAAAATAAAATTTGAAATGCAAATAAGAAATAAATATTATGCAAAATCAATAAATAGTATGTATAGTGTATACGCTACCACTTTTTGAGATACCGGTAATTTCTCACTATCGTCGTGATCGTTATTTCGATTCACATGCATAAAATAGATTTACAAGCTGCAACCAAAAGTAATCAATCAAGTAACAAACTGCACTTACAACAGTAAGAAGTTCCAAGTCCCGCTTGTAGGTGCGCTCCGTCATCAGTAGTTCTTTGGCGACGTAGTACGTGACGTCACCGGCCTTACGCTTACACGTCATATCACCCAGCGTCATACGCGACGATAAGCTGGAAAAGACAGTAAAAACATTACATAAGAACAGTTATAATTCAAAATCTGTTAAGAAAACGGTTAGTTACAGGATTTTTTTGTCTAAAGAATAAAGATATTCCAAATTAAAGAAATAAAAAACATACCTATTATTATTCCGCCTACTCAGCGTGTCGCCCGCGTCGCTCTCGCCTCCACTCAACACGTCCATACTCGTGGACTCCGAAACAACGTTGACTGAAATAAGATTTATTGTAGCTAAAATATTTTCCCTTTTTGGATCATAATATTACGTGCAAATTAATTAAATGATTCCTTTGTGAATTATGAGGAATATTTTAGTCTTCGAGAAAGATTTATTGATATTAATTTATTAACATTAATATCAAGATTTACTTTTTTGTGTATGATTGGGATTAAATTGTTTATTATTTGCTTATAATTAGAGAATTTAAATGATTTAGACTTACCATGTACGTTCCCATTGATTGCGTCAACAACGTCTTTGTGGTTAATAATATCGCTATCTCTGTCATTCTCATTGTTATTGTTTTGTCTCCCTCTAGCCACGCAGCCATTTAACGTCCGTCTCTCCAGTGGCGTGGACGCGTGTAACGGCGGTCCAGAGGGAATTAAATCCGCGTTTGGTGACATACAAAGACTGGCCGATGATATCGTATGGTCCTCTGGCGATAGTTCGTCTGTATATAAATGAAAATATTGATTATTTAACTGTCGGGAATCATGCGGTATGAATTATAAATTTAATAAAAAAAATATTCTAAAGTTTTAGTATAGGCGTAAATGGTAACTAGGCGTATATGGTTTGCAATGCATAGGAAGGTCGTATATTAATTTGAAAAATAAATGAGTTATTGTAATATATGAACTACCTATTAATGCTTTAAAGTTTATAATATAAATTAAATCTTTATGACATGCAAAAAAATAGGTCTCTGTAAGGAAAAAATATATTAAAATCATAAAATTAATTATCATGCATTAAACCTGTAAAAAAATATAAAATAACAAAAACCTGAAAAGTAGTAATTACAAAATGGAAAAGAATACACCTAGGAAATGTACAGATGACTTACATAACATCCCAGCGGCATACGTCGAGGTATTGTAATTGTGTAATTGAAAAGACGATTCATTAAATTTTAATTTATTGTTTAACTATCCCCGACCCTGAGGGTAGTGTATTGCAGGGGTACCGTACACTTACATATAAATTCAAAAAAAAACGAAATATAACTATACAATATCATACCGATCCCTCAAAAAACGATAAACTAATGAATAAAATATTAACATTACAGTCTATACGGATTGTACAATCTCCATCGAAAAGTCGAAATACTTAATACTATTCGATTTATTGATGAAAGTTATTGCACTAGCTACCATCTTCACTGACATGAGTCGCGCGCCGCATACTTTTACTTTTCATATAATAAATCACAAACTATTATAAAAGTATCTTCGCTTTAGTGCAATAAATCAACTTCAAATAAGACTTGAAACATGTATTAAGAACATATATTATAACAAATTAAATATTTTTGTGTTAATAAACTTTATACACACATTCCATAACATTCACTTAAAGTCTAACAGTATACCATTTTATAACACGAAGTAATGTATGAATCAATGTGACAGTAGTGCGGCGCGCTCTAATCCTATAAATTGCTTCGGACACTTAACGACTTATAATTGAACACTACACGGTAAATGTGGGCCACAACATACACATCTGTGCATAAGTAACTTATAAAAAAGTGCCAATTTATTCAAGAACAGGAATTATGAAACAAGTCAAAAAGCCCACAATTAACCGCGAGTTTAAAGATCACAAGAATTAACATTATTAAATAATAGAAAATTTTATCTACTATAACCACATCACATCTCCAATTTCTAATTCATAACAATTTGTACCTGAGGCGAGTTTTAGGCCACAGAACGTCATCTTTACGGAAAAAAAATCATATAATATATCAGTGTCAAGATTTTTCCACGCAAAAAGTACGAAAACAAATAATAATACAGTTGAGACTTGTTCTGGGTATATATTAACTTAATTCTCACTTAAACTGTATAACCCAAAACTCGTCTCAGAAAAAACATATATCTTAAAGAAAAAACTTACATTAAAACGTACATCCTCTAACTAGTTCTCGATAGCATACAGCACACCATGCCAAACTAAATTGCCTTCGTCTAACTACAAATTTCACGTCTATAAGGTACACAATAGCCTGAGGATTATAGGGATATATTATTCATGGCATGGCATAGCGTGCAAACTATTCACTTTGTAGCAGTATTATTTTAGAATTCGTTGCATTCCACGACTTCAAAGTCGTGCAATGTTAAAGTATTTCTTTGGCTTTATATATTTCAACGTAAAATTGTATAAAGAATAATTGTTCATAGTTTGTTTTACTTAAGACGCAAAATGTTTTACCAGAGGCGCTACAACCGTTTAGGACTGAATTTAAGATTTCTAAATTTATTCCGTAATCATTTCTGGAACTTCTGTGCTTGACACACGCCGTCGACTTTATGGGTCTAAGGCGTGCTGGTTTCCAATGTTTTCCTTCACCGTACGAGCGAGTGTTAAATACGCACATAGACCAAGTCTATTGGTGCACAGCCGGGGATCGAACCTACGACCTCATGGATGAGAGTCGCACGCTGAACACGCTGGCCAACACTTCTACACAACATAGACACAAACGTACCAGTACCCATCCTTCTAGTTAAAATACAAGCATTAGGATATAGAACATTCTTAGTACATATAGCAACAAATATAGTTTATCATGTGTTTAAAATAACATCGTAAATGTAATAAAGCATTTAGCATAATTTGTTTCGAAAACATTTGAATCGAGAACAAGACTTTAATATAGTATATTATAAATATTTTACCAATCAAATGAGAAGACAAAATAATACTACTACAGACGTAATGGTAACTAGTATTTTAAATACAGAAGGGATTTGTAAACATCACATACGATTCAAAAAACAATAATCTCGCCCTTATTATAAAGCGTTTGTTATCAGTTCCATATGTTATTATAGGATAATTGTATGGATTGATTCTAACACTGTTCTCATTTGTCAGAGACAATGTGTAAACTTTAAATATTGTTTCTAGTTACCATAAACAATAGTATAAAACAGATTCAATTTGAAGAGTGATTTTTGAAATAAAGAATGAATATATTGAGATGATATCGATATTCAACTCGATATTTAACTAGTATAATAAAATTAATTTTATCGGCAAATACTTTTTCATTTTTTTGTTTAGTTCATGTTCAGGTATAGAATTAAATGCAAAATATTTTAGGCTTTCAAAGTACACATTGTCTCTACAAATGCGATGAACAGCGGCTACAACTATACGATTAAATTGTTTATAATGCATTACGACTTCTCTAATTGTTAATATTACCTATATACTTTATTAGTCAATGGGAGGTGTAGGGACAGCGTGAATTTCCTAATAAAATTCTTAAACTATTAACTTTCTTAATGTTACTTTCGTAAAATTTTAATGACTGGTGAAGCGCAAATTTACTGCGTAATCGCTTCATTTGTG
Source organism: Pieris melete (assembly GCA_963693345.1). Classification (NCBI taxonomy): domain Eukaryota; kingdom Metazoa; phylum Arthropoda; class Insecta; order Lepidoptera; family Pieridae; genus Pieris; species Pieris melete. The sequence continues at coordinate 187,105 of CAVNZK010000261.1, forward strand.
GTTGTTTTTCCTCATACAAACAAAAATAACGCGCTTGTGCTATATTCATTAGTCGCGCATGTTTGACGCGATCACGTGATCTTAATTGAACGTCAAAGTTGAATAAGATACACAATAATTACACCACATTATAAATCGTTAAAGTATATCTAAATAATATAATCGTTATACGAAATTATTTATATGACTAGATTAAACCATAACCTCTACATAAATGTATACTATTACAATAAAATCGCGTTCTGATAACATCGAAATGATATAATAAGTTTATAGTTCGATGATTATAGTGAGCCCAATGTAAGTTTATATTGAATTAAACAATTCACGTTAGTCCAAAACCTCGATTGTACGATTAACGGTAAACGTTTCTTTATCGTCAGACATTGCATGTCGCACTAACAAACGAAATAAGAACAGCTGTAAGACTGAAGGTACCTAACGAGACGATACGATTATTAAACTTCCACCAAGCCCACTTAGATTACTTATTTTTTATAGTTTTAAGTTCAGTTCAGACATTGGCACATCGTTCATCTATTATATAAATTATTATTAAGGGTATTGCTGTAGATATTGTGCTGTTTTCATAATTACCAAAATGATTTGAGCGCTATAATTACGAAACAGAATCTGTGCGCCTTAACCAAATTGAATCACAGCCTCAAACTCTAAATATTAGGTTAAAATAATATGAAGTCGGAATAACACGCGTAATAGTAATATTTGGCACTATATATTAGTCTTATGCCACAGGTACGTACCGATATTACTGGAAAAGTATAAAAATCAATTGGCACAATATAATACTGTTTTCCCCACAATACTTTCATTTCACGATCGCTTCAAATACACCTACCACTAAAATTATTAAGCTAGGTCAAGGTACCGTAAATTAGTTCATGCATCGATTTACTCGGGATTAACGCTAATATTTAATAAATATCAAAGTCACAATGTAAATGGTAAATATTAATAACAAGTGAAGTAGAATTGAATTACTAAAAGTAAAGGTTTATACAAGGCCGAAGTACCGAATAATGGATTTACACTCAATAGGGAGTCTAAAGACGTGTTTAATCGCGCTCATCGTCCGAGCAAAGAGGAGGCGGTAAAGTGGATACATCGAATTTCTGCTCGGGGCTGTCGCTAGAAGCCTGCGAGTCCACGTAGTGACTGGAATAGAACCGTTCTACGTTGTTCAAGCTAAAGCGTTGGTCGAGATCTCTAGTAAATCTCTGTTGACTAACTTCACTGTCATGTTCAAATTGCGGATAGCATTGTTGCGTTTGAAACATGTCGTCCTCCTCATACCGATCTGGGTAGGGACTGCCTCTATATGCCTCGAATTCATCTTTATCGTGAGGTAGGTCCGAATCTGAGTAAGCGACAGATTCGCCGCGCTCCAATAAGTAGCTAGTAGATTTCGGCATCTTTGGAGCACGTTTAATAGTATCAACAGGATATGCGTAATCATCAGAATCGTCCCTGTCACTTTGTTCTTCATAATATTTAGACCTCATTTGGTGCTGGCCCGAAGACTCACCGAGCGATTTATCCTCAGATCGATACCCACCAGCTGACTTTACCCTTTTTAATGAGGATTGACGGCTGCTCTTATTAGAGTATGAAGCCCTGGGAGGACTATCCTCAGGTACAAACGGTGGCTCTTGAGAATCGAGATACGGATGACGTAGTCGTCCCAATCTATCGAACCTTGGGAAACCCATTTCATCTTCGTCAGCAGAAGAACCAAAACCTTGAAACTGAACTGGCGCAATCGGTATAGGAAAGTTTTGCTGATCATACGAGACATTTTTATAAATAGTATACTCATGTTGATCTTCATCTTCGGAGTAGCTTACTTCTTGAACGTCATAATTTTGAGAATCCGCTTTTGACAACTCCGAGGAACCAGATTCGACTTCTGGGACATAACTGTCTGAGCACTCGGAGCTCTCCATCCTTCGTAATGTGTCTTCAACAACTAAATATGTACCTTTTAGTTTATCACTTTCTGAGGAACATGGACTTTTAGTTGAATCTTCTTCCAAAACATCTTGTATTTTTTCCTGCCTCCTACGCGTACTAGTAACTTGCTTCTTTCGCCTAAAGGTCTTCATTCGCTCGCGTGGATCCCGAATAACATCTAAAGAACTGTCAGTATCATTCCCACTTGGAGGACTTTTTAAAGAAATATTTCTTACAAGCAAAGACTTTTTAACTGGTGCTTTGATTGGTTGAATCGGTGGAGATTCTGAACTAAGGCTACTCGAATAGTAAGGAGAACATCTCGACAATGGAGTTTTTCCAGATCGTTCAATAGACTTCTTCTCTTGAAAGTCTCTATGTATGGGTGGCAATTCTGGAACTGCTATAACTGGCAAATCTGCAGTCCCAAGGTAATGTTCATGAAAAGACCAACTTTTAGGTTTACTACGATATTGTTGAGAAGTTTTGTATTCCTTTATTTGATTTTTCGATAGTGTTTTATCGTCGTAACTGGCATGTTTAGACAGAGGTTTATAATCAGATCTGATAAATTGACCACTTGTTTCTTCCCGAATTATATTCGAAAACTCTTGACTTTGATATCGTTCAGTATGTTTGTCTTCTTGGCTATACAATTGCGAAGGCATATCTATGTCGATTTCAGATTGCTGACCATAATACGGCTTAAAATCACTATCTTCACTTTGACATCTAAGCGTGGGCTTTATAAATCTATTCGTTTGTTCTTCATAGCTAAGGCTTTTGGGAGGAGCTTTAAGGAATCGCGTTTGAGATAGGTCATAAGAAGAGGGATAGCCTTTTAATCTTTGGTCAAATTTAAATATTCCATTTGTGTGCTTTTGGAGGCTACTTAAAGAGCTAGAGCTGGATTTGTCAGATTTGTCACTATAACTAACAGACGAAAATTTCTCAGGTTTTGCGGAACTAGTTGCTAATCTGTCCATAGAGTGCTGCGATATTTCCTCAACATTCACGTCACCTTCTTTTATTGGGGATTGCTTATCATCATCTTCTATTTCGAACTCAAAATCCTCCTCAATGCTGGGTTCCTTAATAATTATAGATTCGTGTTTGATATAATCAGATGTTTCTAGACCAGGCTGATCTTCCATAGCGGTAGCAACAAGCGTATGACTTGTACTTGCTGACCAATCCGATATAGACTGAGCAAGAGTTAATGTACTATCGCTTTTAGTACCTGAACTATCCATGCACTTTTTTGAAATCGTAGTTTCAGAACTACATAGTTTATCATATTTGATATTATTCTCAGAACTCTTTTCTAGGCTGCTACTTTTAGAGCTGATTTCAGTTTGTGATCCAATTTTCGGCTGTTGGTCAAGTTTTTTACTAGCATGCGAAGATGGAAACGATTTCGGAGTAGTATTGTCCGATTTTTCACTCTTCGGTATCGATACAGCTGAAATACTCTCAGACGCAGAGAGGTTCGCATATTGCCGCACAGTGTTTGTGCCGGTAGACCATTCTGAAATGCTTAAACAAATTGAAGTGTCTTCAGAATGCGAGCTATGCGTACATTTCTTTTGAGGGAGCCCGATTTTAACAGTACCATCCAAATCAGTACCAAAAGAGCTCGTCTCCTCTTCAGAATGACTGCTGTGGCTACAACGTTTACAAGTTCCTGTACCACTAATACTAAGTTTAGCAAGTGCACGAACTGTTTCATCAGCATTAGTTAGTGACAATAAATCATCTATTGAAGTGTCTGAATTGTTCGATCCACAAGATACTTTGTGTCCACTAAATTGCGAAAATCCTTTATCGAAATCTGGTGATAGACTTTTACTATCAGCTCCAAAAACATCATCAGTGTAAGCATGATCATCATCATAGACCGGACTATGATTAGTTGGCGATTTTTGAGGTTGGTTAATAATAACTTTATCTTCAATGTTACTTTTGTTATTGAACGATTTAGGATCTGCAGTAGTACAACAGGATCCTACGTCTCCCATAAAACATGAAGCTTTCGTTATAGTTGAACTTAAACAGGATTTATCATAACTAGGAATAGTGCCTTTATTAACAGATATCACTTCAACTTGTTTGTCAAGAGGTTCAACCATGTAGCCAGATTTATCGTAAGGAATAATTTGGGTTTTTTTCGGATCATCAGATATTGGCTCGGGAGATTTTTCGGACTTTGATTCTTGAACATCCCTTTCTAGTTCTTCGTCGTTATTCAGAGTGTCACTATCATCATCCGAACCTAAATGTGTTTTCGAACTCTCTGACTGAATAGTTACTTTAGTGGCTTGTTCTGGTTCATTACTCATATAGTAAACCTGTACTTTATCAACAATGGGAGTTCTTAAGACTCCCTCACTGGAGGGAAGTGAAGGTACTTCATCCATATCGCTAGATTTTTGACGAGACACTTCTGATGACTCATTTCTTTTTGGAACTTGAGGTGGTAAATCCGGTAAAGGCCAATCTTCTGACTCTTGACTTTCACTGGCTGATGACTGTTTAGACGGCAGAAAGAGGCTTGAAGCTCCTTTTACGTTTCCATCGCCTGATTTTGCTTGTAAGTATGACTCATCACCCTTTCTAATCTTCTTATCGGGGTCTTTCTTTGATTCTGAATACATTTCACTTATTTTTGTTTGGTCGATAGGAATATCTGGCATCTCTGCCGAAGTTCTTCTATCAGTATCAGATATATATGCAACATTTGCATTACTTGGAGGGTCAGAACTGAGACTAGCTTGGTGGTCACTTGAATTCAGCGATTCTTCATTAATACTCTCTGATCTCGAACATGCTTTTGTAGAATCTTCATCAGCGCTGGTTTTTTCCGATGCTGTGCTACGTTCTGATATACGAGACAAAGTCCGTCCAAAATTCTGACCATAACCTATAACGACATCTGAAGCAGTTGAAGAAGTTGCTGGATAAAGAAAATTAACAGGGAAATCATTAAGATCATCTGTAAACTCTGCATCTGTAGAGTCTTTTGAAGTATTCGCTGAAAGTGGTGGATTCTTTGAAAATGACTGGAAATCATCAAGCATTCTTTGATTTCCATAGTCAAAAACGTCTTTGGTAATATTCAGACTTTCATAGCCTTCATGATCTTGTGGAATCCAAGCTTCTTCAATACTGGTACTATTTTCACTTCCAGAAGCACCGAAGAACGGCCGCCAGGTTGGTTTTAATTCTTCACCTCGCCGATAAGCTTCTCCCAATGAACCTGATGTTGATTCAGTTGTTTCAAATGATCCTCTAGATTCAACGCTAAGTGAACCCCTAGAATCCATACTCGATTTAGAAGAACTCTTTTGCTCGTCAAGACGACACTTACGACGTGACGACGAATCATCAACACTAAGGGATCCTTTAGATGGGGTTGTTGTCGTATCTATACTAGACTTGGAAGAACTTTTTTGATCTGTATCTTTTAATGCCCTCTTTTTCATTAATTCACGCTCAAATGATGATGTTATAACATTTCCATCGTCATCAAAATCTATTGTGGTATTTTGATCTTCTTGGGAAATAGTAATAGCAATTTTTGTTTTCTTGACAGTTCTTTCTAATTCCTTTTTTATTTCAGAGTCTTTGGATGTAGCAGATTGACTAGATTCGGATTCTTCAATTACACATTTACCAATTTTATCCAATGCACTTTTTCTAACACTTGGTCGTGTTAATTGTTCAACTGTTTTATCTAAACTCTCAGAACTCGATTCAGAGTCTGAAGGTCCTTTTTGAGAATCAACCGGTCCTTGTTTCTCTAAGGTGGGGGTCGGTGACTTTCTAGTTCCGAATTTTAAAGGACTGCGAGGACTTTCAATACGTCCCAATTCTGGTATTGGTGATGGCGACTTAGAGTTTGACTTAGAATGTTCGCTAGAAAATGTATGTTGAGACAACAAATGCTCTTCACCATATTCCATAGCTTGTTTAAGTTCTTCTAAGCACTCACGGTCTTTCTTATTTAACTTTTCAATATCTTGAGATATACCTAACGGCCGTGCTATCGAACAACTGACACTCGATTCATCATCAATTGAACTACCTTTAATATTTGAACTAGATGGACTTAAATCTTTTTCTATACTAGTCCAAGATGTTGACTCAGAACTTCGGGATCGTTCCGCGCTTAACTTTAACAATTCACTTCGTTTTGATTTGGCAGTTAATAAAGATCTTTGATCATTTTTCTGCTCAGTAGGCGATACATCATTTGTGCTACCAGAACTACCTGTTTGTTCTCCGGATTCCGATTTTTGTACAGATTTCGATGTACTAGACTCTATGAACGGAATATTTTCAACGGTAGGACTATTTTCCTGGGGTGGAGTAACAATTATTTTATTTTTGTTTTTGAATTTAAGAGATAAGTCATCTTTACCGGACCGCAGTTTTGATTTAAGCAACCGTTCTGTGTCATTATCTGGAATTTGGGACATAGTTTCATGCTTTAAAAATTCAATCAAGCTCGCAGATGATTCCTCAAAAGTACTTTGAGGTTCTAAGCCTTTCTTACTTATGTCTGATAATGGCACATCGGTCTCAGTAGTGTAATCGTCATAGTCAACAGTCATCCACGAGCCCGTATCATCACTTCTGCCACGGTACAGTCTGGATTTCTTGTCTTTTATTGTTTGATCTTGATCCGAAGAACTATCTGCATCAATATAAGGAAGAGATAAACCTAACATATTACTTTCATCTGACATTTTTAGTTCACTCACTTCAGTTAATGACTCTTCTTCGCTAGTCAGACGTGTAATTTCAGGTTTTTTTTCCGAAACTAAGGTATAAATATCCTTATCACTTTTACTTTCTCGAAGTTCGTGCTGGCGTTGTTTATTGTAGATTTCAATTTTTCTTCTCTCCATAATGACATGTTGGGTATCGTTTTCAATAACAGTGTTCTGAGAATTTGTAATCCATTCAATAGAAGAGTCATCTTCGGTTTTTTCTTTGTAACTATTTGAGGGCGATAAATCTTTAGTATCATCTTTAGCGGATTCTTCATTTACTACTGGATGAACGTCAACTGTTACAACTTCTTGTTTGAAATGTTTATTTGTATTGCATATATAAGCATCATTCTGCATTATTGTTGAAGGAGTAACATAATTTCTATCCAAGCTTTTGGATTTTATTTTGGCTTCAAGCTGATTCTCCACTTTTCTGTCTAAGCTTTTAGACTTAATACTGGAATGAACTTTTTGATATACAACCTTGCCTTCTATCTGCTGCTTTATTTCTTGCTTCTTTGACAAAGTTTTTGGAGACTTAGTCAGGGCTGCAATTTCATCGAATCTGTCTTCTAAGGATTGACTATTTTTATCATCCATGCTTTTGTTAATTTTGCTGTTGGAACTTGCCGTTTTCTGATCTTCGAAGCTTCTACTGATTTTTCCACCTATTTTATTATCTAATTTTTTTGGCGACTTGGCTATGAAGACGTGATCTTCTGCTTTACTATTTATTTTTGTTTCGATTATTATCTTATCCCCTTCTGTTTTAACGACTATTTTATCTTCGGGTGGTGGGAAAGGAGGTAAAGTATCCTTTACTGGACTGATTAAGGTTTTAGTTTGTTTTAAAGCAGCTTCAAACAACATTTGCTGCTTTTCCTTTCGTTTAGCAATTTCAGTATCACTATCTTCCTGAGATTTCGTGCGCTCCTTACCACCTCCCCTTTTAACTTCCATTTTCTCAAGGGATTTAGATTTTTCTTTTGTAGATTTTTTAATAGTCTGTTCAATTTCTTGACTTTTAGCACGAACCATGTCTAATGGTGGAACAGTCAGGAAATCTGGTCTTTCTTTGAGCGATGACGGTAATGATTTTTGCGTTTGCAAAGATTTTACTCTAGTAGCATTTGTATCTAAAGAGCCACATTTATTAAGTTTGCTTGTTAGCTTTTGCTTTTCTTCAGGTTTAGCTTTGATGGTAAACTTTTTCTTATCTTTCCGTTTAATCCTTTCTATATCAGGTACAATCTGATCTTCACTTAAGTCGGAAAGTTTTCGTATACTTCCTCTAGGAGAGTTTAATGACGAAGTAGGTGATCTGGAGGGTGATTTTGATAATGGCGAACGCGATATCGGCGAAGGGTTAATTGGAGATCGCGAAGGTGATTTGGCTTGGTTCTTTATTTTATTTAAATCATGTTGTCGCTTAAATGAACGTGGACGTCTCTGCTCGACTAATCCCTCTAACAATTTCATTTCCTCGTTATCAATTGCAACAGACTTTAATTCTGTTTTGGTATCAGAAATATGGTCCTCGTCTTCCTCTTCAATTTTTTCGATGGACTCTTCTTTCACCGTGGTAATTTTTGATAATTTATCTTCGATTAAAGGTTTCTCCTCTAATATGTCACCCTCTTCATTTGTATCCTCCATAGTGTCATCTTTTGACGAAAATGCATTCATCGGAGGTAACCGATGCAGTTGAATAACTGGTGTATCTAAGCTTTTCGCTCGCCTACTTGCAGTAGGGGAATCTTGCGTAGCTTTTTGACGCTGCAATGAAAATACTGAACCTTCTGAAAGGTTTAACCGGGCATGAGCGAAAAGAATAGGAGTTCCACCTCCTTTTCGCAGCATAGGAGATATTAATTCATCTCGAAGACTTTTTTTTATATCCAGCTTATTGATTTCCTTTTTGATAGGTTGTGTGTTTTCTCCTTTATCTTCCGACGGTGTTGGTGTTGGCATTCCAGTAACTTTTTGTATTTCCATATCGGCTAGATGTTCATCGTCAGATTTTAAAAACTCAGTACTTTCTAAAATAGGCGAAGGAATGTTTTCATTATACTCCCAAGTTGAAGAACTTTCTTTACTTAACTGTTTTATGTCAGGCGCCTTTAAGACTATGTCGTCTTCAGAACTAGGAATCGATATAGATCGTTCTGAGATACGCCTCAACTCTGTTGCGTTACCAGTTGTATTTTCTAAAATATGAGGTTTATACATTGCCTCTAGTTCCGCTAACTTTCTACACTGAGGAGGAGAACCCTCTATTTCTGTGGAACTCATGGTCTGGCCTCTATGCCAAGCTCCCGATGTTATCTTATCATACTCTAATTGTAAAATAGGTTCTAGTTCTTTACGAGATTGAGGTGGTGAAAATTCAAGTTTTGGCGCAGCTTCTGTAATTCCAAAAACGTCATCAGAGTCAACACTTTCATCGTCCGATGAAAATGATGTAATTCTAATCTTATTACTGTTTTTGTTTTTTATTCTTCCACCAGTACCTTTTTTTCCACTACCTCTTAGTTTAATAGCTCTTTTTGGAGGCAATTTGTCAGACTTAGATTTAATATCAGCCCGTAATTTTTCTGATGCTGAGAGTGGTTTAGGGTCCTTACATATTGGAGCTTGAGGTAGATTCCGCCCATTTATGGCGAACTTAATATCATGGAAATATTGTTGATCCTGCCTCATGCTATCCGTTTTAGAACTAGTGGCCGAGTCACTTTCAATTTGACTTAGTTTAGAATTTAATGTTTCTAATAATGCAGAATCCAGACATTTTGAAATATCCCTTTTTGGACTAGGCAAGTGTTGCATTTTTCCACTTTTATCCACTTCTAATGTTATGGGATCAACCTTTGATAAGTCAATATTTTGGGTGAATAAGAAATCTCTATTCTCCACATCGAGAAATTTCATAGCGTGATCGGCTTGCATACTGTTTCTGGGTGATTTTGGAGATTTCGGAGATTTTGGGGACTTGGGTGACTTGGGGGATTTCGGCGACTTAGGCGATTTAGGTGATTTAGGAGACTTTGGTGAACGCGGTGATTTTGGATGATCGTGATATCTACATCGTGGAATGGCATTAATTATATGGCGACCATTTTGTGGCGGTAAAGTTATTATATCAGGCGGCTGCGTTTTATCTTTATTAGGTGAAGGTGCAGTACCATTCATAATATGTCTCTTGTGCAAAACATATGGAATGTCATAACTGTCTTCAACTTTCTTTGTGTCATTAAATCCAGCTTTGAATGCATCAAACTCCTTAAAGTAGTTTTTAGGCAAATCAAAACATGGCCTTTGTTCTGCATATCTTATTGGTAGTTCGAAATGTGATCGTTTTGTAGCAATTGGGGGTGCACTTGGTATTTGTCGAAAAATATAATCTTCGTCGCTAGACTCTGCTGGAGTGAGATCAATGGATTTCTGGTGCATCAATACATGTCTGCGTGAATTGACACTGCTGAATCGAGGTCTATTAGCCAAGCTATTGGGATCACTCTTTGTTCTTTCAACAGTAGGATGTATGTATGGAGCAGCAGTATCAGCGAGACGACTACTAGAACTAGTGTCTAAAATGAGTTTAGGGTGATATTCGTCAAAGTGTGTTTTAGCCATAAGCTCCTCTTTTAAATTTTCCTTTCTTATAATATGTGTATGGATCTTTCCCCGCATCGTTTTATCAAACTCTGATTGGAGTATTGGTGCAGTCTCTGAATTCGAAGCAGCCTTTGCTCGACTTTTAGCATATTCGATACTATCCATAGCCGGTAATATCCTAACATTCACATCTGACTCATTAGACGACTCTTTGACGAGATGGCACGGTGGGTTTTCTTTACTCGTTGAACGTGTTAATGATTCTATTTTATCTTTATCAAAACTAAAAATAGTTTCAGACGATCGGCGTCTCTGATAATTTTGTATTTTTACGGTTCTATTACTATCGATTTCTGTGTCTAAACCTGCAATTTTATCGGGCCAAATATGAGTAGTTCTAGGATGATTATCCTCTTCTTCTGTGGATAAGTCATCGATTTTTTTGGGCGGGCTTAAATCAGAATAGTTGCCATACTGATCCAGTTCAACGTGTTGTAGACTTGCAGAATGCATAGGCGAATGCTCTTTGTGTTTGTTATTACTAGGGAATGTCGAATAAGGTGTAGGAATATGGTAATAGTTGGGTAATGTAGCAATTTTTGCAATTAAGTTTTCATGAGACTTATCAACGAGAGTTCTCTCGCTATATTCGGGTTTCTCCATACCTACAAATGTTGACTGAGCATCATAAAACTCTTTACCGGAATCTGGGCTCGACGAAGGCGAAATAGGGTCAAAGGGATCGATATAGGCAGCTTGTATACTAGCAATACTACGGCGTCTTAGGCTTACGTCGTCCGCATCGTACAAATTCTTTTTACAATCATAATAATCGGATTTGGAATCTTGACTGGAGGTCCGCGAACCCGACCTATCAGAGCTTTTACTCTTTATCGTCTCGCGTGACTTTTTACTATCAGTGTGATAAACGCTGTCACGCGATTTCTTACTTGATTCTGCACTACTTTTAGACATTTTAGAATCGTAAATATCGCTTCGAGATTCCTGACTGGACGTTCGAGATCCGAGCACCCGTTTGATCTCTTTATAAAAGTTACCGTCAGAACGAACCGAGAGTTTTTCCCGCGGAAGAACGCGCGGATCGTCCGCGAGAAACGGGTCGATAGGCAAATCATTATCGCTTTTGTACTTTAATGCCGCCGCCGTCAAATTGGGTTCCTCGGTTATCGACAACGAGTGATCGTCGTCCGACAAGAGCTCGTTACCCGAATCGAGCGAACACGACCTAGTCCTACCCTCAATAGAGCTGTTGCGGATACGAGCGTATCTACCGGAGCCCTCGTCGTCCGAGCGCTCGATAACTTCGTAGCTGTCGTGCGATATGTCGTCCTGCGAGCCGGCTCGGAACGCCGGCAAATCGAGACGCGGATCGCTGATTGCACCCGGGAAGCTGGACGAGTAAGCTCGACAAAGGGAGCCGACGCGAGAGTCGATAGAATTTTGAAAGGAGAGCGCAAAGGCGCGAGCGTCGTACCGAGTGACGGGGGAGTCGATGCGGCGCGAACACGCGTCGAGGTCGGCGGCCAGGCTGCGCGTGTCGCGCTTGGAGCGGCCGGCCTCATCGAAGCTGAAGTCGCGCAGGTTGCGGCACGAGGCGCTACGTCGCTCCAATGCTCTCGGGGGCGTGCCGAACTCGTCGGCCTCATCCAACGGCACTGACCCGCCCGATCGCGACGAGCGAACCGACGGACACGCCGAATAGATGTTGGTCTGCGACAGCTCGAACTCAAGTCGCTCGGAGGACTCGCTGAAGCTGGAACGATGCTTGGCGCGCACGAAGTCAGGGTAGAGGCTAGAGGGGGGGGAGGTGACGGCATTCTGACCTGCGGGGGGGCGGGCACGAAGCGGCGGAGTGGGAGCGCGCGCGCGGACCTCGCGACCAACCTTCCACGGCGTCTCCTGGCATTCCTGGAATATTTTGTAATTTTACTTAGTACAAATGGCTAAACCAGACTAAAATTAACGTCTGCAACTTTACTTTCACCAACATTAAAAAAACTAATGAAACGTACCGACGGTGTCATCGTCCGATGAGGCAGAGGTGAATCCTCCGTAGGATGATGATTGACCTCGGCATGGGTCACTAGTTCGGGACCCTCCTGTAACCCCAACGCGACCGACAATCAGAATTATAATCTAGTATCCAGAAGTATTCCAGAAGGAAAAACATATTCTCGTTCCTTATTAAGTAAGACCCAATCAAGATTTACCCAAGTGGTTAAGCGGTTCAATCGTATCCCTTATACGTTTTCAAACAAAGCTCGTCACAATTAAATTAGTAAGATGCATTAATCTACCACAAGCACTACATGTATAAGTTAAACAACATACATGATCTAAGTTTTTAAATAAGAAATAGTGATGAATGCTGAAAGATGTAAACCATTAGAAGTTAATTAAAAGAAAAAAACATAGAGATGTTACATATGTTAAACATTTTTTGAAGTTATACTTCTTTAGGCGCGTTATGAAAAATAGAGGAGAGTGAAATTTTACGATGCGCCGTGACATAAAATTAACAATTCCCCACGGAACATGGTACGGCATTGGACATAATTTAAAAACAACATTCGAATAATAATAGAATTTATGTTACACTTAATGTAAAATAATAATAATAAATATTTATTTATTTAATTTTTGAAATGTAAACTGAACTTTATTGACTATAATGACACCTTTTGCAGTCTTTGATTATTTAATTGTAATTAATTATTTGCATGCAATCAAAAACTATTTTTAATAATGTCAAAGAAGTGAGGGGTATAGATGCAAAAGTGCTTCTATCCACTTTCAAGCCCTTGTTGTTTTTTTTTTTATTCTGGCAAACCTTCTATTTCTCTTTGGTTTCATACAGTAAAATACGACCAAAGCCGCCTCTATCCTATACAAAATCACATAAGAAGTAAGCAGTTAGATGCAAAAACGCCTCTATCCGATCGTGAGTAACAAAAGCGCCTCTATCGCGGCTCGACCAATCACAGCACAGTATTGACACAGCACAGTACGTGAATACGTGATGCTTGTTTGGAAGCATAATGGCGACCATCTGTTGCTGTTCTTCATTGCGTTGTTTATTTTCCTGTTTTTAATTAGAAATTGAACACAAAATGGAAATTAATGTTACTCCTGTCCAAGGGAATAAGGCAAGGAAGAGGATTAGAAATAAAAATAAGTGGAAACGCAACATGGAAAAGTGTAAAAGGTAAGTTTAGTTTGCTTTGTGATTGGTCATGTTTATGCAATAAGACATGCAAGATCACGAAGCTCTAGGTATTAAATTATTATGTTATTATTATATAACGTAACATTTTCATTCTTAATTTTTCGAAAATGAAGTAGATAGTATTTTCAATTTATTTTGATGTTTACAAGATACGAGTTTAATATTTTCAACAAAATGCTTAGTTTACAAACATATGTATTTATTTCCTAGTGCTGGTATGTCTTACGAAATACTCTTAACTGAGAAAATTTTGATGTAGAAAAGGCGTGAATGTGCATATGTTTGTTTGTTTCTCTACTCCATTGAAACGGCTAAGCGGATTTTAATTAAATTTGGCATGTAGTTTTTACTTTTAATTTAATAGCTTTTACTCTGGATTAACACATATTAAGCTACTTCCTAGAAAATCCTGTAATAGGCAAAAACTAGTAATTTTATAAATTGTTTCAGGTATTCGGCTAAACGACCACCAAATATAACAGATATTACAAACTGTGTCCACAAAAAATCTGAAAAACTAAAATGCAATACTCTTATTCCGCAAGATATCAGAAAATTTCATCAAGCATTTTATAGCAAAGCTGACAAAGTCTACCAAGATAATTTCATATTGAAATATATGACAGTAAGTGCACCAAAACGTCGAAGACGTAAAGTGGGAAGGCGAGCAGAATCGACATTTTACACAAAGTATTATGTTCGTACCTATACTAAGCCGTACAAATTAGTTAGAATTTGTCAAAGAGCCTTTTCAAAAACACTTAGCGTTGGTATTCATAGACTTCGAAACATAGCCAAAAAATATTTTTTAAGCGGTACAATGCCAGAAGAAAATAGAGGCGGTGATAGGGTTTCGAGAAAAAATTCCGCAAAGAAGGAAAGTGTTATGCGATTCATTGAGTCTTTTAAATGTATCGAATCACACTATTGCAGATCAGATACTTCTGAGAGGAAATATGTATCATCTGATTTGAATATTCGTAAAATGTGGAAGATGTATCAGGCAAAACAAGAAGATGATCAACTCAAAGTGCGTCATTGTTTCTTTAGAAACATATTCAATAAATGCTATAACATTGGATTCAAAACTCCAAGAGTGGACGTTTGTTCTAAATGCATGGAGCTAACGGGTAAAATTAAAATCGCTCAAAACGAAGAAAAAGTCAAATTGATGGCTTTATTGCGAATTCATAAATTGAAAGCCAAATGTTTTTATGAGTTTTTGCGCGAACATGATGAAGAAACGGTTTCGATATCATTCGATTGCCAAAAAAATCAGGTGCTGCCTAAAGTTCCTGATCAGATTGCTTATTATTCAAGACAGTTTTATATATACAATTTCACAGCAGTACTCGGCACAAGTACAAACAAATTTCCCAAGGAAAGCGTCCGCATATATACATGGACTGAAAATGTCCATGCTAAGTCATCGAATGAGATAGCATCAGCCGTTTTTGACTTACTTTCTCAGATTGATTTCACAGGCAAAAAGAAGTTGCGACTGTGTGCCGACGGCTGTGGCTCCCAAAATAAAAATAGTACGATGATTGCCATGGTTGCTTACTGGTTAACAAATTGTGCTCCGACAAATGTCAAGACCGTTGAACTCATCTTTCCTGTACCCGGACACTCCTTTATGCCAGCTGATCGTATTTTTGGACATATCGAAAAGGAGATCAAAAATAAAGAAGTTATTATAGATCCCTCCGAATACAGAGACATTTATAATCATTACGGAATCGTTCGCAAATTGGGGGAGGATTGTATGGTGAAAAATTGGAAAGCCTTTGCAAATGAAACAATGACGCCCCCTGGGAAATTCCATTTTAAATTTGCAGAATGCAAGAGGTACTATGTCACTAGAGTCAAGAATAAGCCGGGACGGTTTCTTCTCAGAGGAGAGGTTCACTACAAAAGCGACACTGGAGTTGCTAAAAGTGTAATGAAACGAGGTATATCCTCAACCTCAGAATTTGGTATCAGAGATGTGGCACCATTTGAAACGGGCGTATCAGCTTTGAAACAAAATGATGTGGACAAACTTTTGTCGAAACATTTTGGTGAAAATTGGAAGACGGAATTAGGATCTGATAAGCTCTTGTATTACAAAAATGTTTTGGAAAACACAAACCATGATGAAACTGGGAATGTAGAGCAATGCGAATACCTAGAAGAGGTTGGCATTTCTGTTTAATTTTGATTTAATTTGAGAGTCACATCTGTCATTTCATAAGTTCAAGGCCCTCTTGATGTTTGGTTTAGTTCTAGATTTATTACTAAGCTCACATCAAATCATTGTTCATCTTTATCAGTCATAATGTAATAGATAAGGATGAACAACGATTTAATGTGAGTTTAGAGATAAATCTAGAACTAAGCGAAAGAAAAAGAAGGCCTATATATCTCATTTGTGCTTTTTGTATTATCATTACTATTTTGGTATGTAAGTTCCACAATAAAGCTATTGTCACGGATTTTTGCGTTATTAACTTATTTATATCGTAGGTAGTCTTCTATAAAAATCAATTTTATTCATTTGCGTCAACATTGATAGTTTTACTTTCACAGAGAACTCAGTTCATTTAAATGAATCATCCTGAATCATCGAATGCATAAAACCATCCACGCGACCAATGAAAGAGCAAAACCGCTTCTATCCTATAGGATAAGATGCAAAATCGCTTCTATCCTTTGATTAGATGCAAAATGGCCTCTATCCAGATTTTATGTTTTTTTTTGTACTTTACCTCTACTTATAAAAAGAAATTGAAGGTATTATTGAAAGTCGGTATCAATTTGATGCTTAAAACTATTTATTTGATAGATAATAAAGTGTGTTCAAGAGAAGAAACGGTTTCTTGCAAATTTTGAAGAACTTGAAAAAGTGGATAGAAGCGCATTTGCATCTATACCCCTCAAGTATAACTTCTCACGCGCGTACATAAGTACACGTACCCTTTTTATGGCATTTTTTATTACTGAAAGTGTTATTGAGTTTCAACTTTTGCTATGGCAAGATTATAATACTAATTATGAATATTAATGAAATGTGTAATTTATCTGACAGAAGTTTGAATTATTTATGTTATGAAACTGTGAAAAACTAAGTTAAAAGGGAGACAGCAAATGTTTGATGCTCTTACGATTTGCTTGCAGTACAGTTTTGTCAGCTGAAATAGAAACAAAAACTATATGCACTACAATTCTATGTAAACTACTCTAAAGCTAGTATTAAAGATTTCTCGTAGATTATTAAAAGATTTCCTACTTTTACTAACCGCCACTCTATATAATCTACAAAACAGTTAATATCTAGATAACCATGCCTTCTTTTTATAGTCATACAAAATTAATCTATGTTAAACAATCTAAAAACAATTGCAAACCTGGGTAATAAAATAAAATCTAACTTAAGAACCTATTTTCTTTGTTATCTCCTTATTAGTATATTTTGATAGTAGCCAATACTTGAACCAATTCGACTACATACCTCACATTCAATTTTGAATTTAAACAAATTGGATCTCTTAAATTGTCTATAGAGCAAAAACAAATAAGAAACTAATCACTCAATAAAATTACAAAATCGTAAGTGATAATACACTGACCTTGTCCCTCGTGGAAGCAAAGGCGGTAGCTGGAGGCGGCGGGCGAGCGAGAGGGGTGCGGGGTGTGCGGGGAGTGCGGGTGGCTGTGGCCGTGGGCGTGTCCATGTCCGTGGCCGTGTCCGTGGCTGTGTCCGTGTCCGTGCAGGATTGGGGACGAGCCGCCTCGCGTGCAGCTTCCACGGAATACCCTCGCATCATCAGCGAGGCTTCCAGGTAGTGAGGTTGCTTGTCCCACTCCAGGGAAATCGCTGGAATATTCAGAGGCTGATTAGTACGGGAGGATAGTGAAAGCCGCGGGTACCAACTTCTTTTAAATTGTCGATCAACGATTTTTAATTGGAACTGGTCACGCTTTTAGCGTGACCAGTTCAGACTTCAGAAAATCTTTCAATTTCAGCTTTATAGAACAGATTTGTAGCTTTCAAACTCTGTTGAGGTTATCCCGATACTTATAAACGTTATTAATGCTTCTAAAATAAAATGTATTAATTAAACTAAAAGCATACTGCACAAAGTATATTTGTGTAACTACAAAGTAAGCAACCATGCCTCAAATGACTCTCTTTCGTGAGCCTTTTAAAATAACCATTTATGTGTACTTTTAAGTTCTCAACCAAAATGTTGACTAGCGCTGATATAAACTAGCCGTACTAAGCATAGTTCCCTAAATAAATAGAAAACCATGCTTAATATAGTTTTGCCTGATTCCTTAATTGTGCTTTACAAAGCGCGTTTCAAAAAATTCTTGTAAACTTAACACTGAATTTACGACCACAAAAGCTGTTTTAATAATTTTAAATGAAAATGAAATATTTAATTGCTGCCATGAGTTTGTTGAATAAATAAATACGTACCATCCGAGCCGGGTGGCAGCGGCAATAGTGGATGTGCCGAGACGCTCGCGTTGAGCGGCGTCGTGTGCGACACGTTAGCCCGAGAGCCGCCCGCCGACCGCGACGCGCGGAACGATCCCGACCTGCGACAGTCGGCGAGAGGATGGTCACTTGCACTAGCTTCTGGTCACGTTACCCCCTCATTCATATTTCGAATTCCAAAAAAAAATACTACGCGTGGCACAGTTGTCTATAAGCTTAAATTTAACGCTAGTTTTTAAAACTGAAAATGAACTAATTAACATGATATAGAATTGTTAATAGAAACTGCACTAAAAATAAAAGGTGCAAGTGCATAATTTGAAATAAAACATCGATTCTAAAGACAAAAGGAGGGGGTAACGTCACAACATATGTGCAGGCTGATGCCAAGCGTCACGATACGATTAACACGAGCGTGGCGCTGTATTCAGAGACAATTATTATTAGAACAAGAACCCTATAGAACCATCCTCCGACCGATTGTCAATGTCGCACGTCGTAAGTTTTGGAAGCGAGTCTCAACGTATACAGCGCATGCTCGTAATTGCTAATCACCACTTAATTAAGCCGAAGGACTACCGGACCACCAGTACGTGTTAATGAAAATGATAAAATTAAAAAAAAAACAAGTTAATTGGAATTTATACACGTAAATATTTGTCTATATTCAGTAACAATATACATTTACAATTAAGCAATTAAGATCGATAAATGGTTTGACGAATATTGTATCAGATTTTTGATACATGAATGCTTGAAATAATATGAGTTATTAACTATTCAGTGAGTTTATGGTACTGATAGTCAGGTAGAAAGTTGAATTAGCCAACTTTCGGTGTCCATGCAAATCCCCACATCAACCAAAAGCTAGTGCCTAACCCATGCTTACCGCTTCATATTACCTACATTAACTACAAAGTGCACACTACACGATTGCATTATATCATCTATCGCGAATATATTTATCCAATACAATTAAAATAAAAGAAGTAATAATTAACTAAAACCCTAATAGGCTCTTAGAAACTTAAGAAATTTTCTTAGAAATATTCAGACATTAAAACAATAGTGATTTTTTTCGTGGCCTTCTGACACTGATATCATAGCTTGAGTTCGAGAAGAGACTTAACTTAGAGATTGCTTAAATAAATTAAATATTCCTTATTTATTAAAAATTAATCATATTAAATTTACCTTCAAATAAAGCCTTTCTTCTCTTTCTAACAAATTGTGATTGTTATGAAAAGAGACAGATAAGATTCTTTAAGTGGGATTTTTTAAATAAATGTATTTTTACAAAAAAATCAATAGGTTGTCCTAACAAATGCTAACAATAAACCATATAAATAGCAACATGCGATAGGCTGTTAATACAACGGGTGTTGGAAATTGATTCCGTTGTACCGACAGCCTTGTAAGAGAATAACGAACCTTTGGAATGTTTGCCGCTTCACATAGTTATCTCGAACGAATTCCACGATCTGCTTTTGTGTTTTACCGCTATATCTGTTGATAAATATCAATTCAGTATTATAAATTAAGATCAAAGATAAATGTTGTTTGAATTTCCATTACCTCAAAATGGGGCAGACATTTCTATTTTATAGTATTTAAGGACATTCATCTATTTTATAGTATTTAAGGTATTTAACCCCCTGTATCAACGAACCGAAAACAATTTTTAGTTTAGTGATTCTTTGTACAAGTAGACGATAACATTTAACATTTCAGTAATAATCACCTGGAGATTCGCAAGGGCTTTAAGTAATTATTTCAATTAAAAATTGTAGACTTCTATAAAGACAAGAATGTAAATCTATTTTGTAGATATATAGTTGAATTATGTAGCACACGCTCAAAAACATAGTTTAATGACAAATATATAAAAAATTATAGCGTACGTTATTTGCTATTTTCGTAACATTGCCGGCATTTTTAAATTAAAGAAAACACTTTTTACCGGTTTGAAGTTATGAACACCGTGGCCACGCTGTAAAGCACGCGAAACGTCGGAAAAATTTAAAATTATGTAAAATAATTGTAAATTTATAATAATGCATAAAATTGTCAAAATGTCATTTATTTACATAACTTTTACACATTTAAAGACAATACTATTTTTAAATTAGTTTTAAAGAAGTAACTTAAGTCTAATTTTAATGATCTTTTGGTGTGTTAACTGTTTATACACATTATGTTCATACAAAGAAACGAATGGACAATTTTTCTTTAGTTTGCCAAATAAATGCTTACCTAAAGGAAGACCCACGTGACAGCACTTTAGTCTTATGTCTGGGCAGTTTCGGAACACTCGAACACCGGAAAAAGCCATGATTCTCCACACATTTTTTCCAGAAATTCTTACACTCGTTCCGTCCTTTAAAGAAAAATTCAACTACGTCCCGATAGTGGCCCTGAAAGATTATATAAATATTTTTTTATACCATAAAACAATTATTTAAAACACAGATTTAATCGATTCATTATTACTTTAAACTGTAATTAAAGCTCGTGAAATATAAATTCAATTCAGAGTGAAGGAGCTGAAAGTCCCCCCCCCCCCCTACCCCTCCCCCCGTGTACGCGCCGTAACGTTTTTTTATACCCTATAGTAAAACGTTTCGTGACCACCCAGTGACTCTTCATAGCTAAAAGTTGCCATTATGTGGTGTAAAGTACTGGAAAGTCGAAAATAATATTAACAATAACGCGTAATTCAAACGGTTCGTTACAAAAGGAAGAATAAAATTCGTTACGTAATACTTGAACTCTCCCCAAGACACTTTTTGGGTCGAAGAGCGGAGTGAATTTAAATTCAAATTAAATAATGGTAAAATTTAGTTTTAAATACGGACACGATTGGTAGTGTGCTACATTTAAAATAAAACCAAACCTATTTCTACAGTATTAACACTATATAGCTATCGTTACAAGCTCAGCTCAGCTCGTGAAATATAAATTCAATTCAGAGTGAAGGAGCTGAAAGTCCCCCCCCCCCCTACCCCTCCCCCCGTGTAACGCGCCGTAACGTTTTTTTATACCCTATAGTAAAACGTTTCGTGACCACCCAGTGACTCTTCATAGCTAAAAGTTGCCATTATGTGGTGTAAAGTACTGGAAAGTCGAAAATAATATTAACAATAACGCGTAATTCAAACGGTTCGTTACAAAAGGAAGAATAAAATTCGTTACGTAATACTTGAACCCTCCCCAAGACACTTTTTGGGTCGAAGAGCGGAGTGAATTTAAATTCAAATTAAATAATGGTAAAATTTAGTTTTAAATACGGACACGATTGGTAGTGTGCTACATTTAAAATAAAACCAAACCTATTTCTACAGTATTAACACTATATAGCTATCGTTACATAGAAAAACTTATTTCCTTACATATCCTTCAGGATGCAATTTGATGAGGAACTTTTTCCGTTTGAATGATATCTTCCTGATCTTGGCCCAGCTGAATGTATTGATTTTCGTAAAGTGCTGGAACACTACGATTCCCATGTGCGCTACTGCTATATTCAACGGTACACCTTCATGATCCTTAGTCGCATGCATTTTGATACCTTTAAAGAAATAAAATGTATGAAAAATATATTACATTACTGCTGCATATCGTATTTCGTTATAATCATAATAAATATTGTGAATACATTGCTATGTTTGTTAGAGCAGAGCTACCCACTACAGGGTACCCTGGCACATGTATAATGTATATTGTACATAAAAGCGTCCCCAAATCTAAAAATAATAATGTACTAAACGTACTTTAACGAATAAAGAAATTTTTATCATACATAACATATCAGTCAAGTATTAGAAAAAATATATCTGCTTTCACTGATATGATAAGCTGAATCTTTTGAGCCTCGTAAAATGAAAGATATATTTATCCGGAAACTAATAAAATTGAGACAATAATAAATGCAGAGGTTGATAAAGGGCAACCAGTAATTATCACAGATTGGAAGACTTTACAGAAAATCTAATATATAACATTCTCGTGTCGCGGTGTTTGTAGTTAAACTCCTCCGAAACGGCTTGACCGATTCTCATGAAATTTTGTGTGCATATTGGGTATGTCTGAGAATCGGACATCTATTTTTCATCCCCCAAAATTTTAAAGGGAACCCCTAAAAGTTTTTTTTTATAAATTTTTAAGTTTAAATTTTTTTATGATACAACATTAAAAAAATACATACAACCCCTAATTATCACCCCTCTACGATCAACCCCTATTTTTTATTATAAATGATATACATGGCAAAACGACGTTTGCCGGATCAGCTAGTAATATATGAATACATATATGCGATAAAGACGCGGATATGTGTCTGCCCTCATTGGGAGCTTACAGAACTCATTAATAATAATTCTCGTAAGACGTTTACGCAGCCCTTGCGCATTTCAGCCTTCTTACCAGGTCACACGTAAGCGCGTAAATCATAAGAACTTTACCGGATTTTAGCGTATATAATGTATGTTATGTCAACTCGTGATCAAAATTAACTAAATAAAAAACGATTTTATAACAAAATGTATATGTAGTATTCATACAGTATGTGTAATCAATGGCGCTTCTAAACGGGCCATGTTTTGCTGCAATTGATGGCTGCACTGTTGTCAACTAATTGTCCGGCCATTAGAAAAATATTTTAATGCAGCTGATGGCTGAACAATCTATGGCTGGGCAATGTGTTGCAATATGTCTGCAATAGTATGGCCCATGATGCAGACTCCTAAACGGGCCACACAAACCGGCAACAATGGCTGACGAAATCACACTTGTCGCAGCAGCTTATATTGTTTTAAAAAAGAAACAGAAAAAGAAGAGATTGTGGATTCGACCTTACTTAAATAGGCGTGACACTGTAGACAATTTGAGTCTAGAAATAAGTCTTGATAAAAAATTATTCAAGAACTATAATGTCAAAAGCAGTCATTTTTACGTAGTAATCTAACGTCAAATACAGGTGATCGCAAAACACAGAATATAGCAACCGGCACACTTCACTCATAGCAAACGTCATGTCGCGTAGAAAAGGATACACTGTGCCATAACAAAGAGAGTGACTGAAACAACAATAGAACTGGCTGTGCAATATTGCAGTTGAATTCGATAGCCTAGCGATCGTCCGGCCACCCATCGGGGCAACATCGGCCATATGTGGCTATACAAAACATGTTTGGCTATATGGCCGGGACATTACTGCAATATTGCATAGTGTGGCTGCTATTGTTTGCAATGTTGCCGATAGACAACTTACACGTGTAGTAGTCAAAATACCGTCAGCGTTACACAGAATCATAAAAATGACCAAATCTACCGAACGATTACAGCAACCAAAGCCTATTTATATAAACACATTATATAAATTATTATACTGAAAATTAACTAATTAATTACAAAAATTCATAGTTTACAAACACGCGCTTAGTATTAACTAAGTTCCAAACCCCGGGGATTTGAGATTGTGAATAATTTATCGACGTCGTAAACAAAGAGTGAGAATTTTACGACAGTACTTTAGCGTTTACATGTAGTATGCGTATGTATATCTCACACATACAAATAATTAGGAAATTAATTAGTGTTCGATTGAACCGAAATATATTGAACCGGATCTTCAATACGCGCATTGAAGACATGTAATCCAAGTTCATAGTCTGGAGATAGACCAGCTCTCAGTTGCTTAACAGAAAGAAATAGTTACAAAAAAAATACAGACTAGCCAACCCAGTATCATTTACTGCGGGAAACACTCTGGCTTAAATTTGCTTTTAATAACGAAAATAAAAGAGGACTTATGTACTTGGCTTGTAATAAATTAGCAGGGTTAATTTAAGTTTCAAAGCGGACTATGTCGAATGGTACTACAAGTTTCTTTTCACAATCGAGGTACGTATTTAATTTGAGTTGCTTTTAATAAAACAACTTATTTTGTTAAACTATTCCCAAATTGATACTATTTTTTAACAAATATCTGTAACAGATGCTAAACTTATTTTTTTATAGTCCTTATTATTTACTTCTATATAAACGTATCTTCTAGAATTTCTATATATGTTTTATACGATATTTTACAACTACATTTAAATAGAAAAGGAAACACTTTCAAAAATGACTGATGAGAAACGAAATCAATCCCTGCCTTCATATCTAAGTATTTCCTATTAGAAAAACCTCCAGAAGTCTAGTGGCTTCAGCGTACGAGTCTCATCTGAGATCGCTGGTTCGAACCCCCGTCCACCAATCGTTTTACTGTCTATGAACGTATGGTGGAGGAAACCGACATGTCTCAAACCCAAAATTCGATGTTAAGTACCTATATGACACAGAAGGCTGATCGCCTACTTGGCTATTAAATTTTTTTTTAAAACAAAACATATACAGATAGGCTCATACCTTAAAAGGTTGTTGCGCCACTGGTTCTTCTAAGTGAAAAGTCATTCGAATTTCAAAATATTTCCATCCTTGTTCATACAAAATCATTAAGTTCACAGTTCTATAGTTCACTCACCGTATAGTTCACATCTCCGGGCTGTCTCTAGTAAATTTAAGTCGGCTTCAGCGGGACTCTGGCCACTGTAAATTTGCGATAAAGAGATTATTAAACAATAGCGAAGCGAGTGATTTCAATTAAGAGTTTTACATAACGTTTAGGAAAATATGGGGTTGTAATAACATATTTAACTTTTAAGTATGTATTTCCGAGTAAAGCATCTTCGTATGGAAATGTTTTTGTTGATTTTGTAATATTAACATTTTAGAACAGATACAGTTTCAAGTGTGATGTACTGTTTGTCTATGATGTTTATCATTTTAACAATGGTATGTCTGGCTTATAACACAGATCTTAATAGACTTCATGTTCAAGCCTTTCGGCTTTCGCCTCTCAACATTTTGTAACTCCGAATATGTATATCTTTATTTATATATCTTCTGCGCGTGTGTTCGTAATTCAATTTCTCTTAAACGGCTGGACCAATTTTGAGATTTCTTTTTTAAATAATAAATATATTAAATTTTTAAATTACATATTTGATTAAATATTTGTATTCATTAATCTAGTTGTTTTTATTGTATTAGGTATTTCTTTTCTTTTTTATAATTGTAATGTTTTCAAAGCAACATTTAAGAGATTTAGATAATACTCCCAAAAATTATAGTGCCTAAAGGAAATGTCTGGATAATAATGGAACATAATTAAAATTAAATTTTCCAATATTCACTAAAACTTACATATGTTTCTTGTGGTTTTCGCATATTCTCCTTTCGGACTCGGGGTCTTGTCCGGTAAAAAACTTATAACCGCTAAGATAGGTGTGATCCGGATAATCTTCGGGAACGTAATCACCACACTCCGCTGCAATAAAAAATAGTATTAAGTTAAAATATATAAACCAGAATCATTTCGAAACGAGTTCCACTAATAACATAACTTGCATATAAGAACTTTGAAGTTGAACCTCCATAATGGATCATTTTCAATGTGCCTTCAGAAGGCGACATCGTCCGCGGTTACTTCACGTGCCCACATTTGGGACTAACCTTGTAAAAAGGACACATGATTCGCTGTGTTACTGTGTATAACGATTTACATAGGTTAACTGGACTTTTTACTCTTAGTGCCTATAGTAATAAGTAAATTTTTAATTGGTTATGCATTCTTCTTGAGTAGTGTTGGCCCAGTGGCTTCAGCGTGCGCCTCTCATACCTGAGGTCGTAAGTTAGATGCACGGCTGTTCACCAATAGAATTTCTTCATATAACATTTGCTCGAAAGCTGAAGGAAAACATCGTGAGGAAACCGACATGTCTAAAGGTGGGAACTGACCAAAGTTACGAGGTGTAATGTAGCATTCGCATGGAACGTGTTACGCATCTAGCATGTTACGCTGTGTTCTAAAATCGGCGCAACATGCTCGTCAAAACTCTGTGCTCCACTTTTGCCGCAAGTGTTCACGAGATGTGATAGTGATAATGTCGATATCTTTCATTCTATTTAATTATTGTTTCATCCAAATTAAGAAGAAGAAAAAATGTTACTGGACATAAAACTTATTTAAAAACACAGGCGTATGAGGTGGTTTATTATTGATTGCAAGATTAAAAACCAAAATTGATTACTGGACAGTATAAAAACTTTGTACGCAGGTCTCGATTTTGAAGAACTGTTGAATTTAATTGGACCAAAAGTACTTAAAAAAGACACATTTTATAGAAAATCATAATCATGATGACTCGCGACGTGCGACGCGTAACAGTCAAAGGATTCGCCAAAAAACCGACAGCCGGGTGGAGCACTCAAAGCGAGCAACGAGCGGCTCGTTAACGTTCAACTCGTTCGTTCAACATAACATTACATTGTTAATATTATTTTCTACTTACACCACATAATAGTAACTAAAGAGTCACTAGGTGGTCATGAAACGTTTTACTACACTTGGGTACAGTACTGTACTTGGGTATTGAAAAACGTTACGCCGAGTTCATGGTGTTTGGAGAATAATCTTCAAAACTTGCGTTACGTAATACTTGAACGCTCCCTCAGGCACTGGAGGCTGATAACCTATTTGCCTATTAGATTTAAAAATGATCATGAAACAAATTCAGAAATCCAAGACCTAAAGAGGTTGTAGCGCCACTGCACTGCATTCTTCTTGATTAAGGGTCACTTATGCGCCTGTCTCATTGATGGTTTTTATAGCCAATAAGTATTCCCAAGTCGGCCCCAAGACGATATACGCTTTATGTTTTAAGAACTACGGCGCAAAGCACATAAACACTGAATTCATTTTATTCATGTTTTTTAAGGAGACGCGATCTTGGACTGTCCAATTGTCATTGAGCCAGCACACGCTCTTGACGGGGGCACAGATTGTGGAAATCTGTTACCCTGCCTCCCGTCCATAGCGAGCAGATTTTTGGGTTTTAGTGGGTCGAACCTCACGAACTGACCCCCTCAATCCCGTCACTTTAAAACGTTGCCCCGGCGCGGGGTGCCAAAATTGATTTCCCACCAATATATGTAAAAAAAGATGTAATATTCAATGAGGTCTCAGTGAAGAGACAATTAAAAAAAAAAGTATAAATAATCATACACTTGTTGTATTGCTTTATAGAAATATGGTATTTTCTTGTTTTAGAATAATCCGAATATTGACTTAAGGAAAACGTATTTTAACAGCGACTAAACAATAGCAATAACTTTAACAAAGGTATGATTCATTGTTATTGCTCTTCTATGTACTCAAATTTTTAAACGAGATATATTATATACAGTTAATATTATAAGTTAAATAACCATAATTTTCATTTCAGGATTGCAAGTGATATTGTATCTTAAGTAACCATATATTATATAAAAAAAAATGTAATTTCTTTATTTTACACAAAAATATAATACAATCATAATAAGTTACATTAGCAAACAACTGTGGTTTATATTGATGTAACCATAACAGTCTCGTTTAGGAGCGCGACAAATGCATATAAAAGTAGTTCTTTAATTTGCTGTTTATATTGGTTGGCGTTAGGCAATCTAAAATGTGTATAATACTAAATCAGTAATTACACTGTTTAAATAAAGTATTCATTTGTTAGTTCAATTTCTTCGGTGTTTTGTTTAGTTTGTGATGAATCAGTGAATTAAAAAAACTGCACTTAAATATCTCTTACGATTTAGTTTATATAGGATTAGTATTTTTAAAAATGTATCTTTTTTATACACTATAATTGGTTTAAACAACAAAGATCACTGACTGACGGACTGTTAGTTCATATTACAAGAACTAAGGTAATGAGAAATGGCGAACAAGGCCCGCTACGTACTTAATTAATTCAAGCTGGGCGCTGCGATAAATTATGGATCTATTTTCTGGCTTCCTAAATTGAAAGATGCATATTAAATACACTGAACTGCCAATTAAAGTTGGTGCTGAATATATTAACACCAGACGCTAATTGTAAATTGTTTATTATATAATATAAAAATTATTAAAGATTTTAATAGCGATTTTGAAATATAAAAATTAATTTAATAAATGAATATTTTCACCTTCAATACTATCATAATTAGAATCAGATCACAATTAGGATAGCAATTCTATAAGGAATTAGGAGTATATTAAATTCCTTTAAGCTTTTTAGTACTTTTAAATATATTTTTTATTGCCGTTCTATTGTTTCGTAAGGTCGTAAATGTTTAAGGTTTCGTAAATGCATTCGCGCATCTCTGCCCCCGAAAGTACCACTGGTTTACGACTCAACCTACGCCAGATTCTCTGCTATTCAGAGACTGGGTAAGCAATAGCCACTGATAGGAACTCCTACTAGGCCGCGTTAAAGAGGTCGCTCTCGCATGTTACAATAACCCTAAAATACAACTGTAAAAACAAAGTATAAGAGAAATTCGTAACAGCCATTTGAATACTAAACTCTACATTAATTACAGTGCAACGGACAGAATGTAAAGGCGTGAGTTTAAAAATAAACACGTTTTTACGTTGTTTAGAGCTTTTGTCTGGTTAGTGGTTTAATGGATCGCCCAACTTTTATTCTCCAACTTTGTGTTGTGATGTTGTAATAATACTTGCTGCGGCACTTTGGTGTGTTAGTTTTCCTAAAGTCGATAAAATTGTTTCTACATGTCAAATTACAATCGAAACTAATGAAGGAATGTGTTTGCACCATAAGACGCGTTTTTTTCTTTTGGGTTCAGATTTCTCTTTTGTTTCGTGTCAGGCAAGTACGTTCTGTGCCTGACACACTCCGTCGGCTTCTAAAGGACCGAGGTCTAAGGGATACCGTTTCCTCAAAATGTTTCCTTGACCCCACAAGCGTGTGTTAGATGACGACGATAGACGACCTTCGAAATGAGAGTCGCACACTTAACCCACTAGCCAACATGCATTTGTAGATTTTTTTTTTGATAAACAAAATATAGGTTAACATATTATGGTTCATGCTGACTCGGCGCCTACGTAACTGATATAAAATAAACAAAATTCATGAAATGAAAATAAACATGACGAATAACAAACAATGTGTGACTTTGCAATTGCTTTAACAATTAACATATCCACAATATGAATGAGAAAATACTGTTATGTTGCGTATAAACTATCCCTTCTAGAGCTATAAATTGAGTGAAACCAAGGCCTGCAATCATAGGTTTATACGTCGCACAATTATCGTCATCAATCAAAAGATAATCACCGTACGTATTCTTGGCTTTAGACAATCAGGGAGAAATCTGGGTCAAAAAATTCAAACTTCAAAAAACACGTGACTTTAAAGAGCAACGTATGTTCATATGGTTTACAAAGGTAAATTATATAATGATATAATTTATTATTCATATATCGACGTAACGCGTTTTAGGATAGGCAAATTCTCAGAAGGTCGAAGGGCCATGGACACAACCAAGTAAGACAAAACAAGTATTAATATATCAATTTAAGATTGTTATCTATTTATGTGCATTTATAGCAATCTAATCAAACTGGTTCAGATTAGGTAATATGAATATAAGCGTATTTTTTTTAAAGGAATACGAGAGGCAATCGAGCCTACGAGCCGCCACAAAGGTCAGTCATCGGAGCCCATGAAAACCTATTTTAGTGGGTGAGTTGCCGGCCTTTGAGGGAGGAGTATGATTTTTTTTAAACAATTGAAGGTCGTTCACTCTGTACTAATAGTTTATCACACAATAACTGTAACCAACGCGATTCGACATATAAATAAGAAACCGTAAAATGTTCAAACCTAAGTTATTGTAGCGAATAGCTATTAAACTTTAATGTTGCTCAACATTAAACGAAGTCATTTGAAATATAATTATTCCTTTGCGCTTTGATTGAAGATTAAACAGTTCGACTCAAGTATTTGTGATTAAAACGTAACTCGCCAAGGCTGAGCTTAGGCATTCGGAACATTCTTCATCAGATATTTAACCCTAGAGGCCTAGGTCACATTCCGAGTGCCTTTTGATGAGGTTATAGCTGACAATCGTTCCCTCTGTAATATTAGAGACATTTGAGAGCTTCAAATATAATAGGAATAGTCAAACAGTGATGTATTGGTAAAATAAGAAGTATGGGAAAGGAATGTTGGGAGCAAAAAAAAGTCCTATTTACAGCAAACTATTCTTTTCCATGTAAGTTTTTTTCTCTTATTCTTACTATAAAAAATATTAACGAACACAAAAAAAGATGAAAATCAGAAAGATATAATTATTGTGCAGTACACTTATGGTGTACTACAAAAACTCCCAAATAGGGTCACACACATTTTTATCAATTGCCCCTCCTTTTTTAGTTTGCTGGTCAGCAATCGGCAGCAGCGGATCGATGAGATGCGTTCTCATCAGGTTTTTACGGAGAAAATTGGATTCCAAAATTCCAAGGATATACAGGATGGCCAAAAAGTCGTGGATCAAACGCAACTAGGGGGTAGATGGGGTCATCAGCTGCAAAAAAATGTTCTACGGGAGGTCCTTCAGTTCAACCCCTGCAGAGTTATAATTTATTTTGCGTTTTTATAAGAAAGTTGACTTTTTTTACTAATTCTTATTAAAAATTCGAAAAATGTACACCTGTATGTTTTTCATAATATCTGTTCCGGTTCTGAAAAAAGGTAAGGGAACGTCGTGCTACCGCGTTTCCCTCCCAATACAACACTGTAGGCAAACATATACGGGCTGATGAAAACCAAACATTAAGTTCGTTAGTCCCACATATTGGTCGAATTGAATTTTAAATTGAAAAACCCATATCTGTACAGAAATATATATCAATTATAAATATAATTTTGATGTTATTTATATCAAAACCCGCCTGTTACGCACGGGAAATCTACGTTGTTTACCTTGAAAAATTTGATCCTTCCTCACAAAATATTCTAGATATTGTTGAAAAACCGCGATAAATTGCGTGCCAAGTACGTTTAAGTAGCTTTTAAGTTTATGGCGTAACAGATAGAAAGGCGCGACGGAGGACTTTTTTATATAATATAAAATTAATTGCTATAACTGACTTTTTGTAGGCATTATCAAGCTCCACACCATTTCTCTAGAAGTCATCATATATCATATCATATATAAGTTTTTATATATGATATGATATATGATGTTTTGTATCGGAACTTGTTACAAAACATTTGTCGGAACTCTTTGCAATGATAGGCTTTCCGCTCGTAATGAAATATACTATTTCAAAAGCGGTTAGGTTTTTTTTATAATATTACAATAGATATTTTTTTACATATTTAGATAGCTAAAAATGCTGGTAAACAAAGGATCACTTTTCTGCTACTTCTAGACAACTATATAAAGATACACTCGTTAAACAGTCTATTGCCCATGTTGAGCATCTGTGATACTTATTAATACGTTTTTTAATAAACTGGACAAACGTTTTACCTCCTAATCCCACCTGATCTAAGTGAAATTTTTAGAGCCGTTCAGGGCTGTCTGTTGCAGCCGATTTTATATTATCTGGGATAGAATAGAAATTTATTCTCTTGATGAACAAGATACAATCCCTGTTACGTGGCACATACGGATCCAGCTTAAATATAACGTGTGGAAAGTGTAACCCTCTTATACATAAAATATATAGTACTCATCTATCTCTTTCTCATAGCGTAAACACAATTTGACAAAAGGAGACAAAAGACTGCAACTTGGCTACGAATAAGGCGTTTAAAGTTATAGTTAAAACGCATCATTGACATTGAATGTTATTTCTGGCGCAAATAAACATTTAAGAGTTATAACTAGAGCAATTGTCGCCGGAACACAGGCCATTGTTAGTGTATAAGTGCATAATGACATGCCGGGTATCACAAACGGAAGATCGGAATTGTTATCAACAACGGGCTAATTGTGTACTAATGACTCATATTTAAACACTAATAACTTTTAATTGCTATTTTATTTGATATTAATGGCTATTCTCGGGATTGATTATTTTGGGCTTATACACAAATTAGTGGGTGTTATATGCCTGAATGAGCTATTCACGGGAACTATTACAGGTGCGAAGCGGGTCTGTACGATACAGATAAGTAAAGTTGTAAAATTCCTTGACTTGCTGATAGAATTTACAATCAGTTGTAACAGAACTTCAAGCATTGGGCGTTATATATTGACGAACTAAAAAACAGAAGCAAGCATATAGCCAAACATAGCTACGAACTTCTCGTGATCTTTCTAGTGAACGCTTTAGTCGTCGCACGTCAAATTCTTCTATAAAATGTATTTCTAATATTTAGTGACTTTTGCTAGAATGCCCGCCAGAACGTTAATAATTTTCTGTAATATAACATTCGCAAAAATGCTCAAGTTTCTTTCAACCTAGAGACTAATAATTGTGCGCACACTTCGCGGAAAACTTTGACATGACCATGACATGTTTAGAATTGGTTATATGAAATTGCAAAAATTAATTAAGATACATTCATCAAAACAATCAATTAACATTCATTAGAATTAACAAACAAATATGGTGGCGCGGGGCATATTCCGTTCAACCAAAAAGCGCGCGAGGTGCGATCCGTTTCACAATTTGACGGTTTCACATCGATAGATTACAATATACCGAATAATAATACGTTAAATTGTAAGCAGTACGTTGAGTTCACAATCTTTCGACAGTTCATAATCTCGCGAGATAGATTACAATCTAACGGTGTTTACAATTTTACGGTGACATATAAATTATGTTACCTTGCACGATGTAGCTAGCCATAAGCGCAGCAGTATTCTCATTGCACTGTATGCTGCCCTGAGCCAGGTCTCTCTTCACTTGAAGACAAAAGAGGTAACGCGTGAATTCTTCTTCGAGTCTTGCCGGGTCCGGCGTGTAGAACTTAACGCAGAAACGAAGCGTCGGCTCCAGCATGGACAACCCCAATTGTCGACACATCGGCTTTTCCACATCCAGCCAATCCTATAAATAAACGTCATTTGGAGGAGATCACTTAATAGCGATAAGGACGTTCATACCACCATTTTATTTCTTCAGATTGTTATTCGTTTTTAAATTCTAGTAGTCTAGTATTTACATTAAAGTGTGAATAATAAATAAAACAATTTGTAAAAATTTAACCGACTTAAGAACCCTGTGACCATTATTTGCCGATATTATACATGAGTGGTATATCCAGAAATGCCAGATAGATTTTACCTCAATATGACTTGGTATCAGAGAAATTTGTGGACAAACATATGTGTGTGTGTATGAAGTATTATACGTGCTTGGAAGTATTTTATCTAATTCCAACAATATCGTACTCGCACAGGTTAAGTTGATAACTTTTTAAGCCGGTTAAAAATAGGTATATACCGCATAAAAGGTTGGATAAGATAAATATAAAAATATTGCGAAGTACCCTTTCTATTTAAGCACAACTAAATATCTACTTGAGATACAAAAACAGAAGATGAAGTATGTTAAAGAAGAAAAAAGACTTGCTACTAGTTTAAAAGTTATCGACATTATGACACTAAGTGTTTCTAGCCCGAAGGGATTGCTAGGTTTTCGTAGAGAAAATGATACATTTAGCCCTTGAGCGATCTTTGAATTTAATACATTTACAAATATAACTATTCGAATCTTCATCATGGCTTCTAGGTTCAGTCGAATCATAAAAAATAGCAAAGAATATTTTGAAGGAAGTAGTGAAGTGCCTGTTGTGATTGTTATTTGGCACTTACCAAGGGCATGGTTTTAATAACATCGTTAAGTCGAAAGGATTTTATCGTTATGTGCAGAGTTTCTAGATAATACCTTGCTTCCATTAGCATCTTGATATTCCAGCCCGAAGTAATCAGCTTCCAATAGATGTAGTTGTCGACAAACTTGGTCAAACAAAACTCTGCCTAGCGCTTTCGACTGTAACAAAATTAAATACATTATTTTTTGATAATATTTATGAAAATATAATTTTCGTAATCACTTAGTTATATTGTTAAGGTTAATTGACGAGATTTGTAAAAAAAATCCTCACAAACAAAATCATTCATGTAGATAATGTGGAAATATTTGAATTCACCAGACCTCCACTAAATCGTCTCAATATCACTTAATTTAATTGAAATTAATTCCTAACGATTACTATACAAATAAGCAATATTTCGAGCCCACAACATTGCAAAAAATCATAGGCGCCAATGATTTAACATCACAGTACAGACTGTAAAAAGCCTCATAACAGCGATGCATTTAAAAGATAAAACAATAGAACAAAGGTCATCATTGCTGACGGGAGCATTTAATAGAAAAAACTTTGCATAGAAAACTAACATGTCCCATGAAAAGGCACAGTCAACAGTAATGAAGAGTAATTTATAGCAACCCCACAAGGTCCCATCAACCTCAGGTTAACAGGTTATGATTTTGTATTAATATAGTCACTGTCAAAACATAGTACTCGTATAAAAGTCGCTTGCGGCAGACAGCAACTGATTTTAATACATTATTTAACATTGGAGTTATTTACTATACGACTAGAAATCTAGACAGTAAAAAGTTGTTCTATATTTGTATACGCCTATATTCGACGCGAATGATACAGCTACAACTAAATATAAATAGGGCTCAACAATGAATCTAATTGATCGTCTAATTGGAAGACTACATGTGTTTCTCTTTCACTGATACTTTTTCATTATAGGCAAGTATGTTCTATAATGTTTGACCGGGAATCCAACCCAGGATCCCGATAATACAGAGCAAAACGAAGGGCAAGCTTATGTTATAATATATGAGCAAAACACATAAATGACAGAAAAAAACTATATTTTTATTCAAAAGATAACATTTTACCCCCCACGTGATACAGCTATAGAATGTTTTGTCCTTATTGCTGATGTAACTATGCAAATAAATAAACGTGACAAAACATGCCTACGCTAATAGACATGCTTATTGTGTGTATGAATAAGACCAGTTGATTAAAGTTCAAGTACTCAATACAATGCCGTTTTAAATATAGGTTTAAACAATGCTTATACTGAATCTCCGTTATAATTTGTTAGTACTCGCGTTCTTCTGGTTTTTTTTCATGGACCACATCACATGCTAGGCACCAGTTGTTACGTCGTTATTAGGGTAATTTCCATGCATGTGAAGCAATAGTTTTAATAACATTTAAATTACTTAGTCACATTACTTTCCATTTTCTTGGTTTTTGGGTTTAATGAAAATCCAATTAAAAATATAAATGCATTAGAATGTTGATTTAGTTACTTGTATTATGAATATACCGAATAAGCAATGTTGTCATTAAGAATATGTTTACGATATACAAAAGTGAAATAATGGAATGCCTGGAAGAGATCGCTCGAAAGCGATAAAACCCGTCGCTCTCATTATTTGCACTATTAAAAATGTATAACATATTGCAAATGTCATAATGTGTTTAGACAAGTGAGCCATAAGAATTTATTAGGAAAATCACTTGTCTTGAAACACTTTATGCACAATATTAATAAGAAAATTTTAAAAATAACATATTACCGATATACCTTTTCAGCGCAAAGGAGGCGTTTTTATGAAGCATCTATGACAGTCGAAGGACTAATGGGAAATTCCCATGAGCCACGTGCGGCGGCAAAGGAAAAAGGATAATTTCTTAACGTTATTGGCATAGAATAACATGAGCTTCTGTTCCCATAAAGACAAATAAAATATGGAATATATTTTATCAAAACATTTGTCGAGATACATAAAACATTGTGTAATCTCGTATCGTAATATTTAAACATCAAAATGATTCACTATTATGACGCACTCTAATAATAGATTACCTATCCGAAAAAAATCTGTATACCGTCAACGCCCAAACAAAAACATATTAAAATAATAATTACTGGAAAAGCAGTACCAAGGAGGTTCCAATAAATATTTTTCTTGCCCAATTTCTATAATCGCATGCAAATTGCTTTTTTACGTATCTGTGACAGCTACCTATGGACTCATACGATGCGTTATATACCTACCTACCTTAGTCGTAGGAATATTTTAAGGTGCGATAGAAAAATCGTATGTACATTTTTAAAGACAACTTGCAAACCGGCCTATCATCGGCGACCAGCAACAAGAAAACTAAAAAATTATCACCGAATACTTCCAATAGTTACCATTTTTGTTAATTTTAACTGTAACGGTTATAAAATGACACAAGCCTTAATGAGCGTTAATTATTACTTAAAAACTGTGTTTTAATTACAATTTTCATCGATATTAAATTATAATCAAACCAAATTCATCAATCAAACATTTAATTAATATATTCAGCCATTAATATCATTAAGCCGCAAGCTTTAACACCGTGTAGTAAATATTAAATTGGGCATTTTTAATCAATTCAATGCTTCAATTCATTAATATGTATCAATAACATTCGTTTTATTTTATACCGTTAAATTCACATTATAATTGTATTGCAGGTGATAATGTGAAGTATTAAACGACAGGTCGGGTTTAGATGTATTTTAAATTAGCAATAAAATTAACCCACTTTCTACCCCTATAGAATGAGTAATCAATATTGTGCAGTTACGCAAATATATCACAGACATTTTTCACTGTAAAAAACAAATAAATTTTACTAGAGCACCGTAAAATCTGGGCCTTAAGGATAACGTGCAGATTTTTTCTACTAGTTTTTGTTAAAGTAAAAACGTAATTTATTCTATATGGTATGAATTAGTTTTTTATTGAAATATTGTTTGCCGCATTATAAACGATTTATTTGTGCTTATCTTATTTTTTCTTCTATAAACTCTAATCTACAGCTCTTCAAGTGTTGTTTGGCCTACCCTCATAATATTCAACATCGACCACAGTGGTACACTGTCGTCACACGCATTGATCTGTTCTTTTTTTAGATTCCTGGATACTGACCCAACTGTTTTAAATTTAACGAACATCACATTAACGCTTGGATAATTTTACAAAAAATCCGCAAATTGTGTTAATTATATGCGATTAAATCAGGTGTATTTTCTTAGTAAATCTTTAAATAAAAATCTTGCAATAAGTAAAAAAATATCAACGATTTTCATAGTTCAATAAATGATTGATCGGATCAGACGGCTGTTATTTTTATCCATCTCCCCTACGTACCTGCCCTCGGCCACTTATGCGCTTGGCATATGTGCTCACGTCATTAAAACTTGTAGTTGATTTGTTTATTAATTCGCGCATTCTTAGAATAAGCAAAGTAAATCTCTATTAAGCTACTTTTTAACAAGAGATTGACAGTTGCAGTATAAAGCTTCCAAAGTGTAAACAGTAATATTCAACTCGAAGCGCGTAGTATATAATAATAATAATTTTGGAATAATCCCATAACAATAACACGAATCTATCGAATTGTTAGACCACCTAAGACCCATTTATATCCTTCACAAAGCAATATTATTAAATACAGCAAGATTTACCCCGCATACTTCTATAAGATAAAAAAAAACTTGGCTTGGATCCGGGTGTAACAGAGTACTAGGATCATGAATCGATCCTGAGCTAAAGTAAACAGTTACCAATAATAATAATACAGTGGCCTTACAACCCTCTATGACGGGACTTGGCCTCAGATTACATCCGTTGCTTTGCTCATTTTTATTTCATAGACAAGTAGATGATCAGCCTTCTGTCTGACACATGTCGATTTTTGTATTTGATACATGACGTTTTTGTATTTGATACATGACGGCGTCCTAACGTTATCCTTCACTGTTCGAGGGACTGTCAGATGAGCACATAGACAAAAAGTACATTACCATACTACCTACGACATCAGCACACTGTTTTTAAGTTAAATTATACAGTACATACCCAGTTTAATTCTAAAACCGTAAAAAAACATTGCATTAAAAGAATAATAGCTATTATCCATCTGGCGTCCATTGATCAAACGGAAACTAGCTAATGGATTAACTAGACAAAGCAATTATTGATTTCTAATTGTTTGCAAACTCGTTAAGGAAGCTTTGAATTGGTTTAACTTTTGCATTTAGATTGCTAATACATACAGTTTTTATCAATTAACCCACCTTCGTAGTTTAGGTTACCATACTTTAATGAGTTTAAGCTGGAGTTTGAATTCCCGGGAAGTAATATTGAGGTCAAAGGTACAGAAGCCTAGGAGGGAAAACTGGCCAAAGAAACAACCATAAAAGGAAGCTACTGCAGCTCATGGACACCCTTTTATAGCCTCATTAAAAGGCCGGCAACGCATCCACTAATATGGCCGTTAAATTAACTATCAAACGCATATCTTCTATAGCTGCTTCTAAAGTGTTCATAACCGTCAATTAGTTAATGACAGACACTTGTATATAAACTAGTAGTTTAGACTCGCATAAAGTATATATGAATCAAAATAATTTATATATATACATATATATCTGACGAAATTACATACATCATCATATATATACTGCCGCATGTTATGTAACATGTCAATAACTTGTCGACCTAATTACACCAGTGGCGGTACAACCCTTTAAGTCCGGGCCACCGAATTATGTATATGTTCATTTGTTTTTCAAATAGACAAGGAGATGATAGATAAACCTTTCTGTGCCTGACACACGCCGATAACTTTTTAGGCCTAAGGCATGCCAGTTACATCAGGATGATTTCCTTTACAAACACTTCACAAATGCACACATCGACAATCCCTTGGTATACAGCCGGGGGTTGAACCTACGACCTACGCACGCTGAAGCCACTAGACTGCTCAGACCAAAATTATTTTACGTACAGAAATCAACCACATTTTAACTGATAAATAAAAATCCATAAAGGCTCGCGTAATATTTGCCTAGCAATGTGCACTCGTCCAACTAAAGAAACTAAAATGAATGTGGCAAATCAAACGTTGAAATTTAAAAGCGTTTCCAATATTGATTTGAAGAGGCGGCAATCGCAAGGGAATCGGAAGGAAATAGGTTGTGAATTTATATGAAGTTACATTTTCTAACAGCATGAGATTACTTTGATGTTTCTATTCTAAATTGCCAGATAAAAAATATTTTCGTATTTGATTTTCACTTATAGCTGCTGCAATATGCTGCTATCTCTTAGAACCCTCTACAGCAAAGTTCATTATAATTTCTTCAGTGAAATAACAAAAAACCTTCATATTAGTTTCTCGTCTATAAGTCTATGTCTCGTGTACAAACATATTCTCAAATATACACAAAAAATCGTCATTTACGCAACTATTTATTTAAATTTATACATGTTATACACTACTCACATATCTCATGAAAACAAAATGTTCCACAGGCTTTTCGAGCAACTAAATCTATTATTTATACGCGCCGATTGTGTATTTTAATAATTAGGTCACAAAGTTTTATTTTTATTCGAGCGTAGACCGTACCGAACGTAGACCCAAAAGCAGCGGAGGCTTTTGGGTCTACGTTTGAACACTTATATCACGAGGATCAAATTTTATGTACAATTGTTAGATTTTCGGGCTCATATATTAATTATGGAGACTTCTTATGTAACTTGAGGTCATTGCAATCGATTATTAATTTAGTTTTCACAAGTAGCTCCCTTATCTGCCATCCAAACCAAAACAATAGTTTTGAACCAGGCATGAAAGTGTTAAAAAACAATTAAACAAAAAATATAATAAAAAATGTTTTTGATATGTTTTATGCCTTTCATCTTAAACGTACCTAGCTCTACGAAGTTCCGAAATGTAGTACTATTTACAAAGTTTTCGTAAGCGAACCTGACTAGACTCAATGCCTAAAAGCTTTTGTAACAAAATAGTAGTCATTATATAAAAAGGGTCGTTCCACAAACCCTTCGCTGGCAACTGATGAATCTCACAGTTGGAATGGCCAAATAATGTAGCATACTTCAAAAGACTTATTGTCCTATTTTTCAAACAAGGAAAAGCCAATGCCTCACATGTCTTTGTAGGGCAAACATAACGAGAACGCATAGCTCGCCTATGAGGGACTGAAACGATCTCACTTACAACGGTTCTGCAGTCTTTGCTCTGTATAGTAAAAACATTATATCATCCACATAGACTTTAGAAGTCATGACAAAAATGTGGAGTCATAATGGAATGACTTGACGTGGAATTTTTCGTTTCCATTAATAAAGATAATCTTTTTGCTTATCCCTCAAACCATTGGTCTAAGATCCCGATATACAACTACCTTCACCGAGATGCTTATTTAATGAAACGTATATAAAATATATTTAACTTAATATGTCAATAAATAAAGGGTTTTTCAACAAGAACTTTGTTTTCTAAAACAAAATAAAACAAAGAATTTAGAGGAAAATGAATAAAATTTTTATTGTATTACAAAGAGAAAAGTTTGGCAATTATGAATGAAAAATGATATCTGGCAAATGTCCACCACGACCACGCTGACAGATGTTGATTCTTTCATCAAAATTTTTAATCACTTTTTGGCAAAATGGAGGGTCTATTTCGTTAATGACATCACGGATTTTGAGTTTTAAGGCTGCAATCGATTCGATTGGCTCCGTATAGACTCTGTCTTTAACATAGCCCCACAAAAAATAATCCAGTGGTGTTAAATCACACGATCTGGCTGGCCACTTAACAGCTGAATTTCGCGAAATTATGCGCTCGGGAAATTTGGTTTGCAATAAATTGATCGTTTCATTGGCTGTGTGACATGTGGCACCGTCCTGTTGAAACCACATTTCAGTGATATCCATGTCATCAATAATAGGCCAAAATTTAGTGGTTAACATCTCGCGATACCGTGATCCATTGACTGTTACCGCATTTCCAGCCTCATCTTCGAAAAAAAACGGCCCAATCACGCCTCCAGACCACATAGTGCACCACACAGTAACACGTTGAGTATGCAAAGCCTTCTCAATAATTGCTTTAGGATTTTCAGAAGCCCAAATGCGACAATTTTGCTTGTTG
Source organism: Pieris melete (assembly GCA_963693345.1). Lineage (NCBI taxonomy): Eukaryota > Metazoa > Arthropoda > Insecta > Lepidoptera > Pieridae > Pieris > Pieris melete. The sequence goes on from CAVNZK010000261.1 coordinate 228,151, forward strand.
ACGTACCCTGACAAATGAAAATGGGCTTCGTCTGAAAAAATGATTTTTTCAGAAAAACCAGCAGGTTGTTCCTGAATGAACTGAGCGAATCTGCGGCGATTTGAATGGTCGATCAGCTTTAAATCCTGCATCAGTTGAATCTTGTAAGGCTTCAAAGCCAAATCCTTTCGCAAAATTCGCCATGTTGTGCTTTTGGATAACCCCAATTGTTGAGAACGTCGTGAAATTGACAAATTTTGATCTTCTTCAACACTGTGGCTCACGGCGGCGATGTTTTCTGTTGAACGACCCGGTCGAACACGTGTTGGTGTTGGCACATTTTGTACCGAGCCTGTCGACTCAAATTTCGCGACCAAATTCTTAACAGCGGTCTCAGAAGGACGATTATGCTGGCCGAAAATATCACGAATTTTACGAAATGTAACTTTAACAGAACCACCATTTTTATAGTGGATTTGAATTATTTTAATGCGATTTTCGAGCGAAATTGAATTCATTGTAATAATTGCCAAAGCACCTGCTACGAATACCGCCAAAAACTAAATGTCAAAACTATCACGTTCTCGGTGTTGCCACAATTGAAAAACAAACTTCTTGTTGAAATACCCTTTATAATCCATATGGGTTGCCTAGCAAATTTCAGTCCAGAGTATTTTAATTAATATTAAAAAAAAAAAATTTAAAACATTTCACCGGTATGATTATTAGATAAATTCTATATCAATCGAAAGTATGAAGCCCATAGAATATGCAAACGTTAGGTTGTTTTTAATCAATTAATAATTTATGTGTATATTTTTTATATGACACTAAAGTATATATACATCTTTAGTAAATAAGAAAGATATAGTGATATATAATACTACCCTGATTAAAAATATTGATTGAAAAAAATTTACTACATGCAAATTATAAAAAAATATTTTTTTTTAAATATTAATTAAACATGGCTGACTGAACTGAAATTTGCTAGGCAACCCATATGGATCATATTTATTGACATATTAAATTAAATATAAAATACGTTTCATTAAGTAAGCATCTCGGTGAAGGTCGTATATCGGGACCTTATATGTACTACATGTTCGCCGACATTCGAACCAAGGACCGAAAACGCATTATCGTTAACGATTAAGCCACGAAAGAGGAGTTTATCGCGAAAATTTCCATGAAAACCTTATGCGTAATGTATAATCAAGTATAATTCACAATTTGTTTAAATATAAATGTTTAGTTCATACAAATATAGAATATCCGTAGACACATCGCTTTTAAATCGAATAAAATATTCATTCGTTTCCACTTCAAATGTGTTGACAGATAGGAATCAAAGTTTGTATTTACATAACAAGGCCTCGTTTGATTCTGCACCACTCGTAACATCTGCAGCTCTAAATAAATTGAGGCAATTTACTTATTTGATGTAACAAAGTCTAGATTTAGTCGTAACAAATATAATGTATTATCAACCTTATTGTATTTATCGGGTGTAAATAGACCTTTACTAAAAACGAAAACCGTTCTATCTATATACTTAAAAATGAATCGCAAAATATGTTTCTAAGCTCAAAACTTGAAGACGGCTGGACCAATAATTTTTATTTATTTCTTAAACTCTGAGGTTTGGAGAGAAAAATAAAAATGAAATAAAACCTAATAAAACTTTCTACTTTAGAACAGTGTCACGAGGTAGCATAGCAAATGTTCCATGTGGTATGTACTAAAAGGTAGGCTTAGTAAAAAATCACATTAAGGCGAAACGAAGTTCGCGGGGGCAGCATTGAATAACTTGGTATACAACTAAAAACTAAATTAATTTTAATTGACAACAATGTCCCGGTCACTTTGCAATAACTCAACTACAGGATAATTGCTTTATTGTATACGGTTGTCTATAGAATAGCCCACTTTAAGCAAAGGAAATTAGAAAATTACTATGGAAATAAATTGTATTCCTAGCAGTGACTCAACATTTATAAAATCAGATTTAAATAAAACCACAACTTTAGTTCAAACATACACAGAAATTGACATACACGTGGCGGTGATATATTTTAAAACTAATACTTTCCATTTTGGATTAAGATAAAGGTATATGTGTGTGTCGTGAGAAATGGACAAGATACTCTACTAAATGGCAGTCCCGAGATGGGAAAAGAGGTACACGGGTTAGGTGATCTACAAACCACGGCGGAGGCTGCGTGTTGCCCGGGATAGAAATAAGTAAAGAGAACTAGAGACCTACGCGTCGCATGACACACTGTAGACTAAATATTTAAAATTATTGTATGACTACGGAAATAAAAAAGTCTTTAATAATAAAAACAAGTTTATAAAACGTAGCTTATTTTGTAAGTTTTAACAACTTTTACGTGGTGAAACGACCATTTCAATTTTCATCTAAGCCATATATTTCCTTTGATATTAATTATTTTCAGATAAACCTACAATAGGTTCAGCAGTTGAGCGATAAATCGTCACATAGTCGGTCTGAATTAAGACCGATTGCCTCGCGATCAAACATTAACTCCGTCGGCAAAGGCAATTGGCTGGGCAGGGTTCTAAAGCTTATTTTGGCCGAGGTCCAGATAAAGATAAGGGCCAATGCAGACGCATTTCTTACGCGACCCTGTTACATAAATTTGTACACAAATACCTTATTACGATAGTATCAATTTTACTTTCCATATAAGACATTTAAATCATAAATAATAATAAGTTCCGCCAGTTCCTCTTCATTTAATTATGTTCAATTTTTATATTGTAATGCAACGAAGTTTTAATAAATAAATAAATAAATAAAAATAAATGCATACTATATGTTTTGTTTAGTGTAACCGCTGACTCGACTTTTCATTACTTTTCGTTGGAGTAGACAATTTTGGTTTACCAAAGCTACTCGGTTTTATATATTACCGATTTTAAGCCTATACGAAATAGTGATTGTTTAATCACTTATTTACAAGCCAGACTGAAAAGTACTTAAGTATGTTATAATCACGCAACTTGTCAACTAGTCAAAATATAACAGGTGTATAAATAAATTCTTCGAAGATCTAGGCTTGTATAATCTGTTTTAGCTAGATTTACGTGCAGTGACCGGACGACAAGAAATATTAATGTAGATGTAAAACATTGTGTAATGCCAGTATTGTCATTAGCATAAGCCGCGACAGTAATTTATCACCAGGCAAATTTTCAGCGGACATTGTAGATGCATTGTTCCATTAACAATACTAATGCTATACAGATGCAGTTGTTCTAGAAAATTCGCGGATAATTTTCTATGTGAGGATACGTATAAAAATAATTGTATTTAAATTTCGAATGTTATTTTCTTATTAGCAAAGTAACAAAGAAGATCGTGCGTAAATAGCAGTGTTGGTCTAGTGGTATCAGCATGTGACTCTCATCCCTGATGTCTAACCCCGGCTGTGCTCCAGGTACAGACGGCTTGCCTATTTGAAATAAATGATCACGAAACCGGTACAGAAATCTGAGGCCCAGACCTAAAAGGTTGTAACGCCAATTTTTTTAGATCGTACTTAAAGATGTTGTTATTTAATAACTATAAAAATACTAAAACTTCAAATACTGTTATTATGATTTTTTTTTAATTTGTTCATAATATAGGTAAAGACTTGTAATTTAAATGAAAACTTAATTAAATACCTATACACGGTCACAGACATTCATTGTCATCGTTTTAAACTGCAAATGAACTAAAGCGTACAGCGCTTAGAATCTGCTTTACAACGAAAGCATTTTAGAAGGCACTCATCACCTTATTAAAAAACAATAAATCTGGCGCAGTAACGTTCCCCAATAGGGGTTACCAGTCTTTTAATATCGGACTATGTTTATTCTCAACCGGACACATTATCACGAGACGGCAATTGACATATCCGCAATCCTCTAAAGGGCAACGATACTGTATAACCACTATGACCCAGGCCAAGCCAAGTTTTTGCGGATACGATTTATTGATTGAAACCGATTCCCGATGTGCAATAGATTTCATCAATTCAATTGCGACTGCCAAAAATACACCTCTATTTTCGGCTGTGCCATAATTATTTATGCGTTTTGTTTTGTTTATTTATCTATTGTACAATATGCTTAGAATAAATGTTTTGTTGGCGCTAGACGAAGTCATAGATCGGAAGCCAAGTTTGTTACTTGTCGTGTCTGAAGTTTTATCACTTGCGAGCGCTCTGGCAGTATAAGTGTCCATTGGTGGAGGTATCACTTAATATCAGATGAGCCTCCTGCCCGTTTGACCCCTGTTCTATAAAAAAAATCTATTCCCAATATCAACTATCTCGTCAAATTTCGGTCTACTGCACGGTTTCGTTTCGGTCTATGGAGTAGAACTAATATATAACGGAAAATTAACAATTCACAATCCGTCTGCAGTTTAGTGTGTTTAACTCACAGCTTTATTCAATCTTATAATTGTATTTCAGTGCCCAATTTTACGCATTTTAATTTGTATAGGTACAATATAAAACATATGGGTAAATGACTTCATGACGAATATAAAAAAATATTAATAAATGACAGGAGTTCTTAAGGAATCAATTAACTAACATTATTATTCATTATCAGAGTCAGTAGCATGCAAATTTACTGTTATTGAACACATATAACATATTTCATAACTATATACAGTTAGGAAATAAATCCATAATCAAAATCGACGATCACATGTACGTAAATAGAAACGTGTTACGTCCAAAATCATTAACATACGAGTTACAAATCCACACAATACATTTGCAACAATGTCACTGGCACTACTATTAAAGCGATAATGATCGACTCACGCAAATTTGAGTCGTTTTCGTATTGAGAACCGTTACCAAACTGGCAGGTGTACCTAAGCCATTATTCATGTAGCTTCATCTTTAACCTTATCATATGTAACGTGTAAGGGTTTTTCTTGAGTTTCAATTGACAAAACGTCATTATGACTAGGCGGCTAAAATTGTTTATTGTAATACTTCTGTCCATTAGAGATTCATAAAATCAAACATCCCTTAACTGGCCGATTCGACAAATTTAACAGAAAAAATATTAGTGCGTAACATTACCGTGGTATAATATTCTCAATGTAAAGTTACATTTTTGTCAGATTATTGTCAAAATACTTCATAGTAGTGAAGAAAACCAAGAGAGACATTCCGACAGGTGTTGATATTAGGTTTGATTTGATTGATGTTACAGAATACTGCCCTTACACTAATGTAAATCTAAATCATAATGAAATCGTGATAAGTTCGAAAGTCGAGTTCAATAACGTTATAAGGTTCGTGCCAGGGGAGTTTGTTAGGTATCAAGTATTTAACAAAAGACAAAAATCCTTTATGTTCTCCGGTACCTGAAGTTTATAGTACTGTTATAAACCGTATAATAATATACACTGCATTGCGGAGAAGACACGATACGTAACTTTTTAACTTTCTATAGCATAGTGTTTTTGAACGCATTTCTTTAATGGCTTTCATACGACACGACACTAAAATATAAATGTATGTTAGAGTGACACATTTGTGATAATTAGACAAAGTTTCCTGTGTACTCTGGGCGTTTGAATTTTTGGTAATGTTGTTTAAATAACGCAAACATATTGACTGTGCTTAATGCTATGTGCATTAAGCACAGTCAATATGTTCATACAAACAAAAACTCATTCCAGTCCAATAAGTTTATACGCAGAGAAAAGTATACGACAATGTGCGTCTATACTGTATCAAAGCTTACAACACCATATTTAAAAGAATATCCAGCGTTTATTTTATGTAACGGGTCAAACGGGACCGAGGCTCACCTGATGTTGCCGACTGAAGACACTGAAGTGACTGCCGCCCATGGACACTCACATTGTCAGAATGCTCACAAGTGCGTTCGGCCTTTAAGAAATGGTACGCTCGGATCTTGAAGGATCCTAAGTTAAATTGCTTCGGAAATACTTCAGTGGGCCACATAGTGGTGGTGCGCGGCAAAAACTGCTTTAAGAAACGCTCAGTTGTGGAACGAAAAAAATATCCAGTTTTAACGTAAATATTAACGTTGATTAAAATTTATGTGTAAACCACAACAACCGTAGTAGGCATTCTTGTTAAAAAAATATATAAATTTTACACGAGTTACGGATTTATTTTTTGCTACATGAAAAGTTAATTCAGATATAGTTTGTGTCTAAAAATCTTTGTTTGCGTAAGATAAAAGACAAACAAAAAATTTATCTACGGTAATTGCAGCATTTGTTATCATATCCGTGGTAACTCTTAGTCATGTCCCTAAATATGGGTAAATAAAAAGGCGGAATGATAATTTCCTGACCAGTATAAAAAGACCTTTAGTATCTGAATTTTTACACATTTTCCTTTAGAGAACACTGCTTTAACAAATCCACCCAAACAGTGGTATCGTGTTTCTTTTACAGTACCTCTCAAATTACGGTCTACAGTTAAAAATCCCTCCATGTTTATTACCATTATAAACGGTGTTCCACTGACTTGACCCTCGTTCCCTTTTGCATGTTCCCTACCCAAGACATTTTGCGCCTAAGCGGTTTGCGTTTACCCGAAATTTTGCGCATCATTATTCTCGTTCTACTTTTTAACGTATACGCCTAAGTAAACTTGAAGCGTTACGCCTCGTCTCGCATAAGACACTTAATTCAAAGCAAATAAAACAAGAATGTAAATATTTTTTAACTATACATTAATAAAGCAAATAATTATATGAATTTATAATTCGGGACAAAGTTATTAACAAAACTATAAAATCTAGAAAGCAAAACTAATTATACATTCTTTTTAATTAGAAAGTATATTCACTATTGGGTAAACGTACGCAAAATACGTACGCAAACGTAGATTAAAATTAAGGCGAAATAATAATCAGTCTCAAAAAGGCATTTGGTTGGAATTCCTTGCGTATCTCTCACAAAGCGACTCTTTAGATGAGTCTTGTCTGCGGACCATTAGTTACCCGATTAGTATGGACAGTACACTACTGTGAACGATGTTGGTGAGATATTTATTGTTGAATTATTTATGTACTATCAGCAAATTTCACCACATACAAACGAATGCTATATAACTATGCCACAGAATCACAGGCACGCAAAGTTGCGATATACTAAGTATCTCTCTAATTTTGATTAAACATCTACTTTAGTAAAGTAGTAGCGTCGATAAATAGTAATTAAAACGTAATTAACTGAGCAAATGTTCGATATGTTAGGGCATATGTTCGATCCCTGGCAGGTGGACTATCTGTTTATATGCTCAATTAACACTCGCTCGTACGGTGAAAGAGAACATTTTGAGGAAACCGGCACGCCCTAGATCCAAAAAGTGGAGGGCGTGTGTCAAGCACAGAAGTTAGATTGAAAAAAAAACTAATCATGTAACAAATAAAGAAATCTGAAGCATAAACCTAAAAGGTTGTAAAGACATACCTATTTATTTTTTTTATCAGGCACCATGATTTCGCTCTATCAACACTTCATTTCGAAATTTACTTCTACCTTCAAAATTTCATGGCAAATCCCTTTTATTATGAAAGTTAATCACCTACATCTCTATGAAGGAAAATTATTAAGAATAGAGATACATAAACGTGTAATAGTTATACGTGGCACTAGAGTTTGCTGCCAGTACGTCTACTGTTAAACCCTCGACACAGATGCAAATACTTAAACGGAATTGTTAGACACTCTAATTGTTTTTTTTATAAAGCGACTGAATATTTTTTTGTTTATAGTACATAAAAAATTGCAATACATTTTACGCTGTGTCTTGTAAAGTAATACATTCTTATAAGTTAATGCTATTCAACAGAACTAAATAATATTAAAAGTTCGTGTGATGTTCAGTAAAGTTTCTTGAAACCACTAAGTACTTCGATAAACTGTGATTAGTTAAAGCCAATAATTAGTGACTGACGTACAGCTTTGTGTAACACAACACCGTTTAAAAATTCTGATGGAAATTATTAACATAAACTAAAGGTCAGAGATGCTTGATGAAAAATTGTCTGCAAGCCTCTAATTAATCTTTTCGACGTGAATTGTCGGCGCTTTTAAAGAATTTTCTTTGAAATGTTTTTGCGCTCCTAAATGTTATGAACGCTGAAAATTTAATGATAATATTTGCAGACCGAAAACATAGCTTCATCATTAATGTTTTGCTTGGTAAATGCGCTGTTGTAAGACCCACATAATCGATTATATCTATTATGTGGATTCTTAAGTCCATCAAATCCTAAACTTCTACTTATATAGAAAGAAGACGTCTATCACGCGTCTCTTCCCATTTATGGACCTATTCACATAACACTCAGCTCTTACCTAATCTATATCGTAAATAAATAAATAAATCCTATCCTAAGCTAAACTAAAATAAAAGTAAGGTGTTTTAGAAAACGGCAAACCCGGTACTTCTGTATACTAAGAAGGTAGACATTTCATACAAGAAAACTATACTTTAAAAACGTAGCAGCATTTTATGTTATATTCCTTTATTGTATAACGGAAAAATGCTGAGCTCTCCACAACAATACAATAGAAACTACGTCTAAAAGTGTTTGAAGAGAAGAGAATATTTTATAAATCTGATATCGTTTGTTACGTAGTATTCAACATAATATATTATTTTAGAATGCAAATAAAGTTATTAAAAAAAACGTACCACCTCTAGTATTATTGCCCGTACATAGACGTAGATACTATGTCTAATTATTACTTTATTATTTTAAGACATTACATTCATAATTTTAACCTTTTACCTTAGAATAATTAATGAATATACGCAAAAGGCTCGTAAAAACTAATTAAAACTAATGAAGAAGTATTAATAAAGAAAAAAAATCCCTGCGTTTTAAGTTGACGGGAATAATCATATCGTTACGTAAGTCGCTTTTATTTTGAACATATGAGTTAGTGGCTCACCTGTATCTGAAACATGGATATGGAGTCGTCCAGCATCTGAACGCGCACCGCCAGCATCTTGCCGCCCTTCTTGGGCGTGGCGGGCGGCGTGCGAGACCCGCCACCGTCCACACCCGCTGGCGTGCTCGCCGAGTGGTGCATACGACCTGCCACCAAACCTATACTATAACTAGTTCTATAATCTATGGTGATACCCAGTACATTGATACAGATGCTAGCTTATAGATGGTGTTTGCAGTATTAGATTTATCTTCCAAATGTAACGTTTTGGATACAATGCAAGTATAATTTGCATGTAAATTATTTTTATATACGTTTTTCTGATTTTACTATTAAATTGACAGGCAAGTCGGTTAACCATACCGTCAGAAAATGTTTTATATACATTTGTATCTAGCATTTTACTATTGAAGATAAAGAGTACTAATACATAGTAAGTAGTAAGTTGGTTACCCACCAATAGAGATGTTAGGTCATATATTAATGAAACAGTTGGTGAAAATTATCAAAACAACCAATCATTAAGAGATATTGATTTTATTTAAATGATCCTTATTTATTATAAATTAATGGAGCACTTTTATGCTTTTATATGAATAGATTTACTATAATGAATAAAAATAGTTTATTAGTCATTTTGAACATATGTATTAATTATACACATAAGTATATGGTTAACATTTATAAAAATAAGATATTAAGAGAAACTCATTCTCACCTGGTATTTGCCATCCAATGGTAGAGAGGTGTCCTGTTGAGTTACTACTGCCAGGCGGAAGCTCTGTTTCCATCATATTGTTTGTCTACAAGTGCACTCACAAAGTAAGTTCACCGCCATTGTCTCAATGCTACACTTAGCACTACCGCTATCACTACTTCTCTGTAACAATAAAGATAGGTTACCTAGTACAAGTTGTATGTTACACTCTCATTTTGCTTGAACAAAATCTTGTTACTGTGTTTTGAATAAAAATATTTATGAAAAAGGTTTCATAGAAGCCTGATCAATAATTTGCATACTAACTTAACACTTTATGCCTCCCCAAACTTTGTCTAAGCCTATATTTGCCCTTTGGGAACTAGTATAGAAGATATTGTTAAGTGACTTAATACAGTAAAAACATTATTTATTCATAACTTGGTAATAATCAAGGCTGATCAAGTAGTAAAATGTTGAGTAAATATTATATAATGGTCAGGGTTAACAATTATAATTGGCATTCACATAATGATAAATAGTGCATGCATAGAGCATTCCTACTTGCAATATGTAACAATGTCTACATTATTTCTACCTATACACTAAAATTTAACTTTATGTAATTTGTATTATATTTTTGATTTGGTTGAAATTGCTTTTAAATTTCCACAATTATTTATAACATTTATAAAATCTCACAAATATAAAAGAATACCTCTATGCTATAATATTCCATTATATGGTATATAGTTTTACCATACAACTTATGATAATACATATGCAGAAGTATAACAAGATCTGAAAAACAACATAATATTCTATGTCTTCAGTAAGTCTAAATCCCAGTTCAAAGACCAGGTAGATATACTTTTTAAATAAGTATTAATATAACTACTTGAATGGCTCACTTTTATGCTCTTTCAGAAGCTTTAAAATAGGATATTAATTATCATTAAGAACTATTAACAGTTCAGTGCCCTTTACATAGTATATGTGTGTGTATACTTTAATTCAAATTGCTGAAAAGAAGTTAGATTTACAAAGCATACCTGACACAAAATTTCCACATACCATATGATTTCAAGTAGTCTAAAACAGCACCATAGATTTTCTCTACAGCAAGACAATAATTTTACTTCAGATAAAAAATATTATTAAATTTTATTTGTGCAGGCGAGATGCAGGAGCGGCCTACTTCACACCCCAACACATAAATAGTAGTTCCGATGCAATAACCAGAAAATAGGTCAAACGGAGGTGTGCCCGCCCTGACAGAGACGACAACATGCTACCTCCGAAGCGCCGCATTACAATCTAATAAACACCCTTTGCAAATTTAATTACGCAAACGACACTGCATGACCCCTAGACAGAGCTCTATTCATAAATCATGCATTCAATCACTCACGTCACCAAGCCTAAATTATTGTTTTTACAAAAATATATAATACACATATCTATCTTACATTCTAACGTGCGTAGACAGACGAGAGCCGAGGCAGCCGATAACGATAAGTCCTATATAATAGCAGATCCTGAATCCCGATTTCTTGACAACTGCATACGAATAATTAATTTAGATATCCTAGAGAGGATATAATTTTATAAACAGTTCACATTCACATATACGCGACCACTTTTTTATTTATAAAGTTTTTTAAGTATTGAAACGCTTAACAAAATAAATGTTTTTATTCTGCGTTACACACCCATGCACACCCAGACGGCGGCTGGCGCCATATTTATTTACAATAAAATGTTGCCATTTATTTATGTATGATAAAATTTTTACCTGCTAGTTAGAAAAAATAGAAAACAAAATTATTTATTGCAACATATTTAAATTATATATGCATTTATTATTATTATTATTTCATTATTCTCTTGGATTTACCTACAGACCTACCTTTGGACTTATAGATTTGGCCGGTGGGTCGTTGATGTGGAGTCAGACAAATTCTTGGGATATCAATTTTTTATTACCCTGTTTAAGCAAAACTAGGTTCCTGTCGGATATCAGATATAAGGTAAGGTAAAGAAGGTCTTAAAGAAGGGATGTTAATAACTTTTTATTTAAGTCGATAGCTTTTATCTAGGACAAGAATCGTTTCAATAGTTAATAAAAATTATATCTTCCTGGAAAGGTAATCGAAAGTAATTTTTTTACATTACTTTAAAAAGTATTATGGAGTAAATTAACTTATAAAAAAATACAAAAGCCTAAATTAAAAAATATTTACACTTCAGCCATGGGACACAAAAATTTATCAAAGAATAGTCAAATAATGCACTTTCATGTTGTATTTTAATATTCTCGGTTCGATAATGTACAATAACATAATTAGTGTCATTTAGATTTATGAACCCTTAGCGTCGCTAACAAAAACAAACTTGGCTTATCCAATAGCGACGCTCCTCGTCCCCTCTCGCCCTAATTTTTTGTTATTTATAAGCACATATTTTAAACCAATTCAATCAGTTGTTACCCAGCTTCAAACAAAGAGTTTTATTTATACATCTCCATACGAAAACCGCCACCAAACTTAATTATTCGTGCCTCTACCATTTTCATGTTTATTATTTTGTAGTAGTCTGTTAAAACGGAAAGATACAGTCTTTGTAGTCTGCGAAGTGCGAACTGCGACTTGTCACTACTCACTTGCGACTTTCTACTTTACACTTTACAGTTTACTCACATTATTTTCACTTGTAGTGGTGTTGGTGATGATAACTGGAACTATTTCTTCTCTGAGTAATTGATATCCAATTAATATTTCACGAATGACTTTATCTTACAAAATGTTTTATCATTACTGTAACTAAAGTAGAAACACAATGGAAACTACGCCACTTATAACTCGACCTAAAAAGAAATCCTTATGGTCAAGGTAACATTATCTAATGTTTTGTTTACGTACATAACACTTCCCTTGTTTATGAAATTTTTTGATATTCCAGGATAAAGTTTGATTGGTTTAAGGGGAAAGAACTCTGTTCAAGAGTGATATATTTAGGTCAACTTCCTGATGAAGAATATCCAGCAAACTATGTATGCAATCAGGTAAGATAATATTTCATTGTAATCTAATTAGACCAATGACCACTGACTACACGATTTACATACACGTATCATGATTCACAATTCAAATCTAGTATTTATCATCCTGAATAATCAGTGTTTAGAAAAAATATTAAAAACATATACATAATAGCACTCATATCGAAAATAATAATTTATATATTGCACTTAATAGCAGGTTTTTGACCTGTATCTGTGTTTTATAGCACTAACCTACTTATAAATTAATAAATTATTACTGCAGGCAAACAGTTGATAAGAATAGTAAAGCTGCTTAATGTAATTGATTATTGTATTTTATTTAACAAGATGCTTTTACTAATATTAAAAATTATCTTTATCATAGAAACCAATTACTCCATAGATAGAACTCTCTAATTGTATAGCTATTTGTAACACAAAAGTTGTATTTCCGCAGTTTCTGTTCATAGCTATACATAACAATAAGTCTAGGTGATCATATTGATTTTTGTTTTCACTCCATTGCCTCAGTTGTTTATCCACTATATTAATATTTGTTTCAGAAATACAGTATATTTACATTCCTGCCCATAGTTTTGTTTGAGCAGTTTAAGTTTTTCTTAAATTTGTATTTCTTGGTTATGGCCCTCAGTCAATTTATACCAAGCATTCGCATTGGATATCTCTATACATACTGGGGACCACTTGGGTTTGTTCTTGCGGTAACACTGTTTAGAGAAGCTATTGATGATTACAGAAGATACAGGTATGTTCAAAACAAAGTATATTCAGTCACTAGTTTATTACAGTTTCGCTCTATGGTGTAATTTTTTTTATAAATCAAGGTTCATTTATTTAAAAAATCAAATTTACTGTAACATTTAAAACGACATGATCATATAAATTGTTATTTATGCAAAGATGATTTAATTGTTGTTTTTCTTTATGGTATTAATCTAAATAAGTAAAACATTAATAATTACTAGGAACTGGGAGTATACTTTGGGGTCATTAAACATTGTTGTTACTTGTGTATAATTTGTTTATATTACTGATATATGAGCTATATGTAACTAACAAGCTTTGCTGATAAGGTTTCACTATTTACTCATAAAATATTGTAATGGTTTAAGCTGTTGTATTCTGGGACTTCCCATGAAGTAAACATGATAATATAATGTACTTATTGCAATGTTGTACTATGAATATGATATCATTTTATTTTGCTATATTGTTTTTTATTTTATTACACTGCTACAGTGTCAATCTAAGCGCCCAACTAGTTATGAACTAATAGATGTTTAATTATGTGCACATTTATTCATTGTGCATTCATATGATTAAGGAACAAAGGATTTCTTCATGTCTTTCAAACCTCTCAAATCTTTAACTTGTGTAATTGTTGAAACAATCATTGACTTTACATCAGATGAGCCTCCTGCATGTTTGCCTCCTATCACATAAAAAATAAATAAATCTGACTTGCAACTGTCCCTCATTTGATGCTTGCACTTTACTTTACACAATGTGGGATATCCTCACAATATATAATATTTATTTATTTATTTTCTCCACATCACTATCTTTACAGGCTAACCTAATACAATAGTGTGGTCCTTAAATATAACATATCATAATAGAAATAAATTAAATCACTCCCTGTTACATTTTGTATATAATGATAAAGAAATGCTTAAAATTGGTGAAATAATAATTACTTAGACTAAAGGAATGAACGTAAATATTTTTAAAATATTGCATAAGTCTTGAATTTTAATGTTACAATAAAATTGTATTTTGTTTTGAACAATGTAAATATTAATTATAACATATAACATAAAGTGCGATTTTTGTGATATCATATCCTTATACTTAGTACACAACTGTTCTAATAATCTAAACAATAGCATATATTCATTTTCATTACCGTCAGGTGGTATATACAAAACGCAACACAAAAATAAATATTTGTTATGTTTATGTACGGTCGCACAAAGTAGTTCGAAGGTACATTTATCTATTATGATACAAACATATATCTTAAAGCAACATTCCCAACTATTCAAGTAGCCGGTGGATATGGAAGGGGGCACAATGCGCGAAGACTATGCTAGCGTAGGTCATGCACGGTTGGATACAGGCCTTGTACTGTCACCTTATGTCTAAGGGATGTGTAACACCTTTTATTCAGGAGGAAATAGAAGCGGGATAGGACAAAAGTGGCCTTCTTGCGACTTTTGCTACGGGTTGGCTTGCCCGTATAGGGGTTGCTCCTGGCAAATAGAACGCTCTAGTCGGTATTTATTTGGAAGCCCGAAGGATTTGTCTTTGTGGGTGGTATACATAGTCGATCCCAAAGTTTTGTCATAAATGGGAATAATGATAAAAACAAACGTACCTTTCAGTTTTTAATGAGTGATATATCAATTTATAGTAAATTAATTAGGGATAGAAATAGCATAAATTTATTCGAAATGACCTCCCTTATTTCTAATACTGGCCCTTACGGCTCATGCCCAATACTAGCTCCGGCGAAAAACCGGGTCTATGTCCGGTCGACAGTCGTATATGGAACACTATGACGCCATGCACACGACGCCGGCGCTAGCGCCGGCTCTCCGCGCAGCCGGGCACAATGCTCGCCGTGTCTACGCCCGGCGCGCAGTGGAGTACGGCAGTGTATGATCGCATGCACACGAGACCGGGCCTACACCCGGCGCGTGCCGACTACCTACGCAGTACGCACAACGCAATATTATATTATATAATTATTGTAGTCAACCAGGAATTATTAATTGGAGATATACTACTGCGCATATTTGTATCTTCATGTTTAAGTTTGGGTTCCAAAATATGTAACATTTTTATAATGTTTCTTTTTTCATTCGAAAGTACTTCTCAAATTTCCCGTCATAGTTGCTCCTGAATGAGCGTATGAAATGCACCATGATTTATATTATAGTTGTAACTAAAAATTTCAGACGGGACAAAGAAGTGAATAGACAGAGATATGAACGTATAGTGCTAGACACACTCAGTGATGGCTACAAACCCTTTATAACTGAACATGTCTCGGCCTCTGCATTGCGTGTTGGTGATATTGTTATGTTACACAAGGGACAGAGAGTACCTGCAGATATGATATTGCTAAGAACCAATGAAACTATGGGCACTGTGTTTATACGAACAGACCAACTGGACGGGGAGATTGATTGGAAACTAAGGTAAATATTAATAATAAAATGGTATAGGGTTCAAGTATTACGTAACGAATTTGGGGGGGGGAGCTTTCGTAAAACGTTATGATACGGGGCGGGGATTGATTTACGAGTTATTGTTAATATTATTTTCGACTTTCCAGTACTTTACACCACATAATTGTAACCTTTAGGTATAAAGAGTCACTAGGTGGTCATGAAACGTTTTACTATACTTGGGTACAGAAAAACGTTACGGCGCGTACATGGGGGGGGGGGTCAATAATCTCCAAAAATTGCGTGACGTAATACTTGAAGGCATAGACAATTCAACAGTGTTTATAAAATTTTCTATTAACACAACTAACAAATTGTTTTTCTTTCAGAATACCATTACCATCAACGCAAAAACTACCCACCGACGCGCATTTACTAGATATTAATGCTAAGATATTTATTGAGAAACCAGAGAAAGACATACACTTGTTTATAGGCACCTGTACAAGATTGGATGAAGAAGAGACTGACTCTTTGGATATCGAGAATACTTTATGGAGTGGGTGTGTTGTCGCATCTGGACAGGCCACTGGCCTTGTCATATACACAGGTACTTCCTTTTGCTCACACCTGTATTTACATTTATAACTTATGTAGGATAATTAGGTCAAACAGTTTAACGTAAACTCAAACTCAAAATAACTTTATTCATATAGGTAAACAAGTACACTTATGAACGTCAACATTTACATTTAACACCAGTTCGCAAATTCAAGGGCGTAGAGCGGGCAAAGTACTAATTTTTTTTTTAAGATGGGATTCTTCTGTAATTTGGGGCCATCCATAAAGTACGTCACACAAATTTTAGGACTTTTGAACCCCTCCCCCCGGCCTTGTCACAGGTTATCACATTTTTATATACCCCCCCCCCTTCTGATGTGACGTCACACATTTTTAACTGCGCCGGCACGTGAGGTAGCACTTTTCGAATGTCTCGCAAACAACCGACTTGCGGAAAGATAGAAAAGCGAGCGAGCACTCGTCGACGACTTAAACCTCTTTAAATCCTTACCATTCAAAATTCTCGTGAAATTGAGTGTCTCACTTGCATTACAACGCCGCTCTAGAAGTTAAATGTCGTTGCATGAGAGATTATCGCATAGCGAGAATGCTAAATTATTAATAAATATAGATCAAGTTCGTAAATTTTTTAAATTTTTAATTCACATCCAAACTTTGCGTTTTACTATTTTAAATTTTAACATGTGACGTCACAAAAGTATTGACCCCCCCCATGCCCCATGTCACACTTCGGTGATACCCTCCCTCCCCATTAACGTGTGACGTACTTCTTTATAGATGGCCCCTTTTTATGCATACATAATTTCTACTTTTAACTTATTTTTTTCTCTAAGTGTCTAATTAATAAATTTTAACAATAAAATAATAAATGTTAGTAAAATAAATTCATCAATCATCATCATTCATCAATCATCATGTAAGAATTTTACATGATTTTAATGTTGATACAAGTTTGCTATTTTCATAAAGTTATATAGTGAGTTTCTTTATTAATTTCATTTCAAGAAAACTGATTTGAAATGTGTTAGTATATTTTCTTATCAGATCTGTTAAAAATATAAAAATGTTCTGCCTTGTACAAAGCTAGAAAATGTTGTTAGAATTGGATCCCCAAGTACTAATATTATTAAAATAACTATGTATCTATCGTTTAGGAAGTGAAACCCGCAGCGTGATGAACAACGCTGTGCCTCGGTCCAAAGTTGGAAGACTTGAACTGCGAGTTAATGATTTCACTAAAGTCTTATTTGTAGCGACATTTTTGACCTCTTTTCTTCTAATCGCTCTGAAGGGCTTCGATGGACCCTGGTATGGGTTCCTGTTTAGATTTGTGCTGCTGTTTTCATATATAATACCTATCAGGTAAGAATTGACTTTTCGTAATGGAGTTTATAGAATTATTCAATGCATTCAAAACATATACTAGCTAAAATTAAAAGCATGCGTTGACTAGTATTAGTTCTTTGCTAAATATGTTCAGAGTTTGAAAAGTGTTCAGAGGAGTTTCATCCTCGGACGTCAAGGCAGAATACAAAATACTATCCGTATCACCTCGATGTCCGTAGTTCCACAACTGAGCGTTTCTTAAGGCAGTTTTTGCCGCGCACCACCACTATGTGGAACCAACTACCCACTGAAACAACTAGCCACTATTTCCGAACTAATTCCTTCAAGAGAAGAGCGTTCCAATTCTTAAAAGGCCGGCAACGCACTTGTGAGCCTTATGGCAATGTGAGTGTCATGAGTGGCGGTGAGCCTCCTGCCCATTTGATCCGTCACATAAATAAAAAGATATTTAAACGACACCGTTTTTAGCGTTTGGACATATACTTCAAAAACATAATCTCCAGCTCACAAGCCAAATGCAGATTAAAATTAGCAAAATTTTTTTCTTGAACTTAATAAATTTCAGTCAAGGCAGAGACACAGTACTGAGTCGAAGAGCATCATCATGTTAGAACCCATTTAGAAACGGTAATTTTGAACGTTCAAGAACTGATCAAGAATTCTTTTGATACTATTGAAAAATAACATTAGAGCGCGTCCCGTCACGAATTTGCTACAATTTACAATACTTAGTCCATTTAGATTTTCGGTTAAGAGCAAAATAAAATATTTGAAAATGCTTTAATTCACGTTATCGATAATTCTAATTAATATGATTTATTCCAGTTTAAGAGTCAACCTTGAAATGGGTAAAGTTTTCTACTCGTGGACCATTCAGCGGGACAAAAAAATTAGTGGTACAGTGATGCGGTCCACGACCATACCGGAAGAGTTAGGGAGAATACAGTATCTTCTAGCGGATAAGACTGGTACATTGACAAAGAATGAGATGGTCTTTCAGAAGTTGCACCTTGGTAATGCTCTATTCGACAAGGATAATTTTCATGAGGTAAATTGTCTACTGTAGACCTTTTTGTATTTTACAATTTGCACTGTTATAAAACATAGTATTCTTGATTGAGGAAATCTATATATATAAATCTGTTGTGCGTGTGTTTGTAATTAAACTCCTCCTAAATGGCTGGACCGATTTTGATAATTTTTTTTGTGTGCTCAAGTGAATTCAAAAATGATTTAGATTTAATTAGATGATTTTTTTTGTATTTAAGAGTGTGTACAGGACATCATTGGGGTCGGCTAGTAAAATATTAAAGATTTCAGAAAAGTCGTCTGTTTAATAATACATAATTGAACACCTATTTTTTTAAATATAATGTATGACATAACATCCATGGTATTTTATATTCATCTGTATTTGTATTGTGTGTATGTGTCTCTATCTCATTTGAAATAATCTAATTGGACCAAAGTTTTAAAACTTGAACCATACACAAACTATAAGGGAATATAACAAGCAAAACATTAGTTATTATTATATAATACTAATTAATTAATGATTAATATTTTTCAATACAGGTGGAAGCACTTTTAACCCAACATGTGACAAAAGATTGTCCCTCCATAGTGTCCACCCCAATTGGCGATGGTTCATTACTTTCTCCCACTCCGAGACAGGTGTGGGAGAGTGTTCTGGCTTTGGCGCTGTGCCATAACGTAACACCAGTGTATGAAGTAGATGACGGACAGACTGACGAAGCGCAATCTGGTAAGTTAATAAAGCAATGTAACGCTTACACTTAATTAAGACCATAACGCTAACTCGAAATTTGACAGAATATTGTTGACGTTTGACACTTGATTAATGACAGTTGATTGTTGATACGAGTACTCATCGTACAAAGGTTTATAGTTAGAATGAATTTACTTATTTTAGCTTATGTAAAAAACATCCCTCACAATTTTATCCCTTCACTCATACACCCACAGATGACTTCATTCATAATTAAGAATGTTGATTTGAATATAGAAGTTGCTTTACGCGCTATCGTCTTGTCTAAGTGATTAAAAAAAATATGTTTATTATGGAACATAACATACAGGTATCACTTATTCCACGTCATTAAATTCGAATCTGTAGGCATCCCTACTCATCGGCAAAGAAGACAGAGGGCACACAAGGCGTATACTCTCTGGGTTACCGAAACAAGAATTCTGATGGCTTGGTAGGGATGGTTTGGTCTTCAAATCACAAGCATAGCCGCGCTCAACGGTTGATATATTTTGCTTCATTACAGACATGGGTAGTTCAGTCATGTCCGAAAGTTGCGGCGGGGCGGTACCTCAGCAGCAGCTCTGTGACTATCAGGCAGCCAGTCCGGATGAAGTGGCCTTGGTCAAATGGACCGATATGGTATGTTCATGAATTTAATTTTTAATAAAGTATATAAGTAGCGGCACGAAACTCTAGCGCTGACCGTTATTGCGCAGAAGTAAAAAATAAGGTACCTGAGGGGGGCTAGCGGAATGAAGAGCGTCGATTGGCTCTCCAGTCGCATTTTGTCCCCCGCGCGACAGTACACATGCGCAGCAATCCCCTCCACGTATCGGCCAGCGCTAGACTTACGTGCCGCTGGTTATACTGTGTGTTACTATTTCGTCACAGTCTAGCTCAGTCAATCACTCAATGGTGCATGCGCAGACTGATAAGTTTTAAATGCAAGTTATAACAAATAATTTTTCTCTTCTTCTTTTTATTACGTTCTCAAAAATCAAACAAGTGATTGTTGAAGAGTCAGTCATTACAAATCCATAATCCTTGCTTCTCATAATTAGAAATAAATTTCACAGATTCGAGTTTTTATTAGTTTAGGGGCGTAAACATACATTTAAAACCTGTTGGTCATCTCAACTAGATCCTGACTATTGATATCCTGGAGTGGCTATGGGCATCTATTGTCACAGAGCAGTGATACAGGCCTAGTGGCTTGAGCGTGCGACTCACATATATAGGTGATAGTTTCGAGCCCTTGCTATGCACCAATGGAGAAGTTGTAGCTACACTGGATTTTTTTCTATAATTATATCAATCGTTGATAGATGGGAGTATCCTTGTACCGTCGCGACCTCCACAACATATCTCTGAAGCTTCGCGCGGCCAACGAGATCATGTCATTCACTATACTTCAGGTGTTCCCTTTTACCAGCGAGTCCAAGATGATGGGAATCATTGTGCAGGTATATTTCAAATAAAATTACGTGGAATTTTTTATGCTGTATTTTTTAAATAGAAAAAAAAGCTTGATTCAGACCTGTGCTGACTACACCTCCTTCATGGACGTCTTGACTGCTCAGATCTCCTATCTGAAGTAAAAAAAATTGTTCTTAGACGGAGAACTGCTACACACAAACACTCCAATATATGTAATTCTTTTTATAGAAGCTGTTAAAAAACCTAAACAAATTAAATGTTTCTCAGATAAACATATCATGTCATGGTTTTCCTTGCAGATTATTTAAAATAAAAAAGTGAAAACGTGTGTGTACTTATGTTGTGTTAGAAGTTATACTTCTTTGGCGCCACAAGATAAAAATCTTTTCAAAAATGTTATTCTACGTTTGTAGAAAAAACTAAATAGAAAAAACTTAAATGTTGACTATAGCTAACTTCAGGCTGTAGGTTTTTTGGGACGGTGTGCGCGCGCATCGTAAAAATTTACTCTCATCATTTTTACCTAACGCGCCAAAAGAAGTATAACTTCTTATATATAAATTATAATCTCAAGTGACGATGAGGAATTAAATATAAAATGAAAATAATGTTATAATTTGTATAACATTCAGGAAGAAGTTTCCGGTAAGATAACATACTACGTAAAGGGGGCAGATGTTGCTCTGTCCAAGCTATTGCTATCTTCCTGGCTTGCCACGGAATGCAGTAAACTTGCTGCTGACGGGCTCCGAACCTTGGTCGTCGCGAAACGGACTCTAACTAAGAACGAGTATTTGGAGTTCGAGGTAAGAAAATGCAAAAGAAAATAGACTACCAGATTATAACGCTGCTTTTGAATTTAATAATATAGGTTTATTTAATAAAAATAATGTCGTGGTCATGGATAGATTGAATTGCTGTTCGTTTGTCCCGCTAAAACTCGAGAATGGCTGGATGTACATGTATAATATATGCAATATAAAAAATAAAAACATATAGCATATTCATATAAATGTTTTTGCTGTCAAATATATTGGAGATAGAAGATTGATTTGTAATGTCTTTGAGAATTTATTAACTTTTACTGTATGGGTATTGAGTATATCTTTTTGATGTGTTCAAGTGGATTCCAGAATCGTTTACATTTAGATATACATTTTATGTTTTTATTAAATTTATTTACGATACAATAAATGATCATAATCTTTGGGATTGATTTGCTCCAGTTCAAACAATTTGTATGACAATACTTGGCGATTAAAAAGACTGGCGGAAAGTTTCTTGCCAGTTATTCTTACCCGCTCTACGCCCTTGACTTGCGAACTGGTAGTAAATGTAAATTTACAATTAATTTAACTTCTTTTTGACGATTCATAAGTGTACGTGTTTACCTATATGAATAAAGATATTTTGAGTTTATAAGAGCCGTTTATAGGACGTGTGTCGGGTCATTTAGTAAATCATATTATTATTTAATTTATTAGTAGTTTAAATTTAGTGCTGCGTTTGTTACACTGGCTTATTTCTTAGTAGAACTTAGCAATCCAACAACAGAATTTACTGTACATTGAACTTAGATTTATACGAAACGAATGCGAGCGAAGTCGTAAGTTAAAATCGGTAAATTTTCAGAGTGAGTACAAAGAAGCCCGTTTGACCGTATTGAATCGTAACGAGCGTACTGCCGCGGCTTTATCCCGCTTGCATCGGGGCCTAACTCTTTTGGGATTAACCGGTGTTGAAGACCGTTTAGCTGATGACGTTCCAAGGACATTGGCCATGTTGAGAACTGCTGGGATTAAGGTTTGTGGAGAAACATGCACTTTTCAATGTGATACACACGCAAAAAGTCAAAAACGAAGTAGCGAAATTAACAAGTATTAGAAAAAATTCAGTAAGTACTTGTTTTACCAATATGATCAAATTAATTTTATATTTGATTAAGAATGCAAAGGGCTTCTTTTGCGAACTAGCGAACTGTGGAATTAACTCCCGGTGGGGGTCTTTGCCCCGTAGACACTTTGGCCACCCTATCCATTAAATTATATCTCTATTTAGGCATTATTAATTAGGCCTTATCGCTGACAACTGGTCTCTTCTAGACAATCATAAGCACAAGGATAATTTATTAGTGAAATACCACGCATATTTCAAACATTATGTTTCAAATATTCTTGGTTTGGTATGCTTTAAATGATAAGCTACTATGGAGAGAGTTATTTTAAAAAAATCAAACACACCACTACACGCAATACTCGTCGAGCGAGTTTGCTTATCGAAGTGTATTAAGTATGAGGGTGTGCAATTATTTAATCAGTTACCGTCTAAAATTCGTAATATTAGCGCGTTTAACCAATTCAAAAGGGCATTAAAGATACATATCAGAATGAGCCTAGTAGACTAAAATTGGGACGGCTGATGGCGACGCGTGTATCTCGTTCATAAATACATACTAAGTGTGATGTGTAATAAGAAATAAAGTTATTTAAACATTATAATGTTTTCTATTGGCAGATCTGGATGCTAACGGGTGACAAACTAGAAACAGCGCTTTGTATCGCACGATCTCTTCACCTGGGCGGCGGGTCTCGATGGATGACGGCTGCCGAGTGTCGCTCAAGAACGGATGCCCATCGTCTGCTCAATGCGCTGCGAAGTGCTCATGACACAGATCTGATACTGGAAGGGGAGACGTTGGAGGTGTTTATTTGCAATTTGTTTTAATGTGTGCTGTTAATTTAATATATTTTTTTATTCATCTTCCTCCTATAAAACTTTGGTTATAATGTGAAGTAGTTTTTGTAGACTGGTTGTCTATGGAACAGACTTTACAGATTGTTATACCGTAAATTTACTTAGGTTAACTAAAAACAGATTTTGCGAAACCTAGAAGTGCTCAGGTCCTAGGACTAGTCACAGGTATGTCGCAGACTTTTGACACAATTATTTAGGTATTAAGTTAGGTAAGTTTTCAAAAAAAAATCTGAATTAAGCTTACAACACTATTGACTTGAGTTCACCAAAGCGGTACCGCAAGTTCTTATTTATAAACTATAGGTAACTAAATTAGCACTAACGATTTTAAATGACTAATATTTTAAATTTTATTTTATTTACTATATACTTTTATACAAGACTTCATTATTTACACTGCTAATTTTTACTATTTTTTTTTTCTACTAAGTATTATTATTATAACATTATTTTTCGACTGAGGCGCTAACTAGCTGCTGTGGTCTCTGGCAGAATGATCAGCGCTGTGGAACAGTCTGCTCATCAGCATAATGCTGAGCCAGGGCCAATAAAATCCTCAGCACACACGCATGACACACTTCAAACCTACCTTCTTCTTTAAAAAAAAAAAAAAAGTTATCGTTCATTCTTTTTTATATTTTTTTGATTAGGATTGTTACTTTGTGTGTTTCGTTAGTAATAAATGTTATGTCTGTGTCTAATATTGTGTTATTTTTTCAGGTTTGCCTTCGTTCTTACGAAGAGGAGTTTGTAGAGGTACTTCGTGAGTGTTCTGGAGTAGTCGTGGCTCGTTGTTCTCCCACGCAGAAGGCTCAAGTTGTCCGCTTGTTAAGGGCCAGGGGACTGATTGTAGCCGCCGTGGGGGACGGAGGAAATGACGTTGCCATGATTCAGGAGGCTGATATGGGTAATAATACGTAATAGAAGATTTTTTTTTAAATATCTTTACTTTTCTTTTTTAAATATTTTTTGATTAAGAAAATCTTAAGCGCACTTTTGTCCCTGTTCCAGCATTTTCAACTTAATATAGTCAATTACAACATAATGTATTACTGTTTTTAGTTTATTTAAATATGTATCTATTTTCTACGTTCGTTTAATATATATTTTCACACGTTTCATATGTCATTCTCATAACTAAACTGGGGACAGACTAAAAGCGATAGGAAATATCAACAAAAAATTATTACCATACAAACTTCGTATTCTAAAACTCAAACTTATAAAACTCGCTTCAAAATTCTACAATGATTTTTTAAGATGACATAACAAAATGTTTTCTCAGCAATTATTCCACTTTTTTAGATAAATTGTGTAAAAATATATATCTTCCAGGTGTGGGTATAGAGGGTGCTGAAGGTCGGGCAGCGTCTCTCGCTGGTGACGTCAGCATCCGTTGCTTTTCATTCCTGGCAAGATTACTCTTGGTTCACGGACGTCGATCCGTCATGCGTTCTGCGGCACTTTGCCTGTTTATTGTACACAGGGGACTGATTGTATCAACTATGCAGGTATTTATTTATCAATAAGGAAACAAGATATGAAAAAAAAAGTAAATACAAGTTATAATTAAATTCTCTTGAATTGTTTTACAGATAAGATGTTTTTTTATAAAGAGATCGTTCAAGTATTACGTAACGTATTTGGGGGGGGGGGTTTCCTTTTGTAAAACGTTACGATGCGGGGCGGGGATTGAATTACGCGTTATTGTTAAAAACGTTACGACACGTTACATGGGGATGTGGAGGGGGTTTTATTTTATTAGGGGGTCAATAATCTCCAAAAATTGCGTGACATAATACTTGAACGCTCCCAAAGGTTTGTTGTAAATAGTCGAAACACTGAATTTATTGTTTTAAATAAGAGCGAGATTTATACATACTAACTTGACCTTTTTAAAAATTAACCACTAACGTTCGGAAACGTGAATATTACGTATTTATTTCAAGAAAAAGGTCTAATAATAACACAGGTTTTATATTATGATATGTGTAAGACCACTTTAATATTGACGAAACATTTTTCAAAATCTCTACCCCAGACTAGAAGCTCTTTTTGACGTGATAACGTCTTTAAAATCGTTTTAGTCGGGTGACATGTTCAGAAACTTGTGTCACACCAAAACCTCACGAGCGCGATCGCAGGTATAACGAGAGAGAGACGGACCGATCTCCCGTCTCATCTCGAGCGCTGCCAGTCATTCCGTGAATGTATGAAGAAAAATGTATATCATAGCCGAATAAGTAAACTTGTCATTTTACACCCGAAATTTATCATCAAAAGTGTGAATAAAACGATAGATGTAATTTAAAATTTGAAAAAATTGTTATCTTCATTAATTCCTTACTTCCCAAAAACTTATATCACCAATAAGACGTTATCACGTAAACATCTCGATCGTAAACCAAACAACCAATATTTTTTGTTATATCTTTAGTTGGTTACTGTGGCAGACTATAAACGGTTGGTATACTATAGAATTATCAGCCTCAGAGTATAGGATAGATGTAGCACACAGAATAAAGATTATAAAAACAGTAGAATAATTCTAAAAAACAAGCAACTTTACTTATTAGATTAAAAATCTTTGTTCAACTTAAGTGCAAAATAATGTTACATGAAAAAAAAATAAAGTTAATATTTGCAACATATAGATTTACATTAAAGCGTTGAAAAGCAATAATTGAAAAAACTTTTTCATCGGAAAACTATGTAATTAATAATATTTTGTTTTATCTAAAGTATCGGTTTATAATAAAAATAAAATTGCGAATACAGTTTTGCGTTTATAATTCGTATTAAATTCAATTTGTCTTCATTACAGGCCGTGTTCTCTGTGGTTTTCTATTTCTCGTCAGTGTCACTATATCCTGGGTTCTTAATGGTTGGCTACGGAACGTTGTTTACGATGTTACCTGTTTTTTCACTTGTAAGTTGTTTGTACTTTATTTATTTACAGCATATATAGGCTAATTTTTTTTAACGAGGAATTTTACACATCTTTAGCTTATGGCAAATCCTGGAGGCCGTAGGTTCGATTTTATTAATTAATTTATAACCGCGCCAACAAGGCCACACAAAAAAAAGGGTGCGTGTACTTATGTACGCGCGTAAGAAGTTATAATTATTTTGCATTATTAAAAATAGTTTTTGATTGCATGCAAATAATTAATTACAATTAAACAATCAAAGACTGGAAAAGCAGTCAATAAAGTTCAGTTTACATTTTAAAAATTAAATAACTAAATATTTATTATTATTCTCTTACATAAAGTGTAACATAAATTATATTATTATTCGAATGTTGTTTTTAAATTATGTCCAAAGCCGTAGCATCTGCCTTGGGCAACTTCATTCTGTTAATTTTGTGTCACGGTGCGCGCGCATCGTAAAATTTCACTCTCATCAATTTTTCATAACGCGCCTAAAGAACTATAACTTCAAAAACGGAAACGAAACAAGTTATGATATTTATAATCAATGTTTGCCCTCGAAATCAGGTGCGTCAGAAACATAATGCTTACAAGTAATAAGTTTAAAAAGATAAATAATACTAAAGAATTACAAAAAACCTAAGAAAGTGAAAGCAGAATGAATAATTAGTGATATTTCCTATAGGTTCTTGACAAAGACATTTCTAGTGCGACGGCACTGCGGTATCCACAGCTCTACAAACAGTTGACAAAAGGACGGCAGCTCTCTTACAAGACTTTCTATATATGGATTGGAATATCTATATATCAAGGTATCATTCATATTTATTTGCTATATTCTGATTTTTAATTCCGTAGAATTTTGACAGCTATCATTGTTTGACATGTCAGATATGGCAAACCTTTTTGGCCGGGCACATTTTTCTGTGTGAATATCTGAGACTATACATACGTTTTATTGTTAGTTAATGTATCCATTTTATTAAGTGCGGTGCTCCACATCAAATGAGGTTTAACGGCGAGTGATGATTACGTCCCTTTTCTTCAGAAATAGTAAAAAACGCAGAAATAAAGATAACATTTTATTTTTTTTAAAAGACTAACTAAACCTGGAATTAGTAGGCAGTGATGCCAGCTAATGAATAAAATAATAATAATAGTATTCAAGTTAATTCGATATATTTGAGTAAGTAAATATTTAGATTTATCTTTTTGTAGGTAAACCATAAAAAAAACGTAGCATTTTTTTTTTATTGCCCTCAAATAAGACAAAATTTCGGTTGAGAACTTTTTTAGTAGCAACACTTATGAAATGTCAGAATTCTATGGAATAAAAAATCGGAATATAGTTTGTTTACCTGTATAAAAATAAGCACCAATATGTTCAATATGATGATAAAGTCAAAATTTCGTGAAATAGTTCTTATATAAAATAACAATTTATAACTACGTATTTTGCTAACAAACAGAAAGGTTACTAAAGGAATTACTAATTCGTAGCGGTAAATCAACCTTAAATAAAGTTTTGCGCAAACAAAAGTATTTATAAGTGAAATTCCGCTATCGTAATATAAAAGTATGAAAATGGTTTTAGCTCGTACGTATGGCGATGACGCAGCGTAAAGTACACGCAGGCTTTTTGTTTAAAAAAAAAATGAAATTTGTGTGTTGGGCGATTGATTTGTTAATTGTCAGAGTTTTAGGGTAATATTCAGAGTCGAGACTGACGAACTTTGACTCCGTTATATCTAAATCCATTACATATCGACGAGTCAGTTTTGCAGTAATTTTTTAGCCTTTAGATCGAAGAAAAACTTAAGTAATAACACCATTGTAATATACAGGTGGCGTAATAATGTATGGGGCCCTAGTGCTCTTCGAAGACCAGCTCATTCACATAGTGGAGATCAGCTATACGGCCTTGATCCTCACGGAGCTAATTATGGTCGCTCTGACTGTCAGCACTTGGCACCACCTCATGATGGTAGCGGAACTGGTCAGCCTTCTGATGTATACTGCCACTCTGCTTATATTTACTACCTACTTCGGTAAGTTATCTATGTAATACGTTACGTACGTACGTACGTATACGCTGTCAAACCCTTATGTTTATCTAACCCCGATCATTATTTATTAATAAACAAAATTTATATAAGGATAGTATTTAGTTACGTTTATGTACATTATTACTATAAGTAGAGCATTGTTGTTCAGCGTGCGACTCTCATCCCTGAGGTCGTAGCTTCGATCCCCGGCTGTGCACCAATGTACTTTCTTTCTATGTGCGCACTTAACATTCGCTCGAACGATGAAGGAAAATATCGTGAGGAAACCAACATGTCTTAGAGCCAAAAAGGTGACGGCGTGTGTCAGGCACAGAAGGCTGATCACCTACTTGCCTATTAGATTTACCATGGTTAATTACCACCATTAGAGTGTTCAGAGGAGTTGTTCGGATTTAATACCTGCAGCTGAGTTTCGTCATCGGACGTAGAGGCAGAGTACGAAATTCCACCCGTATCACCTCGTCGTCCGCCGTTCCACAACTGAGCGTTTTTCAAGGCAGTTTTTGCCGCGCACCACCACTTTGTGGAACCAGCTGCCCACTGAAGTATTTCCGAACCAATTCGACTTAGGGTCCTTCAAGAAAAGAGCGTACCACTTCTTGAAAGGCCGGCAACGCACTCGCGAGCCCTCTGGCATTGAGAGTGTCCATGGGCGGCGGTATCACTTAACATCAGGTGAGCCTCCTGCCCGTTTGCCCCCTATTCTATAAAGAAAAAAGATTAAAAAAATATCATAAAACAGATTCAGAAATCTGAGGCCCAGACCTAATATGAGGTTGTAGCACCACTGATTTTTTAAGTAGTTGTCTCATTGAATTTAATAAATTAAATTGAAATAAAAACTTTCTATTTCATCTAAATAGCTATGTTACTATCTACCATTAAAATATACATTACTATAGATGGCGACTTCATTAGACATTGGGAATTCTGGTGGAAAGTCACAACGATCACGCTGGTTTCGTGTCTGCCACTCTACATTGTCAAATATATGCACAGGAAGTGGCGTATGCGTCAGTACAAAAATATACACAAGTAATTTATTATACGAGACAATAATACAAATGGGTGTAACTACGCTTCAGAAGTCACATCTCAATGAAGATTACAAAGGCGCGAAATGCTTTTGTCAGAAGTTTGATGACAGTTGACACTTTTGAGTGTTCCTGAAATTTTCTTGTCGCTTTAGTAATTGTCCATTTATTTACGAAGGTAAACTGTCAAAACAAATTACAGTGTTTATGCGTGGTGCGTCGTAACTGTTTAAAAGTTAGTTAACTTTATATAGCGCAGAATAACGAGTTAGCGCAATTGGTTGCTATTAAATATACCTTTTTGGTCGAGAAAATATTTGTATTTGAGAAATTAATAGTTCATGGTATATGTCTATGACAGTTAATTGGTAATATTTTTAATCTATATAATATTAAAACTCATTTGTCCAGATTTATAAATTTTAGTTGTATTACTGCTGTTAACTGCTTAAGTGAAAAGGTTTTACTATAGTATGTGCGCTGTAGAATGGTGCGGGTGACAGTTTCAGTAACGTTTCGTTTCACTCTTGAAAGTTGCCGCGATTTACAAATTATTACTTAGTATTTCAGCTGTACCACATTCGTAATATATTAAATCATTTATAACTGTAGTAACTTAAATTAAACCCAGCCAGAATGTTCTAGTCTACAAATAAAATCAAATTGAAAGAAAAATTAGGCAACTGTCACCCGCATAGCATGGCTACAGCGCACATAGTACAAATCACTAATCCGTCTCCTGTCACCACAGCTTAAACACAATTTGACAGATGACAGTGGTCAATAGTCCTAGTAATAAGACTTAAGTTTTTATGAATATGGGTAAAATCCATTTTCTGTATTCTTTTGCACAAGTTTTTTTTTTATAGCACTGCAATTATTTAATCACTCTTCGCTAGCGGATATAACTCTCGTAATCATCGTGTTTAATAAAAACGTATAGTTCTTTTATTAGATATATAGTATGATTGGTCGGATCACTATAGTGATGGTCGGTTCGGATAGAGCATACATTATGAAATATTTTAAATTGATTTAAGAGATTTTGGGTTTCCCATTAGAGATATGGACGTAATATGGTTTCTTGAACCCAATAACGCTCACAAACTATGCTTTAATCACTCCTATATGAGTAATTCTAGTATTATATTACTTTATTCGTTTTTAAGATACGTTTTATAATTAAACATATTCCGTGTGTATTTTATACTATGTAAAAATGTACCTATTCTGGCACCTTCTCAAGCTTATCTCCAGGATTAACCAAGAAAGAATTAAGAGATTTTGAGATTAATATTTTATTATCTTAAGCTACGGTTTTCTAGAAAAGCGGTGCCGTTAACTAACGGCCGTCATTCTACGGTTGTTAATAACGGCCATCTTTACGGTGGCCAAGCTGTGGTTTCCTAGAAAGTAGTGCGACCGTATTTTTGAAGTGTTATTCCAATTTCGTTCCACAAGTTTTGCTTCATCTGAGCTCGTCTGTACTCTTTGAATTTGATATTGTACAAAGCTTTATTTATTTTTAACAAAATAATTAATTGTTCATCATTTTCGGTCGTCCAAGTCATTGTATTAATTAAATATGCGCACCGCTACACGCGAAAAACTCTGAACTACTATGTATCACCGCTATGACGGCCGTCATGTAAATGACAGCACCGCTATTTGACGTTACGGTGACACTCGACGTTCTCTAGAAAACCTACTCCGATGTTATTTATAGACAACGTATGGGTGACGTCACCCAACGTTACATTACGACAGTTATAACCAGCGGCACGTAAGTCTAGCGCTGACCGTTATTGCGCAGAAGTAAAAAATAAGGTACCTGAGGGGGGCTAGCGGAATGAAGAACGTCGATTGGCTCTCCAGTCGCATTTTGTCCCCCGCGCGACAGTACACATGCGCAGCAATCCCCTCCACGTATCGGCCAGCGCTAGACTTACGTGCCGCTGGTTATAGTTAACGGCACCGCTTTTCTAGGAAACCGTAGCTTTACAGTTTTATAAATATTTCTGTTGAACACTGAATTTCGTTCACGAAATAAACATTCTAGACTCCTCGATTTTTGCTACCTATGCCTTATCTAATTTTGATTAGTATTTGACTATTAGTATTATCATTGAATGGTAATTTTTATAATTCCATATTTCAATTCCATTAAAATTAGGTTAAATCCTCCTATATTATATTTGTTTAAAGTATTTAATGTTTTTTAATCATTTTATTTTTTATTGTTTTTTTTTAAATTATATAATTTATTAAGATGTTACCATTTTGTCAATTTAGAATTTATGAAGAATTTGATAGCCCAGTTTACTATGTGTTCAAAATAGAATTATTTCGTCCAAGCCGTTAATAATTATGATTTACGAGGAATTAAATTAAAAATTACTGTGATTAATAATATAAGAAATAAAGATAAGCTAAGAAAATGAAGATGATATGGTCCATTGACTTTTAGATTGTGGTACAGCAGGGGGACGTAACGCCCGCGCCCTTTCAGTGTATTTATATATGTATTCATAATTTTATGGAAGTAAGGCGAAGGATCCTCTATTATATGTTAAAATTGTATATTATGCGGTACAAAAAAGTATGTGATACGTTAGTTTATTTAAAATTAAAAAGTATTTATCGCACGCTGTTAGGTGAGATTGTGTATAACTTTAAGACGAGTTTTGTAAAAATATATTATGAAATCAATTCATTTTTTATTTCCAATTTTTTTTTTTTTTTTCCAATTTTTTCCAATTCCATTTTTTTTTTCCAATTCCAATCAGCAGCTGAGTTTCATCGTCGGACGTCGAGGCAAAATACGAATTTCACCCGTATCACCTTGACGTCCGTCGTTCCACAACTGGGCGTTTTTAAGGCATTTTTTGCCGCGTGTGGTACAGCTGCCCACTGAAGTATTTCCGTACCAATTCGACTTAGGGTCCTTCAAGATAAGAGCGTATCAATTCTTAAAAGGCCGGCAACGCACTAGCCAGCCCTCTGGCATTGACTGTCCATGGGCGGCGGTATCACTTAACATCAGATGAGCCTCCTGCCCGTTTGCCCTGTTCTATAAAAAAAATATCCATTAACGATTTGTTAAGGCAAAGTAATAAATAAAATTTAATTATAATAAGCCATTGGCGCTACGACTGTTTTGCGCTTGATTGAAAATTACATTACAGGCGAACGGAAAGAGGAATTAATTACATATATTTATTTATTGTATACAATCTGAAATAAAAAAGAAGTTTATAACAGTGTGGTGGAAACACAAACTTGGACATAGTGTTAATATAGGTATATTAAATTTATTATCAAATCATTATTTATCAAACACGAATATCTTTCTTAAAATCTTTAAATAACCCTTAAATATGCATAAATCTTATAAAATAAACTATTTAAGAGGTTCATATTAACGCCGCGATGGTGGCGTTGTAAACGAGTGGCAATCTAAGGTGGTAGCTGATGTAGTTTTCGTAAGGGAATGTTTAGATATAACTCGTCTAGCCCATGCTAAATCTCTAGAACTTTTAGACCTCCTGCATCTTGATTTTGAACTATCTGTTGTAATGGTATCTGAAGAAGATCTTTCAGATCCAGACCACACCGATTCTGTTGCTTGATCCTGATATGTAATTCCTGATCTAGTGGCCGAGGTCGAATACTCAGGACGGCGAGCACTCCCCTTGCAAATTTTCACTTCGTCTACCGAGGTTTCTATTTTCGGAGGACTCTTTGATCGACCAACACAGCCAACATCGATCACATTGTCGCTATCATCATTTTTATCTGCTGATTCCACGCTCGTATCACTGCTTTCGCTCATAATTATATCCATCATTTTTTCTTTGTTCTCATTCAAATCATATACCCTTTGTGTTCTAGCTGAACTCAATGACGAGGTTTTTACTTTGGAAGACACGCTGGCATGTTTTGCACGGTCCATAGTATAGAAGATATTTTTGTGTGGCGGAAGCATGGCTGGTATGTTTGAGTCTACTTTAGCGTATTCCACATCTTTGGAGTCAGTTGAGCTCTTGGGACGACCTCTACAATGACAACCATCATCGTCACCAAAAAGGTAACTATAAAGTATTTGTATAACACATACTGCTAGTCCTATAAGTAGAATGCCTACCACGCAACAGTATGGAGTCCAGTCAGCGTTTATATAAACATAAGAGTTTTTTAATGCTTTCCATGGT
Organism: Pieris melete; assembly: GCA_963693345.1. Classification (NCBI taxonomy): domain Eukaryota; kingdom Metazoa; phylum Arthropoda; class Insecta; order Lepidoptera; family Pieridae; genus Pieris; species Pieris melete. Next base: position 262,182 of record CAVNZK010000261.1, read on the forward strand.
TGCCATTTTGATACACCTGCTTCTTGGAATGTAAACAAATTGCGTCTCGAAATACCTTTTCCATAACTTTGAGCAGCGGCAGCCACCCTCAATATGCCACCATAGGCCGCATATAATTTCTCATCCATTAGATGCGAAGCAACGTCCCTTTTCACCCAATGCCAAATTTCATTATTATAACTGACAAAATCAGCGTGGCGACAACCTTTAGGAGAACGTTTAAGGAGACACCGTGATGCTGCGGTGTAATATTTTAATACCGCGTTTTCTGATTTTGGTGATGTCAAACTAAGTAGGGAGTTAGTTTTAACCGGAAGTGCCACGGCTGTAGGCTCACAGTGGTCGTCCATTTTTGGAGGTGGGACGTGTATGCAAGAATTTGTATCTCTTTTACTGACCAACAGTACACAAGGGTCGAAAATTTGACCAGAGCCTATTTGGATTTTTTCAACAGTAAGATTACTCCATAGAGGGACTTTATTAGGTTTTCTCCAACCTAATCCTTGTGTGTTTAAAAAAAGTTTAATGTTGTCATAATAGTTGTGTAGATCGCGAACTCTCCTGTATGGAAGGAAACCAGCATAATAAGCAAATCTAGCTGCGGGAAGTATTTCACTTCTCATGTGTGCACCTATACTGTCTGCAAGGGCTTCTTTAAGTATGAAGCTAGTTTGTGTATCCGCAGCCTTGTTTACCAAATGAAACGCTCTTCGGAAGTATCTAAGAATATTCTTAGTGTATTTTTGGGTTATTTTGGCAGGAACCACATTGGGCGGTATCATTTCTTCGAATACCTTTCGAGCCCTTAATTTGGCCAAATCACGTTCATTCCAACAATCGAACTTTGAGATTTTGGTGAGTTGATTGTGGAATAAACTGCTACCCACATGCGCACATTCAGTTACTTTGAGAAACATAAAAAATATTATAAAATATTGCATTGAATATTAGAGACATTAATAAATTATTTCAAAATAGAACTTGTATGACTTTGAGTTACTGAGAGACTTTGACTTAGTCACTGGTCTAGTTTGAACTGAACTGCTTTAGTTCTTATTCTAAGGATCCAACAACAAAATAAAGATGTAAGATTTTTTTATCTTATTAATACTAAATTTATAGAATAAATAAATTCCTAAGGTCGTTTATACTATTAAGGCCAGAAAATGGTTTAAGCCTAAAAAACGAAACAAAACGTATGCAGTTTCAAGGGTTTTAATTTATTTGATAAGCTTTTACCATGTTTTAATTTTTAAACTTTGAGAAAACCTTGCAAAAATACTCCAATGTTCATTGTGAACGCATAGAAAAACCCATTTTGTGATATATATCATCAATTAATATCACAAAAAGGGTCTCTTATCTCACTTGACAATTGACAGTCCCGTGTAACTTTTAGTGAAAAGTGGCAGTTTTCACCAATCCATCAAATCTCATAAAAAAAATAAGGTGGCAGTTGTCAAATTTAAAAATATATTAATTCGCATTTCGCGCAATATTCTCATGCTTCCTATTTTTAATGAGATCCAACTAAATTTTCTTATACATATATATAAATATTATCAACATTTATAGTCAAGCGAGGTTCATAAATAAAAGGACAACGTGAAAACATAATTGAGTATGTCCAAGGTATGTTGTTGGAAACAAAACTGCGATCAAACATCATAATTACACATAAATTATGAAAAGCTTAATTTTAATTAATAACGCAACTTGTAATGTTTGTTATAAAGCGTAGTAATTTTGAAGAACAGGAATTGCACTTTATTCACTATTTCAGAGCATTCGGTCATATTTTACTGTAATAAAAAAACAAACAACAAAAATCACAGATGATGACAGTGATATAATACCAGAATCTCCTGAGATTCAGGTAAAGAAGGTAAGTACCAAAATTATCAACTCTCTATTTGTTGTTAAATAACCTGTGAAATAATAACATATACAGTACATAAAATATAACAGATTCAGCTTTAAATATGCTTTGTCTCGTGAGTTTCTTATCATATTAATAACAATAATATAATTATAATCACTTTGTCATAAATTTTTTGATTGTGTTATCTGTTCATAGTCAATAGTATCCAGATATTATATTTATGGGAATGATTAATTCTTAATCATTTACTAATTATTTATAGTACTTCAAATATAAAAAAGTTTTGACTGTTTTAGAAAAAACAAACAAAGAAAAGGCGGATAGAAGATTCAGATGAAGAAATATTTTCTCCAAAAAAAAAAAAGGTAGAGACAGAACAGAAATCAGCACATAAGAGTCCAAAACTTAAAGAAGTTACAATAACTGACTTATTTGGTAGTGGAAAGATAAAAAAAACTGAGTCTTTAGTTGTTAAAAATAAAAGTGAAAAACAAACTGAAATTGGTATACATTCTGATGAAGAATTTGAGCAAAGTCTATTGGAATTAGATACCATTGACAATATATCACCAGGGAAAGTCAAATCTCATAAAGATAACCAAAAAGATATAGCTCGGGATGAACCAAAAAGCAATAAAGATGTGCCAAAAGTTAAAATTAGCCCACCACAACTTAGTTTAACTGAAGATAAGAGAGAAGTGAAGCCTAAAAAGCATCACGAAACTGAAACTAAATTGAAAGAAAAAAATGATAAAAGAACAGACAATGATCAGAATAAGAATTCAAAAAAGCAAAACAAGAATGATAAAATAATAGAAATTGAAGATGATGATGAACATGATGAAAAAGTAATTAGCCATAAAATTAATAATAGTTCTGTTGTAGAAAAACCTCATGCTATAAATAAATCAAAAATAAGAAAGAGAGATTTGAGTAGTTTTTTAGAAGAAGATAATGATCATGATACAAGCTTTAAAAAGAAAAAACATGATGACAGCCTTAATGAGTCTGGTTTGTGCCATTTCCTGTTTATTTATTGTTTAAGTAAAATTATACTGTAAAACCTCATCCTAATGTCTCGAGTCACTCAGCAAATCTTCTTAAATGCGTTGACTAATTGATACTACAAATATTAAAGTAATTTTATATTATCAACCTTTGTATATTTTATTCAGATAAAGCTATGTGCATTAAGTTCTTATTAACAAACTTTGTTCATATTGCATTCCAGCACTTAGTGATCAAGAAAGACATGAGAGAAAAAGACTATCAGCGTCTCTATATCAAAAATATCTAAATAGAACTGGACCTAAAAACTTGGGTGCCAAGGAAATTCCAGAAGTAATTTTTATTTATTTTTATATTAAAAAGCAATATTTGATATCAATATTGAATTTTTTTTTGCACACTTACAAAAATAATTCATGTAATACTCCTATTAAATATATATACATATTTGTCTTATTTGCTATTATAATAATTTTAGGGAGCACCAGATTGTTTGAAGGATTGTGCATTTTTACTGACTGGAGTTTTAGATTCCTTTGAGCGAGAAGAAATCATAGACGCTATCACAAAATATGGTGGTTCAGTCAAATCTGGTGTTAGTAAGAAGGTAGGACAATTTATTTCTAAATCAATTTATTCTAAATAAATACTTGCATATTAAAACAAAAAATTATAAAAGAATATATAACATTCAATTCTTTACTTGCAAAATTGTAATTATAAATTTTAATATATATAAGTTAAATAAATTTTTCAATCAATATTTTTTGTACAAAACTTATTTAAATTATTATGTTTTTCTATCTAACTTTCACTGCCTTTGTCATTCTGGTATGAACAAAGTTGTGAGTGATGTGTATACTAACAATATCTGTACAAAAATGTGTTTGCTACACTTGTGTTAATGTTTCAGTTTCATTCCCTTAAGTGATACGGAGTCAGAAAGTACATAATTTAATGATTCAACATTCCAGGTAACGCATGTCCTAGCTGGTGAAGACTCGGGCCCAGCAAAAACTGCTAAAGCAGAATCATTAGGCATCAAAATTATTAATGAAGACCAATTCCTCAATATGATTACTGAGTTATCAAAGAAAAACAAAAATAAAAAATCAAACACTAATGATAAACCGAATATAAAAATCGAAAAAAGTAATAAGAATAAATCCCCAAAAGATGAAAAATCTAAAAGAAATCATGATAAGATGATTAAAGATAAATCAAAGGAATCTTTGAATGCTAAAGTTAAAAAGGAAAGATCGGTATCTCCAACAGCAACCATAACTTTAAAGAATGACAAATCAGTGTCCCTGAAAAACCCTATTAAAAAAGAGAGATCGGTATCCCCAAAAGCAACAGTTAAGAAAGACATATTGGACTCACCAAAAAAAGATTTATATGGAAAAATAAAAAAGAAGAAAAGTGAAGAAGTAGAGCAGATTGACAATGGTATATTTATTATTTTAACACAAATAGTCTGACAATAAAGTTTCAAGCATGTCATAACACATAATCAGAAAGCAAAGCTGTTTAGTACATGTTTAAAACCTGTTTACGTTTCTTTCAACCTATTCCTGTTTAAGAACATCAAATCATTATCTTTCATTCATAATTTTACAGGTATTGAGGCTTAGTCGTAACTGGTTCCAAATGCTATTTTATTAACGAATAAACCGGTCCGAAATAACTATTAGTTCGCTCGGATTGAAACACTAGGAAAATGTCCCATCAAGCCACATAGGTGGTTAATCTATAAATTTACCTAGAACATGCTGGAGCAATTTTTTTAGCAACATTTGTAGGTTTATTTGTGTAATAAAGATGTATGTATTTAATGGATTATAAAATTTCAGTTGAGAATTCCTCAAAAGATGCATCTCTAATGTGGGTTGATAAATACAAGCCGCAGAGTATAAAGCAGATTATTGGACAACATGGTGAAGCAAGTAATGTTAAGAAGTAAGTCAATGAGAAATTTTTAATGTTTACAACTCTGGGTTTAAATTATTATTCTTTTTATTCTATAATTTAGATTGAGAAACAAGTGATAGCAATTTTTTTTTATAATTATTGTATAAGTACTAGTTTTTATAACTTTAAAATATATTGAAAAGAAGGAAACTGACATATCTGTTAAATATGTTCACTATTTTTTTGACAGATTAATCAACTGGTTAACCAAATGGTATGTGAATAGAAAAGCTAAGTTGCCTAAACCAAATCCATGGGCCAAGAATGATGATGGTGGATATTATAAAGCAGCTCTTTTATCAGGACCTCCGGGCGTTGGTAAGATACACTTTCACATAATTGATACAATAAAAAATCACTATTGTAACCTCGGTCACAGTACAACCAAATAGGTCCACTTGCATAGAAACTTTATTTATTACGATTCATTCGTATAATGTGCGGGATTTTTGCTTGAAACACGTTTCTTATTCTTTGTATAAATTTCGCTTGTTGTTGTCCTGTTTTGATTTTAGAAAGCAATATTTGATTACATTAAAGAAATATACAGAGGGGACAAAATAATAAATAATCTTTTTATGGAGAAGTATCTGGTCTAGATTTAACACATGCCGGTTTTGTCTTGATTTTCTTCACCGTAGCAAGAAGAGCAAGTGCTAACATGCACATACAAATAATAATATAGGGATGTGGCCAACCATTATCTTCATGGTTTGATTCCTAGCATCTACCGCATGAGCTTGTGCCAAAGTTAAAGATTTGATGAAAACGATGCTTTGTTTATATCTAAGTTATTGTATATTTTATGTTATTTTGCACCTGCCCTCACCTTATAAATTTTTTTTTTTCCTCACAGTGGTTGCCTGGAAGAGATCACTCGAAATCGACCAGGCCGCCAGTTCCCTCCTTTTTTTAAATTATTTACTGTATTTCTGACAACGAAGTGTTAATATACAAACAAGTAAAAATATTCCTAATTTTGCGAAAAAAAAATTATATGTAGAACGCATATTAATTTAAAATCAAATACATAGTATGAATTCCTTTTATACAACTTACTGGTATTAAATAACCATAAATTGTTGATAACTTAGTGTTAATATTAAATGTAACGTGTGGTTTTCAGGTAAAACAACGACGGTGGGACTAGTGTGCAAGGAATTAGGTTTTGATACGGTAGAGTTTAACGCATCAGATACTCGCAGTAAGAATCTTATAAAGGAACAAATCTCAGAACTAATATCTACTACATCTCTGTCTGGATATGCTAAAGGTTAAACATACACTAAATTATGATATGTTTTGATATGATATATTTTCCTAGAAAAACAGGCTTCAAGGGTGCTACAGTAAAAACTAAGATTGAGGTGTAACAAGTCTGATAATGTATTTCTTTGATTTCTTCCGTATAAAATCAATAATTATTTCAGGGGTGACTGGTAAACAAGCGGTAACAAAGAAGCATGTTCTGGTTATGGACGAAGTGGACGGAATGGCTGGCAATGAGGATAGAGGTAAATTGTCTTTGATTTACACTTTCAAATAAATCTTCTATAACAAATAAACTGGATTTTTTTACATAATACGACGGTAATTAATAAAAGACTGCACCACCCTGATAAATAAACCTGTAGGCATATCATGAATATAATGAAATTTTAAAAGAAATAATTTGAAAGTATGAATCCAAAATTATTAGTTTTATCTCGTGTCACAGTTTGTGTAGTACTCAAAAACGCCCCGACAAATTTTTAATTATATTATAATAAGGGTCTGTTTCACAGTGTATAGATAAAGTACCAAATAGCTATGCATCACATAAATTATTTGGAAGATAAATTGTGCCATTTGACATTTCATCGGACTCATAACTTATGATGGACTTTATGTGACGAATAGCGCTATCTGACAGTCGTGAAACGCAACAATAGTGTTTATACTACCAATAAGTAATAAATAGCTAATTTGGAACTTATCCGTACATTGTGAAATAGACCCTAATTGTTGTAATGTATGTTTCATACAGCTGGGTAAAAAAGCTTCGAGGTGCAATGTATTTTTTTTTTCAGGTGGTCTCCAAGAATTAATTTCCCTAATAAAGTCATCTTCAGTGCCGGTAATTTGCATGTGTAATGACAGGAACAGTGAAAAAATGCGGTCTTTGGTAAATTACTGCTATGACCTTCGATTCAGCCGGCCGCGGGTTGACCAGATTAAGGTATTCTTATAAGCATTCCTTTTGATTTGATCTCAGAATTTTAAATGTTACGGAGGTAATGAGACTTCAACCTTAATAAAAATGTTTTCTATTTTAAAGAGGAAAGATTTTTATGTTGTAATAATGTTGGACCAATTTCAAATTTTTTAACCAAACCAAAACTAGGAAAATGCACACAATAATGTGTATTAATCCTCTTATTCTCTTAGTTTTTATAAATAAAGAAGTTTTTACATAAAATACCTCTAATACTACTCAATATATGCTCTCTATTAATAATGTTTTAGTAAATAATATTATATTATTAAATATTTATTTTAGGCAGCAATGATGACGATTTGCTTCAAAGAAGGTGTTAAAGTCCCAGGGGATGTTCTATCTCAGCTGATAAGTGCAGCGGGACAGGATATCCGACAGACCCTGCACTTACTGTCAGTGTGGACAGCTGACCCCACTCTCACAGAACATGATAAACTGCAGAAGGAGGTTCAGAGGGTCAAAAAAGATATCAAAATGGTATGTCATAAATAAACACTACATAATGAACTATAAAACAAAAGAACTGCTGCTTTTAGTACTTATGTTAACTTAGAATATAATAAGTATATAATAATATATGTATATATAATATATAACTTTCTATATATTTTTTTAGAAACTTGTAATTTTCGTGATTTATATAGATCACCACCAATCATATAGGTCAGTTGTTATTAGGTCATTCATTTTAAAATGTGTATTATACAGGGCCCATGGGATGCGATTCGTAAAGTTTTTTCAGCAGAGGAACACAAGACCATGAGTATTATAGATCGAAGCGATCTGTTCTTTACTGACTACAGCCTCGCACCACTATTCGTCCACGAAAACTACCCGCAAGTTGTGCCACATTGTCCCAAGTAACTATTATTTGCCTTAAATTTTTATTTGGAAATATGTTTTTAAAAAATTGAAGTATAATGACCGTCGTTGTTATGGACCTATCTGGTCGCCATACTCCAAAAAAGGACATTGTTTCTTTTCATTTTTTGTCATCGTTTCTTGAAGTAGGGCGAATGGAAAAAATATATGGTGGAGTTGAGTAGTTTATTATGTACACGATTCAAATAATTGATAGAAAATAAATCACTTTGAATTCATTTTATGACGAAAATGTATATAGAACATGATTTTGAAATTTACACGATATATTTTATCGCAAGCAAAGTAATCCATTTAAGAAAAATAAATTGATAAAACTACATTATGTATGTTTTACATAATTAATTGTTATTACGGGCCGGCGCGCCTCAGTGCTCCAGCTCTGCACTGTGCCCCGCAGTCCACCCCAGGACACTGACACAGCGATCCGTGCTGGGATAGGGCCTTAAGTATGATCAATACATAAAATAGTTCATTATGATTTATAAAATGGATATATCCAACTAGACACTATATTAAAGTAGAGGATGAAAGCTCGTCATTGTCTAGATAAAATAGGTATCCTAAAAATTCATAAGGTTGTCCAAAGTAATTAGACCATAGAGACGAGGCAGTCTCGGACAAAATGTTAATTAATCTATATAATATACATAATTAAAATTAACCAAGTCTTTTTATTAAAGGCACGAAGTATTGGATCGGATGAGTAAAGCTGTTGACAGTATTAGCCTTGGCGACTTAGTTGACTCTAGGATTAGATCTAATCAAGCCTGGAGTCTTCTTCCACTGCAGGTATAAATTTATTAACCTTACTGATTAATTCATTTTTTTAAATAAAATATACATCAATTCAGTGGCTCCAAAGCCACACACACAGGTTTATTTGTTTTGTATATGTTTAATTCAAAAATAGTCAACTGACATTTTTTGGGAAAATAATTTTGACTATGAATGATTTATGATAGGTACTAAAAACATTACAGGGTCATATACCATTGATCTTTTATTTTTTTTCTTTATAGGCCATGTATAGTTCGGTTATTCCCGGACAACAATTATCAGGTCATGTAGGTGGACAGATACAGTTCCCGAGCTGGCTTGGGAAAAATTCAAGAGCAAACAAAATGTCTCGTCTGGCGCAGACCATACACGCCCATACAAGACTCAGGTGAGAAAGAAATCGCCTAATATTTAAAAAAGCTTTCAAGTAACAGTGTACAAGTACATTTCTAAGTAATATATTTATATATAGAGTCAAACTAGACATGTTTTATTCTGTAATTATAATATTTTTTTTACAGTACATCGGGATCAAAATCATCAATATTCCTTGACTATTCATCACATCTTCGCGACGCCATACTTAACCCACTGATTAAGGACAAAAATGAGGGTATTTCAAAATCCCTTCAAGTGCTTGAAGAATACCACCTACTACGGGATGACCTGGAGTCACTCACTGAACTGTCACTGTGGCCAGGGCAACGTAACCCCAGCATTCTTATAGATGCAAAAGTTGGTTTTTCTATTTGGATTTTATGTTCATGTAACAATTTCAACCAAAGGCAGTGCTTAAAAAATAAGTGTGGAGATAGATTGTACCAACTTTACAATGCTTTGTTCTTATTTGTAGCTACTGGTAACAGTATGGTACAACCTTTAATAACTTTTTATATGGGTCTGAGATATAGTCATTGTTTAGACTACAGCACACTTAAAAGAGGTAGAGAGAAATGATAAGTAGTTTTAGTTAAAACATGTTTCAACTTTACATGATTTTTAAAGGTGAAAGCTGCAATGACACGTACATACAATAAACAAGCAAGTGCATTGCCATATGCACCTGGTGCTATAAAGAAGGCAAAACATCTTGACACTGATGAAAATGGTTTGGAAATGGATGCTGAAGATGATCTAGAAAATGATAGTGATCCTGAAAATGATTTACTTATTAAGGTTTGACAAACAGTTTTTAATGTCACCAGCGTTCAGAAGTAGAACTAATTCAGACTCAGAATTTACACTCTTAAAATATATTTATTGAGATAATAAATTATAACATGTTTTTAATAACATACCAATAGTAAACTATGTATGAATGTTTCATATCAACGTTTGAAAGAGGAACACGCCTATCATAAAAGATTTCTTTACCTTAAACTCTCAATAACAAATAAGTTGTGTTAACGCTTCTTATTATTGTTGCGTGATGTTCATAATGTATTTGCGTACCGTTAAAAATTTTTAATACCAATTGAAAACTATGTATATTAATTTTAGTATAACTTCACTTTAATATAAACTAATTTTACAGAAAAAGAAAAATTTAGAGAAAGCTTCCAGCAGCAAAGAGAAATCACAATCAAGTAAAGGCAAAGGAAAGAAAACAAAATGATCATGTTAAAAATAAAATTTATCTATGATTAAATATTAAGCATGATAATCTTAAAACATTTTATTTATTAATTTTTTTATATCAGCTTTCTTGACACTTTTGTGCTATGTATGCATTTTATTGTATGTATTCTCTACTAATTAATGTAGTTATCATCAAATAGGTGATATTTTGATGAGTGATTTTATACTCAATTATGAAACTAACCTGGATAGAATTTCAAATATATAAAAACTGTTTTGATTTTTATGGCACACGCTGGTCATATGGCCTATGATAAGGCTGGGATGGATATAATCATTATTAACTGTCTTAAACTTTATAACATGAATTTGTAAGTTTAAAATTAAAAATGCCTCATAATATAGTTGTAGTAACTTTATTGTACATTACATAATTGCAACTATTTATCCACTACTTCACTTAATAAAACTTAGTCTTTTCTAATCTTTGCTACCCTGGGGTCATCGGGTCTCATAACTACGTACATTTTCTTGTACCTTTTATTATCTCCATCTCTTTTAAAGTAATTGTAACAACCTACGGAACCCAGGCCTATTCCCACCAATGCAAGGGCAGTGCCTGCGTATATTTCTGGTATTTCGTCGTATCCTTGTCTGATTAACTGAGCAAGGGTCTTTCTTGACGCTTGCGCGGCCATTGTTCTAAAAAATATAGCCGATTACTCACTAACAAAAAAATTAATAGGCTAAGGAAAACGACCGCTGAACGGCCTAGTCTTAATAACCATAGTTATTATTTTTGGGATTTCGATTTTTGCGACTTGAGAGTTCATATTCCGTAAATGTCAGTATGACAACTGACAAAAGTCGGTCTATGATCTATGGTCTCAAATTTATTCTTGTGACTTGTTGTACAATATCATATTTGACGCGTCTTAAGAGCGGGCCTAAAGCTAGATATTAGAATATATAATTAAATATTAATGTCTCGATGTCCGCGAACCCCCACTTTGTGGAACCAGCTGCCCACTGAAGTATTTTCGAACCAATTCGACTTAGGGTCCTTCAAGAAAAGAGCGTACCAATTCTTAAAAGGCCGGCAACGCACTCGCGAGCCCTCTGGCATTGAGAGTGTCTATGGGCGGCGGTATCACATAACATCAGATGAGCCTCCTGCCCGTTTGCCCCCTGTTCAATAAAAAAAAATTTGGTTCACTTAACGAGTGCCATAAAGAGTAGCCCTATGCTAAAGGGAGCACCGTATATGCAAACCTACTCATCTGGACATTATATTATAGTACATATAGCCCACAAAAAAGCAACCTCAGATATAAAACGTAATGAAAGGGTAGTTTTTATTAAACTATTTCCTGCTTAGATTTATAACATATATCAAATAAAAAGAAATGTCAGTAATGTCATTTGCTATATGGAAAAAAATATGTTTAATGATTGAAGAGTATCAGAGAATCTAATAGAAATTAGCGTTTTCATGCGTTATTATTTTATAATTATTAAAGAACAAACATTTAATTAAAATGCCAATGCCAAAAACTATAGGGCACCAAGTAGACTTTGGAAAAACATGGTTAGGATTGATAAAGCAAGGTTTTTGGGAAATTCCAGGAGTGATGTGTTCATCTATATGTGCTCTGGTTGGGATTGGCCTGGGAGTGGCTGGACTGGACCGATACACGAAAAATAATGGTGATAATAGAGAATATAAATCCACTTACATGATTATGAGAGCTAATGATCCTAGAGTAAAGCGGCTAAAAAATCCCGTCTACACGAAGTATTAAAAACCTTACATACCTACCTTAGGTCAAACCAGGCATAATTATGTTCTGAACTTTTTAATACCAGTGTTAGTTTGATTTCTTAAACTGAAGCTAAGATTGCCTTTGTTATTTCCTACGTAGCTGATGTAATAACAATCTTAAATATACATATAATAAATATGGTCTATGAGCGTTATTAACCTCAAAGTTCAGAGTTTTATTTAGAATGTATTCTTAATTAATGTTATAAGTATTTGTTGGGCGCAAACGGTGCTTACCCAGCAAAAAAGCAAACAGCTGTTATTGTAATTGGAAACAATTATTATAGATCGAAGAAATAAATATATGTTCACTGTTTTCACTCTGCTTGACTTTAGTAATGCTTTCAATACTGTGGACTTTGAAATTCTGCTTGGGTTGTTGTGCTCTATAAAAAGCTCTCCATAGTTCTGTCTTCACGGGCGTTTAAAATCAATGATACCCACTCTCAGTGCAAGTAGGTACTGGTGTTCCGCAGGGTGGCGTACTTTCGCCTCTTCTATTTTATTTTACCTTTATCAACACCCTGACAGCGCGTTTATCGGCTAATTACCACCTTTTTGCTGATGACCTTCAAATTTACGTTCAGTCTACACTGGATGAACTGGATCACCCATGCACCTCTGATATGAATGAAGAGCTGCAGAATTTCTGCATATGTTTCATATTTGGTCTTCGGAAATACGACCATGTGTCTAAATTCCACAGGCCGATTCTCGGGTGGCTACCTATTCCACTCAGACGTGACGCTCATCTTCTTCAACTTCTATACTCAGTTCTTTTCAATCCCACAACTCCCTTTTATCTAAAAATCATTTCAAATTCTCAGGTCCTACTAACTATATGTTTCGCTCTTCCAATAGATGTTTATTGGAAATTCCATCCTTCATAGGCAATTCAATTACGATCTCCGTCATTAAGTTGTCCGACTCCATACGATAAGCTGCCTCCCTATCATCTTTTAAAACTCTTCTGTATAAAAATTTCTTAACCTTATCCTATCCTGATCAATCGTGACTTGTGTGATTCTTGTATTTTCTTTTCTTTCGTTTTGCATCGCCATTCATGAATCAGTGAGATCTCACCTTTCATGATCAAATTCAGTTTTTTGTTTGTTTTAATAACATTTTTTTGTATTACTTTAGATTAAGGTTCTATATTTTTTATATAACATTTGGTTATGCACTTCATGCGCTTTACTCATCATATTATTATTATTAGTTTTTCCCTTACTATGGTTGCCTGGAAGAGATCGATTGTTAGCGATAAGGCCGCCCATTGCAACCATTATAATTTTTATGCCGAGGTCAAAACTCTAATCAAGAGTTCACTGCCTCGAAAATCATCGAGAACAAAGTCTTTCGACTCCTCCCGCCCCATCTGATATGCTTACTAGTGCCCATATTTAAGTGCCTTCTCGATAACTGCACCTTCCCGGCGCAGTGGAGCTATTGTAATTGCTATTCACAAACCAGCCAAGCCCCGTAACAACCCTACCAGTTACCGTCCTATCAGCCTTCTCAACACGCTGAGGCAGCTGTACAAGAAGGTAGTCAAAAAACGCCTCCTAGACTTTGCCCTAGAAAAGGACCTCATTCCCAATGAGCAGTTTGGCTTCAAGCCAGCCCACTCGTGCATCCATCAAGTCCATCGGTTCACGGAGCACATCCTTTCTGCGATGAACAGCTCCCTTAAACCGAAAGCCACGGGTGCGCTCTTCTTCAACATAGTATTCCTTGGCAAAATTCCGTCAAATATCTAGGAGTCACGCTCGATAGCGGCATGTCTTTCCGTAAGCATATAAGCGCCGTTCACTAGAACCACTCTTTTGTCCTCTCTCGTCTCCATTTCCTCCTAAATAAAAGGAGTCACATGTCCCTTAGACAAAGTGACATTGTACAAGGCCTGCATCCGACAGTGCGACCACTTCGACAACGCTAAACACACAAATAATTGCCAAAAACAGATTAGGGTAAAAAATCGCCTTCACCGGGGAAGGCTGCGTACTTTGTTCACTCCAGTGAGTTTCCGTCCTGCCCTTCAGGCGATTGACCACCCTGCGACGGCCCAAGCCGAGTTTAGAGTCTCACAGGAGACGCCCTTGCGCTAGTCGTGGGATAAACGCCCATTCAGGCCGAGCTACGCTCGCTAAAACAGCCCAAGCTGAGCTGTAAAGGCCCTTGAGGCCAACAGCAAGATTCCATTCCAAAAAAATAAAAAAAGGAAAAAATGTACAAAGTTTTGAAAATAAAATTAATTTCCATCTTCACCTCTTCTCTACAAACAATTAGGGAGTTTTATTTTAACACAACCAAACAACCCCAAACATTGATTGTTAAAATATTTTGATGAAGCATAGTATTGCTAGTAATTGTATAAATGTATCTTTTCACGCCTTTTGATACATTAATAAAATAATTGTTTTATTTGGTTTAAATATCCTTTGACTTTTCTTGAGACCGTATACATAAAACCTTTATTAATAGTCTGTTGTGATCAGCTGCTTTAGACATACCGGTCCGGCCTGTTGACACTCATGACATTGCTAAGTGAGAAAGGTCAAATTGGTCAAAATAGAAGATAACTGGTACAGTGCGAAGTTTGCGAATATTCAATTAGAATTTGGTTTATCTGCTTATATTACCGTTTTCTTTAGTTTTATTTAGCCACTTGTGCATATAGCTTGTGTTGATCAGTTGAAATTTTTATCAACACAAAATGAGCTCTCGTTTCGCGGTTGTTGAACAAGGCCCGCCAATTGAGGTTTTCCAGCTTAATAAACTCTTTACAGAAGATACAAATAAAAATAAAGTAAATTTGGGAGTTGGTGGTAAGTTATATAAATATGATATTTAAAAATAATACAGTTTCCTATTGTTATGTAATGTATTCATTACTGGATGCCGGTAAATTGACGTTGTCGTATCAATAGCGTCCTAAGTAAACACCGATTGATGAAATTGTTGTTTTCCTCGGCCAATAAAATTGTCACCAAAATCTTCGCATGCAAGTGTATCTTGAACTTTGTGTAATTGCGATTGCGTTTGCGTTTTCTTAAATATCTTTTTTAAATAAATTAGAATAGTTCACATTAAAATCAAACTGTATGTTTTTTAGCATACAGAGATGAAACTGGTAAACCATGGGTCCTCCCTGTTGTTCAGAAAATGGAGAAGCTGATGGCAGCCGATGAAACTCTTTTACATGAATATCTTCCTGTTCTTGGTAAAACAACAAAATCTATTTTTAGTTACCCAATTGAGTTCGAGAAGTATTTGAAAATATTATTTATATTCAGTAAAATTTTATGTTCATTTTTGAGGCCTATGATTATTTATAAGACCATAATTGACATATTTTGTTTAATAAAAAATATATATATATATCTCAATTTAATTATGTTTGTGTTTTTATTATTAAAAATTTTAGGGAAAATACTTGCTTATCATGAAATTATCTAATTTAAATGGATAATAAGTATTAAATTTTTGGGACAAAATTATGTTCGCTTTTAAGTTTTAACTTGACTTTGAAGTAGAGTAAATTATATATTTGTCTTAGGTCTTGAGCAGTTCAGTAACCTCTCTGTTTCTATGCTATTGGGTGAAGATAGTTCTGCCATCTCTGAAGGAAAGGTGAGTGTTTTTTGTATGTTTATTGAATTTTTTATTTTAGTTTAATATTTTTGCAAATGTTGTCCATTTGTTCAAAGTTATAATCACTCAGTTGTTTTGATTTTGTATTACCTTTTGGAACATAAAATTTGACCTTATCTCTGATTTGCCAAATTTATTTAATGTTTTTACAGACCTTTGGTATCCAAGTTCTATCTGGCACTGGTGGTCTGAGAATTGGTGCAGAATTTTTGAACAAGCATCTTAAATACACCACATTCTATTACTCCAACCCAACATGGGGTAAGCTGTAGTTATTTTAAACACTTCAAAAATCTAAAGGAAAAGTAATTTCTATTAAAAAAAAAATTCTTTATATCATTAGTAATATGATTGGTTTTAAAAAGTAGCTTATTGTATTAGTTTCAGAGAAAATATCTTATGATGTGGAAAGTTTTAAACTAACAATGTACCACTCTCCAAAGAGATTTTGTTACTTTCTTCATTGCTCGACAAAAATAGCTATGCAACACAATTTGTCGTTTTGATATTAAATTGGCTTAATTTTTATCAAGCTGGGTTATAACCTAATATATATTTAGCCTCATCTTTATCTAATGATTGTATAATAACATACGGAAACTATGAAAATTTTGTGATTACTTTTTAATTATTAAATGAAAAAATAGTATTGTTGGCTGAGTAAAAATAATATCTAATTAATCTTATCGCTTTAAAATCCTACGACATAAATTTTCTTATTATGATTAAGTCTGATTAGAACCACTTTTGTAACAAATGTTTATCGTATTTCATCATTTATGTTTTTATTACGTAAAATTGTATTGGATTTGAACAAGTCATTGTGTAATACGTATATCTAAATTATGAGTGAATATTTTGATACTGCAGAAATTTTAAGTAAGATTAAAATATCTGTTGTAACGCAAAATGTGATGAACATACGTGAAATATCAAAGTCCCGTTAGGTACCTATAGTCTATGTAACTATATACCTAAATAATGTAGATTTACAAGAACCTAAAACTTGAAATTATTTTCGTTAAACTAGTTTTATTTAAACAAGTGGGTCTCGCGTACATGAAATATAATTTTGAAGTTATGGTTAGTAAAACACCCAAGCTTTCAATGGCATCTCTGATAAAATGCGAAGAATTGCGCAAAACTGGTATGCCTTAAAACTGAGCTCTAAATATAAAACTATATTATTTTCTAATAATTATTATTATTTACTTTCAGAAAATCACCACTTGGTCTTCGTAAACTCTGGCTTCACACAGCCGCGCGTTTACAGGTACTGGAACCCCAACACCCGAGCTATAGACTTCGATGGAATGATCGAAGACCTTAAGAATGCACCTGAGAACTCGGTCATACTATTACATGCGTGTGCGCATAATCCTACTGGAATAGACCCCACTCATGAACAATGGATTAAGATCGCTGATGTTATGGAGGTAAGTTAAAATACCAGGCTTTTAACGTAAACAATATTACTTTATTATTCATTAATGGAACATTATAATGATAGAAGCAATTATTGGTATAATTCGTTTTCATGGTGTTACATCCAGATTCGTAAATAGAGGATGGTTATATCACATCACAATATGAAGGGCGTAAGCCGTATTCAACTTTTTTAATTAGAAATTGTGGCATGCAGTGTTGATTCAGAAAAATAATTTCGCCAGACTGAAAATGTTGAAATTTTATAATTCAAATGTTTTGTTATAAAGTCAGTCAGTCAAAATAGGTTACCTTATTAAATAAGAAATACGCGAAAAATAACTTGAGGCCATTAAACGTATTGAAATGCGAAAGCAAATATGCTATGCTAATAATATATCATGCTTACGAATGTATGGCTTTTAATATAGTATACATACAGTTTGTATGAACTTTGACCTTCATGCTAGGCCCGACGTTATCGCAAGATAGGCATCATTCGTGGTCGTTGCATCACTATTTTTATGGCAAACACAGCCCGTGACTATTTTTTTCATCGAAAGCTCTTTATTGAGAAATATGGCTCGTAGCTACGACTGCTATCTTACATGTAACTTAATAAAAGCCAAAGTGTGAATTTATAGAACCTTTTCTATTAAAAACCTTTATAAATGGTATTAATATTGGTTCCCACTACCTCTAAACACGATTAATTGCCTGTGTTATTGTCTATTAACCCTAAATATTGTTTTGCCGGGTTTATGAATTATATTTCCGGTATTTATTATGTGTATTGTCGTAGGAACGCAAATTGTTCCCGTTCTTCGACAGTGCGTACCAAGGATTCGCGTCTGGAGACTTAGATAGCGACGCTTGGGCCGTGAGGTACTTCGTGAAGAGAGGATTCGAACTTGTTTGCGCACAGTCGTACGCCAAGAACTTTGGCTTATACAGTCAGTATCTAATTAGACAATTTTGACTAGCACTCACATCTCTTTCTTTCATATTACATTGAAAAGAGGCACGTTTTACTTAAAAAGGACTGATTAAAGAAACTATTTGCTTATATATACTCTTTTGTATGGATTGTACTATGAACTTTCATGATGGTTGTAGTATGTATATTTATATAACAACTAGCAGACCGGCCAAGCGTTGCTGTGGCTAAGGTTTTTGTTATATAATATATTACATAGTAGCAAACTATTCAAGGGAAACGGTACGAGAACACCAGTCATGGGGACCACCATGCTTTATTGGTGGTTATGCCATTAAATTGTAGCTTATGTGAAACGTTGGTACTTTCAACACAGCGCCATCTGTTAGAATTGTGACTATCAAATATTAAACAATTATTTTGCAATAAATTAATATTGCGGGTATAAATTGAGATGTAAGCTATCCTATCTTTTAAGTTAGATTAAACTGCACACGGTGTGCAAAATTGATTGAAATCGGTTCAGTAGTTTAGGAGTCCATAGCGGACAAACAACGTGACACGTAATTTATATATATGAAGATTTATAAGAACATCATTCTTTTTATCGCAATAATTTGTAACGATAATAAAAAAGGCGTTTAAAATTAATGGAATTTTATATGTATAGAGTATTTTTTTTATTTATTTAGGTAACCAACAGCTTTTATAAAAATGTCCTAGTCAAATATATTCCCTTATAAATATGGGTGGGTCTATGCGTACGTATCTGTTTATGTGTGTTTGTGAGAGAGTATGTGTGACTATTTACTTCATCAGCTGTATGATCATATCTCTCTATCACCACAAATAACGTTTTATTTTGGAACTTCCAGATGAGCGTGTGGGTAACCTAACCGTCGTGGTAAACGATCCAAAGCTGATCCCAGCCATGAAGTCCCAACTGACGTGGGTGGTTCGTGGGATGTATTCGAACCCACCGGCCCATGGTGCGAGAGTTGTCGCCAATGTCCTGGCCGATAAGAAGCTCTTCGATGAATGGTGAGTATATTGAAACTCAACTTATGTCCGGTCTTCAGTGTGGCCTTTTTAATAGAACCGGTAGTAAGTGATGGTAACAAATTATCGCCTGTGGAAACTTACAATACAATCAAAGAGTGAGACTTTCGTAAACTTTGCCAGTAAGGTCATGTTTTCAATTAAAGGTAAAAAAAACAGTTCATTTTGAATTTTAGTGGAGCTATGATCCTGAGATAATTATCGTAATATAAAAATAATGTTAAATAATTGCGTGAAATAATGTTAGACGACACTGGTATTTCTAAATTTGATCAAAGGCCGATCCAAATTAATATCTGTGGTTTGTATTCCTGACGAAGATCAATTGAATTATTATGCTGCACGTAATAGTCCATACATCTCCCATTAGGCTCAATTAAACAAATAATTATTAAAAATATCACTGATTATTTAATTAATAATTTTCAATTAATTATTAATTCAATAATTAAAAACTCGTTACAATATCAAATATATTTATATATAGAGACATTTACATAACTGGACTTTTTTAATTTATTATAAACAAAAAACATGTTTATGTTAGTGATAAGTTTCAATAAAGTAATGTCATTTGAAAGATATTCTCGAGTAAGTTGTTGAACCCACATATAAATTAGCGTATCAAGAAATGTAAATATATTGTATTTTATCTATACTTTATTTAAATCCATTCCCTTAGTGCATTACCTAAAAGTAAAACTTGGCTTTTATTCAATAAGTGATAATATCACTTTACATATAATATACATGCTTAGAATATTGGCTCCAGTAACCAAACATTATGGTCTTCACATATAATTATCAAATCTATGTATACAAAATATTGTAATTTTTGAAATTATACTTCTTTAGGCGCGTTATGAAAAATTTATGAGAGTGAAGTTATACGATGCGCGCGCACCGTGACACAAAATTCAGTATGGGCGCCGAGCGTGCGCGAGCGAGATGGGAATTAGACAATCTACTTGTAGTACCTTTTCAACAAATAAAGCAGTTTTAACTATTTTTTCAAAGAAATTTAGCAATGCTTTTTCACAAAGACCTTTTTATTCTTAGTTAAATGGTTATGAAACATACCTAGTTATTAAATTGAATTAATAATATAATAAAATAATAAATAATAATTGTTATTAATATTAATTAATAATTGAACAATATACTAAATATTAAATATTGTTAAATTATTAACGCTAAATATTTATTATTCTTTATTTAATATTTCAAAAAAAATAAAGAAAGCCAAAGAAGTATAACTTCTTACGCGCGTACATAAGTACACGCACCATTTTTTTTTTAGAAAAGTATGTACATCTATTCTTGTCCATTTTTCTCCAGAATTGAAACTACCTTTTAGAACCAGAGTCATTTTTTAAAAATATTTTATAATGTAATTTTGACCTTCCCATGTGCTTTTCTATTAGACCTAAAAGGATTTGCTTTTTTTAACAATGACCAAAAATTCATCACACAAAACCGTAAAGTAAATCATACATGCATGCATGGATACTGCTTTCAAATTACTTTAACTTACTTCATGCACTTGATTGAACTTGAACTTGATTTTTGCAAAAGGTGCACTTGGCACTTGCACACTTTTAGAAACTCTAGGCTAAACTCCCGTCTTGTCAGAAACAGGCAACGATAACAAAGATGTAATGACAGTAACGAAACTTATTAAAATAACCTAAGTCTGTGTAATCGAGAGGAAAATGTAGAAAAAAACAAAACTAGCGCATTTTATTTTCAACAACTTTATTCATCTTTTTTATATTTTTTTATTGTTATTTTGTTAGTAATAAAATATGTTATGTCTGTGTCTAATGCAATAACAAGTCCGCGTTTTACCAAATGGACTAATCGCTTACGTTTTGCATTTTACATTCTCTCACTTAAAATATTGAAGCCTGTATTAATATAGTTCAATTAATTGTATTTGTTTCATGAAAATTAATGTTTGATAATCTAATAAAAAATATGCGTAAAAAAGGGATAACTTCCATTATTGTTACATTTTATTTATTATTAATGTTAAATTTTCAGGAGAGACCACATAAAAATGATGTCTTCCCGTGTTATGCAGATGAGGGATGCGCTTAGGGCCGAACTTATCAAGTGAGTTCTTAATATAAATTCTAGTTTTGTTTTAAATGGAATCAAGCACTATTATGTATATTGTTCGTACAACTTGAATAATTTAAGAGGTGAATACCTCTGCTGTGGCGAAAAAGGACATAGACAATATATAAAATATTAAAGTTGGAACCATTTCACGACTGTGTGTACTTATGTACACGCTTTAGAAGTTATACTTCTTTGGCGTAACAAGATAAAAATCTTTTCAAAAAATTTATTCTTCATT
The DNA here is from genome assembly GCA_963693345.1 of Pieris melete. Classification (NCBI taxonomy): domain Eukaryota; kingdom Metazoa; phylum Arthropoda; class Insecta; order Lepidoptera; family Pieridae; genus Pieris; species Pieris melete. The sequence continues at coordinate 283,799 of CAVNZK010000261.1, forward strand.
TGTAGAAAAAACGACAATAAAAATAGAAAATAGGTATTTAATACATTACACACTACACAACTTTTATTATAACGCATTATCTAGTTAAATAAAGTTTATTTTAAATATCACAAAAAATATTTCTACATAATTAAAGAAATGGACCTTTTTTTTAGCATAGCAACTTATACATATTGATATTTACTATTTTGGTTGTAGTTCAGTAGACATGTGAGTTACAAGAGGCTTATTGAAAACTAAAGTATGATACAAAATATATTCTTGTAGAAACATTGTCTAAATATAGTACAAATACAGCATCAATAGTTGTATGAAATAAAAACTAAAATGTTGACTATAGCTAACTTCAGGGTGTCGGATTTTTGTGACGGTGACGCGCATCGTAAAAATTTACTCTCATAATTTTTCCCTATCGCGCCAAAAGAAGTATAACTTCAAAATGTTTGTTACATAATATACGTCAAAGGTGCCTGCCATGTATTTAACAAGTTACCATTTTTTATACTAAATTATACTTTTTTGCACTTCCAGACTTGGCACCCCCGGAAACTGGGATCACATAGTGAAGCAGATCGGTCTTTTCTCTTACACGGGTCTGACGAGCAAGCAGTGCGAGCATTTAATCCAGGAACACCACATTTATCTCCTCAAGTCCGGTCGAATTAATATTTGTGGATTAAACCCCTCCAACGTGGAGTACGTGGCGAGGGCCATGCACGATGCCATCACCAAGTTCCCGGCGCAAGAGTAAATACATTTCATTACTGCTTTTGGAAGAACATTCTTA